>BSBK01001455.1:97500-697500 GCA_027943335.1 Chamaecyparis obtusa
ATAAATACAAGTGCAAATAAAAATAGAAGCGCAAAACATTTTATGTCCACAACCACATAATCCACTCTTGTGATACAAGTATTCATCAGATTTTTTAGTTGTATCAGTTCTATAATATTCAATAGTCATTAAGTTTACAAAATGTTCTTGTATGCTCCAATTTTACATTGATATTTTCTTGAGGGCAATGGGTATTTATGTCAAAGACTAAGGAACCAAAGAACTATTTGTAGATGAATCTGTTCTAGTTGCAAGTGATAAGTTAATCTAGGATTTGAGTTGAAGGTTAGATCTGATTTCCAATGGGTTTATGCACTGAGAATGCTTACAAAACCTCAAATAGATAAAAATCCTACTATAAGGAGGCTTCTAACCATGTCTTTTCAGTTATTAGTACCATAATTGCATGGAAATGGAAATAGTATGAGATACAAAAACATAAAATGCATCCATGTGTTTTTACAATATAAACCTTGGATTTGAAATAGAATTGCTTGTCCATACCAAAAAAACTATTTTATCAAAGTACACTGTGTGGTCAAATATTGATATCAAACATAAAAACAACCAAGACTCAATAAGCCATTAGCTCAAGAATTTAGCAATAAGAGGTCATATGAAATGAGCCAACTAAACTCTCAAAAGAGGCTTATTGCTTCCTAGTTGAAGCGAGTTTAATTCTTCTTTGAATGCTCATTAGATTGGCATCAAGGACTAGTGACTTGACTACTCCAAAATGGAAGATTCTAAATGCAATACAAAACTAGAATGCAAGATTAACAAAACTAGATTGAGAGAATTAAACTGGAATGGATGCAAACAACTAGTATTCTAGAATGACAATGCAAGATCTATGCTATGAAACAATGCAAGGAATCAAACTAGATTAACAATGAAAAATCACTCTAAGAATGAGGTAGACTAGGAATGCAAGAAAGCTATGAGAAACTAAGAATTCAAATTAACAAGATTACTCTAAGAATGCAAGAAAGCTAAATTCACCAAAAGCTGAGATGGAGTTTCAACAATAATCAAGATGGAACTTTTGAATGCAAGAGAATGGACCCTTGAGCAAAGGAAGAGCTTCCTTTTAAAGGAGTTGCATCAAGAATGGAGGGTGGAGATTAAGAGGCAAAATAATGAATGGTTGAGATGAAGAGGCAAAATGATGGTGAAGGGGATGCAAGGTTAGGTAGAAATGAGTGGTGAGGATTAAGAGGCAAAAGAGATATTAGGTAAGATAAGACAAACTAGCAATTTTGAAAGCACAAATCCCCTTTAATTGCTAATTAATCAAGATTAAGTATGTGCACACATGTCAATATATTCTTTTAATAAAAGTGTAGGAACTTTATATTAAAAGTATGGTATGGAAATTAAAAAAATATGCAATTTCTAGAAATTAGACCATAGTGTAAGCTTGATATAATATTTTTATTTAGTTATGCAAAGGGGGATTTTCAAGATTACTTTGCACAATTATGCCAAGTTAAAAACATATGCCTTTGAGATTTAGGATTTTATTTGAGGCAATTTAATCAAAGTTAGGGGCTTAGGTTCTACTAGATAAATTTTAGGTGATTACATTTTCCCCTCTTTGAATCGATGTGTGAGCAACACGTTGATTCAAAGAATAGATAGCAGGTAGATCAGAGAACATCCTGATGTGAAGTGATGAGACTATTTCTGACAAGAGGAGAACAAACTCTGAACTTAATTGAATGAAGATTGATAAAGAGATATCAACTCCAGACTTGATTGAGCGAAGACTGATGAGCGAGATGAGGATATCCAGCCTGATATGAAGTGATGAGACTAAATATCTATCCAAGGAGATTTTGTGATAACTTCTTTGACAAGGATTCTAAGGAAGCCAATCACCTGATTGAGAGACAATACCAGATTGATATGGGTCTTGATGAACTTGATATGCCCTGGGAGATTGAAAAGATGTTTGTCCGAGTGAATTGATATGAAGTGATGAGATCACTCTTCTAAAAAGGATGCAGGGAATCTCAAGTTGAGATGCCCCGAGTGATGATGTTTTAGTCACTATTTGAATTGATCAATAAAGGTTTGGTTCAATTGCTAGATTTGCAGATTAGGAGATTTGTTTGAGATTTTCTAAATTTTCATGCCCCCCTCGTGATCAAAATGGAAAGGAAGAAAGAAGGTGAAAGCAAGCATGAAGTGATAGCCTCAATGGTCAACTGTATTTGACAATAAAATGATCTTAGATTTTGATTTCAATCCCAAAAATAGATTCAGAATCAAAGATGATGATTCACAGTTGATTGCCTCAGCAGGGAGAAAGGAAGGATGAAAAGAAAGAATAGCTCAAGGGAGACCATAAAATGCACAACTACATGCAACCCTAAAATGAAAATGCAGCCAAAGACACGAGTCAAGTCACTAATCCTATAGCCATTTATTTTTCATCATTTGAGTGTTTAGGACATTGGAGGCCAATATAACCTTCACTAGTGTGATAGCGACCATGGAGGTATGAATATGACCTTATCAGATAAGATGTAGGAAACACATGTAAGCATCAAGATGACCTAAACATGGTTTCTAGTTTGATGTTGTAAGATAACACCTGTATCGAGGCATAAGTTGCCAAGATAACCAAGAGTGTTGTCGTATGTGTCACACACAAGAAACAAATAAGGAGATAATTCCAACCTCACCTAAGTGTCCAAATAAAGAGGGTCGAGGTATGTGCGACTTTCCAATTGCGATGGAGGCTCTTACCATAGACACTCAGTTTATTAGATAGCTTAGGATCATTGAAATCACACCACAAGAAGAAATCACAAAAAAAATGTGTTATGCCCCTAGTCGTGAATCTCTATTCAAGTAGACATCATCGAGAAACCTTAGAAGACATAGCAAGAAAAAATCAATGATAACAAACAACACACAAGAAAATAGTTCAGCATATCTTAGTCATTTTTAGTTTTCTAGGATGTAAGTTGTGTTGGGCATTATGAAACACCTTTGTGCTAATGTAAAAGTGCAAGTGTGCAGTGGATAGTGCAAGATTCGATATGTGTTGAGAAACATAATGATGTCCAAATTGGTTGTGTTAAGAAACACTGTAGGAGTGGGGCATTGAGAAACACCAAGTAGTGTCAATGATAAATTGCACATCGGGAAGGACTGATAAACTGACTCAGGTTAAGCTTAGGATATTGATCAAGTGATAAAGTGTTGACGACTCAGATAGGCGTACGATTGTCCCTAGATGATAGATAAGAACCAAGGACAAGACAAAGACTAGTTCTAGTCCATGACAACACAAGGAAATGGAGAGCGAGATGGGTATAGGGAAGCTGATGGAAGCACGAGAGTTCAGACACATGTTGATAGATGGAGCGTTGATTATAAGTGATGCCTATTTGCTAGGTTTTCACCACTTGGGATTGTTTTATTTTTGCTACCAAGATGCATATTTCCAAGTTTTCACCAAGGCACTTTTTTTCTTTTTCATTTTCATTTTCATTTTTTTCTTCTTCTTTTTTTTTTTTTTAGATATTTGATTTTTTTGTAGATACATCGAGGCGCTTGTTTCCAAGTTTTCACCAGGATTATCATTTTTTTCAGGACTTTTTACAATCTTTAAGATTTTTTTAGGATTTTATATACTTTTTATAATTTTTAGAAATTACTCATTCTCAAGAAAGATCACATTGGTTTGCCCCCAATGTATCACAAGGTATAGGACACAATGGATGGATTATAAAGCTAATGGAGGAAGCATAAATATAACGAGGGATGAAGTGAGTGAATGCAACCCTTAACGATAGTCTCTTCAAGATTACCCAAGCTAGGGAAAGAGAAAATATAGTAATGTAGGCTCATGAAGTGGTGTTGGATAGAAAATAGGATAATGATCTGGTGTCATGAAAGAATGTTGTTCATATCAAGAGAATTCTATTAAAAAATTTTGCATTTCTTTCTTTCATTCTGATCAAGACCAAGGGGTTGATTTGGATAAGATAGTGGTAGGATAGCATGATCAGGATAAAGGACAATGGAGGTTATGAATTAATGGTTTGAGATAATGGAAAAGTCGATGCTTAGGAACAATGATGGCTGATTTTGGATAAGCAAGATCGTGATAGGGTATTATGGATGAAAGCGAGTAAGATGATGGAAAGGATAACCAATGTCAAGATATATATTTCTCATGGACAGTTCAACCTTGCCAATGTCAAAGGTGAAAGAGGAAGTATGGGTGCACATGAAATAGCTAGTGTGGATGAATCTTGCCCCTGAGTGTAGAGTGCACGATGAAGGAACTATGCATGACACTTGTTTGCTAGGTTTTCATCATGGTACTTGTCCAAGGCACCGCAAGTATTGGTTTTCAACATAGGAAAAATTTATTTCTCTTTACTTTTGCTACCAAGGTGCCTGTTTACCAGGTTTTCACCAAGGCACATTTTTATTTTTCTATTTAATTTATTTTTTTTAGGAGGAACTCAAGCATGATGCTCTTTGGATAATGCTCCTTTGGAAAGATATGCTATGATGGGCCAAGGCCGCTCATAGATATGCTCAAAGATGTTGATAAGGTGATGATAGGAAATGAGATGGAGGAAAGGATAGATGCTTATGAAATGGATTGGACAAAGGGAATGGAAGGATAGGTAATGGAAGGATAGTAAGTCGATGTTGGATAAGGGATAGGGTATTGAAATATTTGTGTAGGATTATGTGAAAGGGTGACAAGATCAACATCGACACACAACTTGAAGGGTAGTGGAAAGATGAAGGGATAATGGATTGGCTAGCTTAAGGTTTGGATGTAGGAAGTGATGCATATCTTGGGACACATGGAGCCAAAATGGATGAAGGAGAGGATGTAAGATTGTTGGAAGGACATAGATTGGAAGTATTTGGAAGCTTGAATGTCAACTTTGATTTTTATTTTATATTCAAGTCCTTTAAGAGAGACTTGGAAATCCACATAACTTTTGATTTTTCTTTACTTTTAGATGCTTTTGATCATAATTCTTCCATGATGGATTTAGGAACCCATATTTTCTTTGATTTTCTTCTTTGTTTTGAGTACCCTTGTGGTCTCTTGAATATTTCCTTTTTCTCTGTAGTCACATGTTGATTAGATAGGACATGGTGATCTTCATATGTAAGTGGATTCTTGTATTACTAATATTTATGTTGTACATCCAAATTGCTTCCAAAAGACTTGGGACTAGTGGATGAATGAGGTTGATATGATGAGTTTAGATGGATGGATGGATAGATGGAAATTTCTCAAGGATGCATGTCTTTATTGATCTTGACGTATGATGGGGGAAGTGGATGACAAGCTAGGAGTGAGAGGCATAGTAGATGGAGGAACATAGGGACCTAATATGGATGGAAGGTTTGAAGGTTTCAGATTTGGGATGTAAGGACCAATGATATATTTGGATAATGCCAATGGATAATGGGTAGTGATATCAACATCCGTAGAGTGAGCAGAATGGCCAAGGTTCTGATATGTAAGATTTTTATTTATACCAATAGGCTCATGAGTAAATTTTATAGGATAAAGTTCGACAGGTGCAATTGGAGATTGGGATGATTTATGCTTATGTAAAGTACTAGGAAAAATGAGAGATTTTTGAGATGGATGTGGAGTTTTATGAAAAGGAGTTGTTGGGATATTCTGATCTTGACAAGGATCGTTGGATAATGTAGGAAGACTAATTTTCTCTTGATTTTAATAAGCTCATTAGAGATGATGGAAGGAGTGTCTTGATCTTGCTTTGGAGATGGATAAGTTATTGGAGGTGGAGGGATATCTTCTTGGAAGAGATGGAAAGGTATGAATGGATCATCATGAGACTCTTGGGATATGGGACTTTGGTCAACCATTGGATAAGGATGGATGGTCTCTTGATCTTGATCTTGATCTTTATTGATATTTATTTCTTCACACTTCAAATTGTCTTCTTGACATGAAACCACTTCTAGGGATGAAGCAGGAGTTCGGGTATGTGTGAAGGGTTGATGAAGTATCATTTTGAATAGGTATTGAAGCACACAAAAGATTAGGATCTTTGATTGTTGAAGCATTGAAAATAATTGCAGCAAGTTGTAGATTAGCTTGGATTTCTTTTAGAGGTAGCCCTTAAGGGTATACATAGTTAGCATGGAAAGCATTGGGTTCTTTGGTCAATGGAGTAATTTTGGATGGATTTTCTTTTTTAGGAGATGAATGCATGATGGAAGAGGTATAGGCAACATGAGAACCATTACTAGACATGGGTTCACAAATTTGATCAAGCTTGAGAGTAGTATTTTCATTGGACGAGTCATTAGGATCCTCAATTTTAATTATTTCATCATCAATGAGATCTTGGATTTTGTGTTTCAACTTCATGCAATATGAAGTTTTATGCTCATTATTTCAATGATACACACTATAAGTTCTCAAGAATGAAAGTCCCCTTGATGTGACTAGAGGTAATGTGATGAGATTATTTTCAAGCAATTTTTCCAATGTTGATGCATAAGACTGTCCTAGAGGAGTAAAGATTCTTTCTAAGGTACGATTAGGTGCTTCTTGATGTTCTTATAGATATAGAAGAATCTCAAGTGAATATGATTTATTTGTTTCTTCATTTTCTTGATCAAAGATAGGTAGGTCATGAAGATATTCTTATTATAGATTGGATTTTTAGGAATTTGATATTGCTCAAGAATAGAGTTGATGTGAAATTGTGAAGTTTCCTTGCTGGGAGACGATGAAAATATAGATTGATCATTTTCAAAGAGAAAAGGACAGGTTGCTCTCAAGGAATATTCGTTAGAAGATGTATCCTTTTCTTTCCTCAAGTCTTGAATGTCAGATTTCAAAGATTGGATTTGCTCTGATATGGTTGCAATAAGAATGTCTTCTTCCTTATTTTTATGGTTATAGGATCTAGTCCACTTGTTTGTAGCCATGATGTGATCGCTTTGATTCTCTTGATGAGCAAGTATAACCTCTTGTGATGATGTTCATCTCTTGGGACTTTGAATTTGATGTGTCAAGAAGGCCATGAGCATGTATGATCATTTTTTAGAAAAATAAAAAATGTAATTTTTTTAATATATATTTTTTATTATTCTCGAGGTTTTAGTAATTTGCATTTTTGAAGGTCTTCTTCTCATTTTTTGGGAGTGGAAACTGTCAATGATCTCAAAAATTGGGCTACCGAAGTCACGCTATTTTTGAGACTAAATTTGAGATTTTGATTATCTTCCCAACGATGAAAGCGGTTCACAATTTCGAGCACTAAGTCAAAAGTTACGGTCTTGCCAAGTTGGGATAAATTTTTTAGAATTTTTGATATAGACATCTACCAAAACCATGGATCGATGATTAATTAGGTATGATAGTCAGTTCAAACACAAGATCACATGATAGGATGCAAGAATATGAGCAATTGAGCACTATTTTCAAGAGTTGTGATCAACCTAGACAAGTTTGGCTTTGGATGCATGATGATTATTAGCATCCATAAATTAGGTTTGAGTGTTTCCAAGTAGGAAAGAGTGTGATCAAACTATAGTATCCAAAAAATCCACCAAAGGACAAAGCAACTTTGGGGACACAAGCAATTTTGAAGTCTAGCAAGGTATAACAATGTGTCAAATGTGTCAAGTGTATGTTCACAATAGTCTTCACGGGTCTTAGCACATTAAATCACATGGAGCACACTCTACCTTAAGGTAAAAAAGGGAAGTGTTCCAACCTTTTCCCAAAACTTGATTCTCTTGGCCCCACAATTAAGTGGTTGAATGGCCTTTCGTAGGACTATGCAAGTTATGGATCAATTGGAAAAGAACAATGCTTGCAGCACATGTCTTTCCACATTGCCACATTCAAGCTTTAGCATCCAAGGGAGCAAATACGGTGAGTAATCTTGGGGTGATCTAGGTAAGTCTACTTGGATCAATCCTTGCACAAAGGAAGTCACACGACTAAAAAGGTTAGCCTCTAAATCCTTAGGTGTTTAGTAAGGGTCTTCGTTCATGACTACCCCTTGTAGTTCTGCAAGTGGAATTAAGGCCTATAGCCCTACAAGCAACCAAAATTTATAGTATCACAAGCAATACTGAGACCTCTCAGCCCTATACAATTTTAATGTAGTCCCCTTGTAGTCTTGTAAACAAGATTGAGACCATGAAGGCCCTACAAGTGCCTAGACAAGTGTAGTCTTGCTTAGCTAGATTGAGACAATTAGGCTCTACATATGAAGAAGCATTGGAAGTAGAAAATAGCCAAGTCTTCCCTCTCTTTATATTGAAGGAAGCTTTTGATTATAGTGGGATGGAGTTATCTGGGTTTGCTTTTTTCCCACTTGGGTCGTTCCCAAAAGATTTCTCTCTTGACAGACCCTCTAAAGGTAAATGCAAGAAAGTAAAATGGATAGCTAATGGAGGTCAAGATTTCTGATTTTCCATAAGGAAAAGAGCATACTCTCCTACTCCATACTTTATCCCAAGTACATCTAACACATTTTCATTCACCCAAGATTCCTTTTACAAGTAACCAATCAAGTAGGTCAAGATTTATGATTTATCCTCTAGGAGGTGAAGAGCATAATCTCCTACTACTCAACTAATCACAATAAAATAAACCTCCTAATTAAGCTAGATGCCTAGAAAACCAAATTTATGAAAACACAATGTTGATTCATATCTCCAAGGTAACCTAAAAAATAAATAGCTTTAGTAGTCTCCAAATGAATCTTTAACAAGTGTCCTACAACCACAAGGCATTAGAGTCATGAAACATACAAGTGTTGATGTCTTTGGAAAGTGATTTCCTTATCAAGTACCCTACAAAAACCTGTTAGAACCTACAAAAGAGAAGGTCAAGGCCAAGACAAAGCCAAAATAAGCATCAAAATCCAAAAAGCCCAAGAGCTAGGACCCTAAAAGTGCTCTATGTTTCTGATACGAGTAAATATAGAGAGTTCCATGAGATGCAAACTTGTATGAGCATTCACATAGTACAGTATGAGTAAACTCCTTGTATAGCTATCTAATACTAGGATAAACATAGGGTAGTATGAGTATTCCCATAGTGTAGTATGAGTAAACTCCTATAATGTTGTTTTCTCGTACAAGTAACCTCATTGTCTGTCACAATTTCAGAAAATAAGCCAAAAACATTTGTAAGTAAAGGGATAATTTCTTGATTCTTGCCATATGGTGGGTGCCAAAGATGTGTGGTCAAATATTGGTATCAAACTTAGAAAAACCAACACTCAATAAGCCATTAGCTCAAGAATTTAGTTATAGGAGGCCATATCAAATGAGCCAACTAAACTCTCAAAAGTGGCTTATTGCTTCCTAGTTGAAGTGATTTTAATCCTTCTTTGAATTCTCATCAGATTGGCATCAAGGATTAGTGACTGGACTACTCCAAAATGGAAGATTCTAAATGCAATACAAAACTAAAAAGAAACTATAATGTAAGATTAACAAAACTAGAATGGATGCAAACAACTAGTATTCTAGAATGATAATGCAAGAGCTATGCTATGAAACAATGCAAAGAAGAAAACTAGATTAACAATGAAAAATTACTCTAAGAATGAGGTAAACTAATGAAAGAGAGCTGTGAGCAACTAAGAATTCAGATTAACAATATTACTCTAAGAATGATGAAAGCTAAATTCACCAAAAGCTAAGATGGAGTTTCAACAATAATCAAGATGGAACTTTTGAATGCAAGAGAATGTACCCTTGAGCCAAGGAAGAGCTTCCTTTTAAAGGAATTGCCTCAAGAACAAAGGGTGAAGACTAAGAGGCAAAAGAATGAATGATTGAGATGAAGAGGCAAAATGATGGTGAAGGGGATGCAAGGTTAGGTAGAAATGAGTGGTGAGGATTAAGAGGCAAAAGAGATGTTAGGTAAGATAAGATAAAATACCAATTTTGAAAGAACAAATCCCCTTTAATTTATAATTAACCAAAATTAAGTATGTGCACACATGTGAATGTGTTCTTTTAATAAAAGTGTAGGAACTTTAAATTAAAAGTTATGTTATAGCAATTAAATAAATACGAAAGTTCTATAAATTAGACCATAGTATAAGCATGATATAAAGATTTTTATTTTTGATTTAATTATGTAAAGGGGGATTTTTAGGGTTACTTTGCACAATTATGCCTAGTAAGTATGCCTTTGAGATTTAGGATTTTATTTGAGGCAATTTGATCGAAATTAGGGGCTTAGGCACTACTAGATAAATTTTAGGTGATTACAGTACAAAGTCCATTATGCAATTGCACCAAAGAGTATAAGTAATCTAATTTAATTTCACAAAAAAGATTTAAGTGCAATTATTATAGATATCATGATCGATTTTTGTCAGCTAACTAAAAAACCTAAATAATATATCACTAGTCAATAGCAAATGTCCATTTATATTCAAATGCTCTAGAATTTCATCATAGGATCCTTGTGTCTAAGGTTTTTTTTATCAAATTAAACCATGAATTCCCCAATATAAGTAGCTATAGAGACATAACCTAATTTGGTGTATTGAGTACTTGTGAACCCAAATTTTGAGGATAATATAGAATTACCAATGTATGGTGTATCATCTTTCAGTTTCATGCTCAATAAATTTTATTCCATTTACTCACCACATCCGTTGTAGGAACTCGATGCTTATATATTAATATATCATCCATGGATACTCTTGATAGTTCTAAAGTTGTAACCACCTCAAACTTCTTCTATGTGATTCCTCAATTTCCTCCAGAGTTTTCCCCTTAGTTTCAGGTACAAACAATACCACAAATGTTAAGATAAGAGCACTGAACATGGCATACAACATGAATGTTCTTGCAAGAAACATAACTCAATTTGAGTTTGCAATCCTATGGCAATAATCCCACAACCACTAAAAAAGAAATCCATCTTAGGTTCCTAAAATGGAATTTATGCCGTGGATATATACTTACCTATTTTGCTCCATTCTAAGAGTAAGTTTATTATCATTTTCACAACCTAGAAAACATATCAATTGACTAATGTTTCCATATTACCAATAATGCCCTTGACATTGATAGGAAGTATCTGCAATAGTAAAGTAGAACAAAATGAGTACTTAATGATTTTGCGTGTATAAGACTACAAATCATAACAAGGTGAATATAATCTTTCATTAATGCGATGCATAGTATTTAAGGAAATTGAATCCATAAGGTTTAGCATTGATATGTCAAAGTATCATAACACTGTAAAGGCCCAATTTCAAATTACCGAATATATTGACAAGATTTTATATTGATGAGTTTACATCAAGTGCAACTCCTTGAGAAATAGAAGTAATTATAACTTCATTACTAGACCATGTCTACTTCCTTAAACTTTGATTTGTTTCTTTTATGCTAACTATTTTACTGTGTAAACATCTATTTTCTAAATTGAAAATTATGCTTAAACTTTGTATCTTTTGCTATAATATTTGTCAGGTATAAGTTGGAGAAGACACATTACCTCAGGCATAATAATCTATGCTATGGCCCCAATACTAATAGAGTAGGAAACAACACAAGCCTGTTGTGAAATAACACCAATCAATTAAATTTTCATTGGGTACAACATCAGTTTGGGATGTGCAACAAGAAACATATCATGTTTCATAAATATGATAATGGGTCATTTTGTTTATTGAGCATAGCATGAGTGAAGTCATGATAGTTTCTAGAGTTCTTACACTCTAAATTTTTTGTAAGGATGACATATGAACTTTTTGTTCCTACTATCATGTTCATGGCTAAGATCCCTTTTGAATTTTATGGAAAAGTAGAAGTCAAATAGAAAACTTAGGCATAGACAAAGCAATCTATTCTCCAATTATCTCAAAATCAACCATAAACTTCTAAAGCTACCCTCCCAATGCATATGCACCTTTTACACATGAGGCCAATCCGTTGTGACTTGGAATTTGAAGAAACAAAGTAGGACATTGGGGGATTCATACTTTGTCATCCTAGATAGACAATTTGTAAAGATACTCCAAGAAATATATAACCCATGCTTCTTTACTATATTGTCCCCAACCCCACTTGGAATTGGAATATGCTAATAAGGTCGTTCGAGCCAATGATTGACTTGTTTAATATAAAGGGAAAATTAACAAAAAGCCAAGTAATTTCTTCTTCAAAAGATGAAAGAATTGATCTTCATAAAAATAAAATTGCATTCAATTGGTACAACTTTTGTCATACTCTTCAGAATTAGAGAATGCAAGGAGAAGAGGAAAATGACATTACAATTCTTGAGAGATTGAATCAAAATTTCTATTTCCAAGTATTGAGATGAAGCAAACTCCAATGCTCTCCTTTTCTAAATTTCTTTCCAACAAATTACTAAGGGAAGCAATAGACTTAATGCCAAGACCATGAAAACTTACCTAGCAAAATTTTCTACTAAAATAGACCCGATTGGGGGACAAAGGCAGGGAATTTTAAATCATCACCGTTGTGTCAAATCTCTGATAAAGAAAAGCTTCAAATGAAGTTTCACTCCTTTATGACTAACCCTTTGTCACAACTACAGTAAACATACTAAAACAATTTCAACAACTTATAGGCATTAGGAGGGTAATGTTCTCTTTTGGGATATACCTAATTTTTGCCCAACAATAGCATTTCCAACTGTGTTTCCAACTGTACAATTTCTTTACAAGGAATACTCTCTAAATAAATTACACAATTTCTAGGAAACTTATACAAAATTGTAATTAATTAACATATTTATATGAAAAAGAATGAGAAAACTTACAGAGTATGTGGTTAGCTTGTGTGGAGACAATGAAGGTTGTAAACACACAGGAAAATATATATCTACATTTTGGATGATTCCAATTTCTTCAATAGTCTTATTTTCAAACATGTTGTAGACACGAAAAATTGGCAAAAGGCTTAAATCAATCAAAAAGTGCAATCAAATCATCAAAATAGCACGAAAAATTAATAAATGGGACAAAGGCAATTCAAATCAAAGGAAAATTCAATTAAATGATTAAATGAAGCTTGAAAAGAGGAAAAACACTACGAAATTGATTAAATTCAATTAATGACATAGTTGTTGAAAGCAAAAATCAAAATGAACCTCTTACCCTTCATGGCTAAATTTAATTACTTTAATTAATTAGTAAATCATAATTTCCCTCAACAAAGCAAATTGGAGACAAAATGGACACAAATCACTCACTTTTGTTGAAATGGTCTAGCCTTTTGAAACCATTCAAATGATTGTCCCCTCCTTGTCCCCCCATTTATGGACAAAGCAAAGCCAATTGACCTTACCCAAGCATAACCATGATCAACTCACTCTACCCCCTACCCTTTGGAAAATCCTATAAGTAGAAAGCATTTTGAGGCATTAAGGATCCATTCCATATCTTTGAATTGTAGCAAAGCTCTTGCAATTTGCATCCACACCACTCACTTGTCAATTTTAATAGCTTAATTGCTTTGATCATAGTAGATTGTTCATCAAATAGAGCTAGAATTTGATTGAATAGATCTTAATTGCATATCATATAGCTTAATTCTCATCTTTAGAGTGTCACTAGTGAGGATCATAGCTGAGAGCCTCATTTACCACTTTATTTTAGAGATCCATGAGATGTTGATAGATTAATTGTGCATTGATTAGATTAGTTCTCACTCTAATTCTTGTTGTTCTTAGTTAATCTTGTAATTTCATGAAGGTGAATAATATCATCACACAAATGGCGCCCACCGTGGGGCCTTGAGCCTCAAATACTAACAAATTTGTGATTTAAATCATCTTTGCATACGTTTTGTCTGGTTTTCATGTGTTTTCTATAGGAATTTCCTAAAGTCACGCCTACAGGAGATATATTCACGCTTAGAATCCTTACAATGTCACTTCGGAAGCCTGATCTTACACCTATTAGCTAGAAACTCACGCGTGGAACGATAAAGCATTCAGCCTTTACGGCTTCAAATCACGCCTAAACACAGGGAAGTATCGCGTATCACTTATTTTCTGTCGTATTAATTTCCTCTTTACATTGCGCTTTCCACTTAATATCACGCTTAAAAAGAAATTTTCTCTTGCGTAGTAATTGAGATTATCATGCCTTTGATCGTTAATGTTACGCTTGTGATAATATCTTTATCGCTTTAAAAGCTTTTGAATGTCGCTTTGCATTGACTATTTGCTGCGGATTTAGGATTCTGTTTACGCTTTGCATAATAGATTTACCACCTCTGCTATTATTAATGTCGCTTGTGCACTGAAATGTGTTGCGTGTAATCAATAAAGTCACGCCTCTGAGTGATTTATTCACGCCTATTAGCTAGAGGATGTCGCCTACGTTTAATTTTCTATTTTCACGTTCAATTTGATAAAATTTGAAAATATGACTCTCTGTGTTTGTTGTTAACCAATAAGTGAGCAGACATCCGAGAGTGAAAAAACCAGAAAGCAGGTTCAACAAGGAGGGAAAAGCATTGGCAAAGAAAATAAAGAAGGAGAATCAAGTGCATACAAAGGCTATCCTTGAATCCACACTAGATGAGGATGTCCAGGTATATGAGAAATATTTAGCTGTGATTGAAGCTTATAAGCAGAAATTTGTGTCTCTAAATTGGATTTATGAACCTTGAGATTAAAGCTTCTTTCATTAAAATCTTTTGATTGATTACATGCAAGTTTGGTTTCCCCTCATTGTGAATTGGTTGTGTTGGACTAACTTGTTGGAGGAGGGAGTTGGAGCAAATTGCCAAGGTGAGTAAGTGAAAAATGAAAATCAACAACTCAAAAATGCCCCTAGCCTTTTGTTAGCTACAAGGAAAGGTAGTCTACTCAAACAAGCTTGCATTCCCTTAACTTGCGGCATTGTCATTTAAACCTAGCTTTAATAAGGAAGAAATTGAACCACACATTTCAATTCTAAGAACCTCCTTGTCAAGAGGTTGAAAAAGAACTAAGTGTTTGAAGTGTTTGAGAATCAAAAGGAAAGTTAGGGATATGCTCTTCACCTTCTTGGTGAAACAAACTCCCTAAAACTTTACTTAAAATTCAAAATCTGCCTTACTTACAAAATGAACATGCTAGAGATTTAGTGGGCTCGCCTCCCGAATTTGCCTTAGCGAGGCTAGTGAGAGGGACAACCCAAAGTGGGATACACTTACTTTTTCCGCGAGAATCCAACCCACTATAAAATGAAATGCATGCATCCTTAACGAGGTGCATGACAAAGGGATTTTAATCTTCTCGAACTTCCTCTAGTAGTCTTTACGGATTGTGCAAAATCATGCCTCAGTGCGTGTGGGAAGCCCCTTAACATACTTGGGGGATGAGAGATTTTAATTCATTTGAACGGAACATTTTATTAAATCCCAGCTAAATTAGAAAGGCCGCCTTGTAGAGCCATGTTTACAAACCAATTTGACTCTAGGTAGGCTGTTTGGAATTCATTCTTGTGCTATACTTGTGTAAACATTCAAGAATATATACATTAGTTGTTGTTTAGAGACATTTATGTGTGTGTTGCGTTTGTTTTTAATTTTCAAAACAAGAAATTTTCAAAAATATCTGATCAAAAGTTTTAAAAAAATCTAAAAAATTATACCCTGGTCAGAGAAGTGTCGCCTGTACACAAAATAAACTCGCCTAACAAAGATTTAGTCATGCCTGTGACTTATTCAAACACGCGTATACACACTAAAGTCATGCTCAGAGACATTTGAGACACGCCTGGTTAAACTGGAAACCCGCCTGGTAATAGTAAAGTGTCACCTAAGAACCCACAGAGGACCACCTAACAACAAACCAGTGCACGCCTACATGAGTTTTAGTCACGCCTATGCTTGATTCAGTGTCGCCCAGAAACATAAAAGGTCAAACAAAGAGTACTTCCAGGAAGAATCAAAAAATTTTGAATATCAATTTGAATACCCTTTTTCGAGTTTTCGCTGATCCAACTTACAGTCTAGTCAAAAATCCTGTTTCGCACATCTGTCAAAATTTTGCAAAGGATTAGATCCAAGTGGTCTTAGCGTGCATCCAAGGTTCATGCCTGCATTCACTAGATCATATTACATCAAGAAAACCTTGCAAGCTGACGGGACTTATTTGAGACAAGAGCTCCCTTATCCCAGAGATGAAACTACTCCTAGAGTACCACAAAAGTCACCCGAACAAGAAAAAGAAGACAACATGATGTATCAAGGTAGTTTGGGTGGTAAGTATAATAGTGGCATTGATTTCACCAACCAAGGTAATGCCAATGGTGGAGGCAATGACATGAATAACCAGAGCAATATTAATAACCAAGGAAATACCAACAATGAAGGAGTAGATCCAAGTGCTCACAGAGTTGACCAAACTCATACTCAAAATAACACCGAACTAACGACAGAAGATACCACAGATGAAAAAGTTAGTGAGGTTGTCCAATGTCCTTATTTTAGAAGGCTCATGGAAAAGGCAATGGACCTAGATAGAGAAAAACATTTCATAGACTTAGCATAAAAAGGTCTCAAGCTTCCCCGTGACTTTGATGTCAACCAACTTAAAACACCAGAAGTTGAGGAAAGTACCTTAGACATCATGAACAAACAATTCAAGGCATTTCAAATGCAACTAGACAACATCAAGCAAAGTGGGTCTCCCAAGCCTTTCTTTATAGAAGCATTGTGACCATTCCCATTTGATAAAAGCTTGGTTATGGTGCCATTCCCGATCAATGTGGTGTTCCCTAAATACGACAAGTACGAAGGAACAACGGATCCTCAAGATCACTTATGGGAGTTTTGTGCGTTGATCTTAGAGTTCATGCATGATACCACATATTTAATGAGATTATTTCCACGAAGCTTAGGAGGCATGGCTATGGAGTGGTTTTCTAAGTTACCCTCCGACATTAAAACCTTTGAAGAGCTAGCATCAAAATTCATGGCTCATTACTCATATAACATTAAACATGATGTCACAATGATAACGTTATGCAACACAAAACAAAAAGATGGAGAGGCCTTCCTCACTTTTCTACAAAGGTGGAGGACATTTTTTGCAAGATATCCTAGAAGTGTGCCTAAAAAAGAGAAGATGGATATCTTCATAAACAGTTTGAGTAATGAGTTAAACTATCGCTTATGAATGCAATGTCCAAAGACCTTCCAAGATCTAATTGAAAATGGAGTAACCATGGAGGAAGTGTTGGTCAAAAGTGGAGAACTCAAACTGTACAAAGATAATAAGAACAACCCCAATAGTGGCAACAATGGTAACAATGGCAATAATCAGAAGAATCATTGGTTTAATAGTAACAGTCGTTATAAGAATAACAATAAAGGAATTGTGAATGATGGAGTAGTTGAATCTAGCAACTTGAAGGTGGTCCCCTTTGCTCTTACAAGGACACCTAATCAAGTGAACAATACCAATCAGAGCTCTAATGCACCATCCAACAACAATCACACCAACAATGGAAATCAAGGAGATAATTCAAGGAATACTAAATTGATAAACACTTGAGGCCAACCCCCACAAAGAACTTCACACCCTTGGGTGAACCCCTTGAAAAGGCATTACTCTAATTCAACCTAACTAAAATTCAGCCTTACGAGTCAAATCAAAAGCCTAGTTGGTGGAGTGCCAATACCCATTGTGAGTATCACAAAATTCGAGGACACACAACAAATGAATGTCTGCAATTAAAAAATGTAGTGCAAGATTTAATTGATAATGGCACGATCACCATTGACGGACCTCCCAATAATGAAGATCATATGGCATTCAAACAACCCTTTTACAAACATGATAAGGGAGAGTCATCAAATAACAAGAAGCAAAGTGCCAATAATCTCAACTTTGCGCCACCTTATGATCATATTGTTAATGCTATAATAGTTAATGAACAACCTCAAAAGGAAGCATCAAATGTCATTACAAGAGGGAAAAATTCTAGAATAACCTTACAAGGGATAGCTCCTCAAAGCACTAACATCCCACCATCCAATATTGTAGTCAAACAGTCTTCTACAGCAACAAGGCCTTATAGTTTGGTTGATCAATTGCAACGTACTCCAGCACAAATCTCTATCTTAGAATTATTGAAGTTGTCACCAAACCATAAGGAGATTTTGGAAAAAGCTCTAGGAGAGACACATGTTCCTACTAATTTAGAGACATAAAGGTTTCAACATATGGTAGGTCATCTTGTAGCACCTCATTGTCTTTCATTTTCCGATCAAGATGACATGTCTATAACCCATCCTCAAAATCATCCATTGCATATAGAGGTCTTAATCAAAAGGCATAGAGTCAAAAGAGCTCTCATTGATGGAGGGGCTGGTCTCAATATTTGCACATTAAGTCTTGTCAAATCCTTAGGTCTATTTGAGTCTTGCGTTGACCCTACAAAGAAAATCACCATTAAAGCTTATGATGAAGCTGAAAGAGCTTCTAAGGGCATGATTGTATTGCCCATCCAAGTGGGACCTGTCAAGAAGGACACCAATTGCCAAGTGCTGGACATGAAATTAACTTATAATATTTTGTTGGGTAGACCATGGATTCACGAGATGCAAGCAGTCCCATCCATGTACCACCAATGCATAAAATTTCCGTACATGGGTGAAGAAATCACAGTTGGAGGAGACTTTAACCCATTCCAATATTGCAATACACTCAAACCTTCTCATGAGTTGTACATTCCACATAACTGGGAAGGAATTATTCAAGAAACCACAATTGAAGATGTTAAAATGAAGGAACTAACAATAAATGTTACTCCACACCCTCCTCAAGCTAGCTCAGCGACATCAACTAAGGGGAAGGAAAAAGTGAGCTACGAGGGCCCAAATGCAATGGAAATTTCATACATAGCACCTAAATTGGAAACAGTAATCTATAAACCTACCAAAGAAGAAAAGGAAAAAGCCAAGAAAGATCGTTACCAACACATGAGTGAAATGATGAACAACTTTGAAAAACAATGCAAGATTAGTTCAAAAGGGATAGGGGAATATTCTGTTTCTCTATTTGACATGTCCGCATCTCCTAAATCACATGGTAAACCATCAAAAGAACATAAGTATAATTCCTATTTTGTAAGGGAAGATAACAAAGCAGCATGGGATAAGGAAGAAGATGACATCCTTCAATGGCTTTACCATGATGAGGAAGATACTTCCAACACTCCCATGGAAAGAATTCAGCATGTAAAGATACAAACTGAGCAATATGGAAAAGGCTTTGATATAATGCAAAAGATGGGATACAAGGGAAGAGGACCCTTAGGCAAAAGAAATAGGGGATTATTGGAACCTATAGAACCTATTTGGAGGGCAAGTCATGAAAAATATGGAGTAGGTTTTCAATGCAAAGGAGAAAGTTCAAGCCCAATGCAAGATTTTTATCCTCACATAAATGCCTTAGAATCCGAAGGAGATAGTGATGATTCTCGAGATTATGAATGGGATACTTTATCAGATGAATCATGTCATGACAAGGAAGTGATTGCTATACATACTTATGCAAAAATTCCAAGGCAAGAAGCTCAAATTAGTGAAGAAACTCCTATTCAAAGGCCTAATATTGAGCAAGTACCTACCAATGGAGCATGGATAGAAACATTTTGGATACCTTCAGAGGAGGGAGATTCAAATGTTAGTTTTAACCCACTTGTGGCTTTTCCCATGTTGTTTCCCGTAGAGGTTGACGAGGACTCGAGTGAAGGGGACTTTGATCCTTCTTCCATGGATCATCTTGAGGAAGTGCACGTCATAGATCTAAACGATACAATGTACGAACCCTCAAACGAAGTCATGTCCATAACACCTATTGATGACATTTTACCCAATGAACCCTTACTTTTGATAAATTCGCACCTCATTGATTGGGACCAAACCGAACCAAATGACCTACTTTACTTTTCCAATGACCAAGCAATGAATCACTACCTTAATGTGGTTGAACCCTCTTTCACCAACGAATTCAATATGGACATAATGACAGTAGCAGGGGTTCAATCTCTTAGTCAAAAGAAAAAAATAAAAAAAATAGTAAAAAAATGAAAAGTTCTATTGGTGAAAACCCAACTGTGGCACCATTAGAACTAAAAAAAATAAAATTAAAAGATGTTTCTTTTGGTGAAAACCCAATGGTGGCACCAAAAGAAGAGAGATTGGACACTTTGCCTGAACATGAAGAGGAAAGGTCACCTATACTCATGGAGCCAACGGAAAAGGTCAATATTGGGACATAATTAGATCCAAAGTTCATACACTTGGCAACATCACTCACACCTCTAGAAAGAGAAGACTTCATAAAATTCTTCCAAGAACAACAAGTAAACTTTGCATGGTCATATGCTGACATGCCCGAATTAGATCTTGACTTTATAATGCATCATCTGAATGTTTGACCAGGGGTTAAACCCGTTAAGCAAAAGTTGAGAAAAATGCACCCCCACATAGCTCTTTTGGTCAAGGCAGAATTGGAAAAATTGTTGAAAGTAGGGTTCATAAGAGCAATAGCATATGCCGAATGGATCTCCAACATTGTACTCATCACAAAGCATGATAAATCCATTCGTGTGTGTACGGTTTTTAGAGATCTAAATCTTGCTTGCCCCAAAGATGATTTCCCACTTCCGAGCATAGATGCCATAGTGGATTTGACAGTAGGACACTCAATGTACTCATTAATGGATGGCTTTAGCGGGTATAATCAGATCAAAATTGCACCTGAAGACCAAGAAAAGATAGCATTTACTTGCCCTTGGGGTACTTTTTGTTGGAATGTCATGCCCTTCGGTCTTAAAAATGCTGGAGCCACATATCAAAGGGCCATGACAACTATCTTCCATGACATGATGCACACATTTTTAGAAGACTATGTGGATGATATATTGGCAAAATCCCACAAAAGAGAAGAACACCTCCACATTTTGAAAAAGATATTTGTTAGGTTGGAGCAATTCAAGGTCAGATTAAACCCAAAGAAATGTGCCTTCGGAGTCCAATCTGGAAAGTTACTAGGTTATATAGTTTTCGCCAAAGGGATTGAAGTGGATCTTGAGAAAGTACAAGCTATAATGGACATGGAAATACCTAAGAATATCAGCCAAATGAGATCCTTGCAGGGCAAAATCCAATCCATACGAAGGTTTATCTCCCAATTGGCTGAAAAATGTCATTCTTTCACCAGGTTGCTACATAAGGATACTATATTTATATGGGATGCCGAATGTGATCAAGCTTTCACATTGCTGAAGACTTATTTGATAAATTCACCCATTCTCATGTCACCAATCAAGGGCAAAGCATTACTCCTCTACATATCTGCTATGAAAAGATCCTTAGGGGTACTTTTGGCGCAAGAGGATGAACAAGGAAAGGAAAGAGCTATCTACTATTTGAGTAGAACGTTGATAAAATATGAGCTTAATTACACATTTATGGAAAGAGCTTGTCTAGCAGTGGTGTTTGCATCTCAAAAGTTGAGACATTATATGTTGATGCATAAGGTCAAGTTGATTGCCAAGATAGACCCTCTCAAATATTTGTTAAGTAAAATAGCCTTAACAGGTAGAATAGCTAAATGGGTGATGATATTGAGTGAATTTGACATCGAATATGTCGATAGAAAGGCAATCAAAGGACAAGTGATAGCAGATCATTTAGCCGAAAATCCCATGACTTCTACACAAACTATTCAAGTGGAATTTCTGGACTCTGCCATTATCAACATAGAGGCAAAAACGTGGAAGTTATACTTTGATGGATCCTATACTCAAGGAGGTTCCGGGGTTGGCATATTATTGGTAACTCCTCAAGGTTACACCATTCCCAAATCCTACAAGCTTATGTTTCCATGTACAAATAATATAGCAGAATATGAAGCACTAGTCATAGGCATCAAAATGGCCTTAGAATGGAATATAAAAGAGCTAAAAATTTATGGAGATTGTCAACTCATCATTAATCAAGTCAACAATGAATATAACACTAAGGATGAAAAGTTGATGCCTTATAAGACTATGATTGATGGATGGAAGAAATACTTTGCATTGATCACCTTTGAACAGATTCCTAGAGAGAAAAATAGAGCAGCTGATGCCATGGCTACCTTGGCTTCTTTGTTACAAAAACCAAATCAAAATGAGAAGTATGAGTTCTTGGTGGAAGAGTTGGTAAAACTGACATTTGACCTCCCCGAAACCCAAATTGTTGCCCTCTTACATGGACATGACTCCCCTTGGTATGGACCTATATATACCTACCTTAAAGACCAAGTGCTACCCTTAGACCAAACCCGTGCTCAAAAATGCAATTTCATACGCCAAGCCTCCCGTTACTTAATCCTTTCCAAAACATTGTATCGTAAGGGTCTAGACGGGACGTTACTTAGGTGTTTAGAGGAAGAAGAGTCTAAGTTAGCTTTACGAGAGGTTCACGAAGGCATTTGCGGGTCGCACTCAAGCGGGTTAAATCTAGCTAAGAAAATCTTTCGCTTAGGGTATTTTTGGAAGACATTGGAAAAGGATGCTTGCCACTTTGTGAAGATATGCAGCAAATGCCAATATCATGGTGATATGATACATGCACTGACACAAGCATTACATCCATTTGTCAAACCATGGCCTTTCTATCAATGGGGGTTTGATTTAATTTGTGTCATAAATCCACCTTCTTCAAATGGGCACAAACATATCATAACTGCAACATAATATTTCACTAAGTGGGTTGAAGCGGTTCCATTGATAACGGCAACAGGAAAGCAAATTTCCATGTTTATCTTGAATCATATCATTTGCCGATATGGTATTCCTCATGGCATAATAACAGATAATGGAAAATAATTCAAGAATAAAGATGTTGATGAACTATGTGCTACATTTCATATCACTCACCATTCATCATCAATTTATTACCCTCAGGGAAATGGGCAAGCTGAAGCCACAAATAAGAATATATTGAAGATCTTGAAAAGGTTGGTCAACAAATCAGAAAGGGATTGGCATATGCAAATTAATCCAGCATTATGGGCCTATAGAACCAACATAAGAACACCCACCGGAGCCACACCATTCTCACTAGTCTATGGGACTGAAGCAGTTCTACCATTAGAGGTTGAAATCCTGTCTTTACGAGTGTCGTTACAAGGATTGATCACAGATGAAGACTATAGGGTTGCTAGACTTCAACAATTGGAGTTACTTGAAGAACATCAAACACAAGCTTATGAGCACCTGAAAGTATACCGAAATAGAATCTCAAGGAACTATAATAAACATATCAAACCGAGAGTTTTTCAGGTAGGAGACTTGGTGTTGAGAGAAAATCTAAAGAATCAGGTTGAGAGGGAAAATAAAGGCAAATGGGAGGCTAATTGGCTAGGCCTATTTATCATAATATCTTCATTTGGCACAGGAACCTATAAATTATCAAATTGTGACGGAGAGGAACTTCAAGAACCTATTAATAGTATTCATCTTAAAAGGTTCTATACATTAGGTAGATGAAAGAGTATAAAGAGTATCAGATGAGAGAGCATCCTATTTTATTGTACATAGTTCAAAAGAGATCTTGAAAACCCCAAAAACATTTGAAAAGCACAAAAGGATAAAAACATTGAGAAAATTGAGCATGAAGAAAGGAAAAACATCCAAAATGATGTTGTCTTGGTGAAAACCTAGTAAATAGGTGCCTTGATGATAAAAAAGGAAAAAAAGAAAAAATACAAAAAATACAAAAAAATTGAAAAAGAAGAAAGTGCCTTGGTGAAAACCTAGTAAATAGGCACCTTGGTAGAAAAAAAAGAGAGAAAAAGCTTGAAAAAAGAAAAATAAAAAATAATAAAAATAAAATTAAAAAAGAGCTTGATCCATCCAAAGGGTGAAAACTTGGTAAACAAGCACCTTTGGTTCCCTTCAGTTGGTCTTTCCTAGGTTGCATTTGTACATAATGCATCTCATCATCCCATTTGTCCAAACCTTCATTGCATCCGTCATTTGTACATAGTCCTAATAAAGCTTTGTAGCTTCATCATTTGCATTTCCCAAAGTTGTCAAAATGGGTATATTCAAACACTTGGGGGCAACGAAGAGCATATTACAAAGTTGGTACATAAAAAGGATTCAAACGAACAACATTCAGTCAGAGTCAAACAGAGGGAGAGCGAGATCCGAATGTCAGAAGAAAGAAGCATATTTTCGTGAACAATATCCTTGAGCCTTAATAGACTTTATTATTCAGGATTAAATAAAAATCAAACATCATTAATGATCAAGATACTTGGAAATACTATTTGAAAATCAAGAAACAATGCAAAACACTTGAAAGATTTTTTTTGAAAGTTGGTTAAAAATCTCTTCGCTTATATCGATTGATTTATATCAAGTCTCTTTAGCTAATTGATGGTATTGGAAATGATAGAGATACGATATTTTATTGCCTTTGAGTGACTGTTTGGAGGAAGATTCGTCACCTTGTGAGAAGTTGTCTAACGACATGGTCATCAAAGAACCATCGAGGACTATCTCATAAGCAGATGGATTGACCTTTGTTTGTTTACGCAAACAGATCCCTTGGCTATTTAGATTTTCTATATCTTAATACCAAAAATCCACTTGCAACATTGAATCCGTTGACACCGGTATTCAGACTCCCATAGTTTGGTCATCCAACTAGTGAGAGTTGTACTAGTTCAAAAAAAGGAGGTTACCAAATGTGATAAAAAGCGGTATTCATATCATCATGTTAGTGGGCAGTGGTGATTGTACTTGCTTTCCGGTCTGAAATGCTCAATGATGAAAATTTATCCTCAAGGCATTTATTTGCTAAACGCTGGTGACACTTAGGTTGCATTGCAAAGCATATTAGATTCATTGCATTATCTTGTTAGATTAATTGCATTGTCCTGTTTGATCAAATGCATGTGTTTATGGTTACTTTTCCAAGGGAACGAGGGGGTACATCAATAATCTTGGGTAGTTAAAACATTTACGCAAAAGGGGTTCAATAATAATGTTTGTTCTTCATAAAACACAATAAAGAAAATGAGATTATCTTTTGCATACACGCATTGAGCATTATTCATTATCCACATTTACAATGAAAAATCATCCATACATCATGTGCACTCATATAGTTAAGGATAAACTGGCATACATTGAAAAATCAACAAAACATAGGAACATACATGTGCATTTCCATTAAACATCTTACATTCATACATGAACAACAGAAGAGCATCACCAAATTCATACATTTTTGCATACATCTATATATATCATAAAATAAGATACTGCATTCATAGCATGAATTCAAGTAAATGCATAAAATCAAACATCATATAGCTGCATAAAAGATAATCTTATAATCAAACTCATCAAAGAGAATCAAGAAGTATATCATCATATATCATCATCAAAAAGGAGGATCCCATACATCAAATATGTCAAAGTATCATCAAAGTGATCTATCAATTGTTCTGATAAATGAGAATGACATAAAAGATGGACCAACAACACTGAGTAAATCTGTCATCATATCGCTCAAGAGCCTGTAGCACCAGATCCATCTGGCCCTCTACTATCCTGTGGGGGAGGAGCCTGTGATGTACCCACTCCATCCTGCCTCTGAACAACCATGACAGATACAAGTTGCTGTAATAAAGAGGCAACTTGGTCCAATCGACCCACAATAGTGGATATCTCTGTCCTCATAGACTGTAAACCTCGCTCTAATCCATCCATGCGATCACCTTGTACACCCTGTGGCTGTCGAGTTGGCGGAGGCATTTGTGGAGCTCCATCATCCTGCTATACTTGATCCTGATGAGCCGCATCACCATCAGGCTGCGCTAAGGCCACTCTTTGTAACTGTACCAAGGGATCTAATATCCCAGGAATCTGCCTAGTTGCATCAATCTGTGCATGTCTCTGAGCTCTCTGATGTCTATGCACTCTGTCTTGTCTATCTGCTCTGGGCCGTCTAATAGCTGCATCATCCTGTGCTCTATCCTGTCTATCATGACCCAGATCTCGTCTCACCTGAACTCCCCCTGTAGCAACCCGAGGATGTCTATGTCCTCGACCTCTCCGATGTCTACCACCCCTCTCACCATCATGACGTCCAAGAATAGGCTCAGCCGGATCAGTAAACTGAGGAAACCTATGGCAAGACCACCAATCCGCATACTCATGTGACATCCCAACATCAGCCATACTAGGAAGTATCTCCCATCTGCAAATAGTCATACCTGCAATCTGACCTAATGCAAACTGATAATCAATACATGGACCCCATAGAGAAATCTCTGCCTGTACTCGAGCATACAATGCATTGCCCTGAGGCATATCCTGAATCCGCCCATACTGTCTCAAAACTCTGCCAAAGCATAAGCGCTCAATAGTGGTAGGAGTGCGCCCAATCATCCAGCGAGGGGCAAACATATATGGTAACTCATCACCATCCTCTCTCCAATGATCACAACCGAGATAAGGATGCCATATAACCTGATCCAGATCATCAATCTAACGTCGCCAGTAATCCAAATGACCCATATGATGCTGTATGACCATGCCTGTATATAAGAAAGTGTAGGGATACCCCCGAGGTCGAACTCTGTTAGAAATAGGCCTAGTAATGGGAAGATGTTCCCATATCCACAACTGCAGAACAATAACACCCGCTGACAATGAGGCACTACCCTGATAGACTACCTCATGTAAATCATGATACAACTGTGCCAAGATGTAGGAACCCCAATCAAACCGTCGAGGATGAGCAAGTAAATCCTCTATAATCCGACCCCAACTGACTGAAAAACTGCGACCCTCGCTCGTCGGGAAGAAGTAGACCGCCAATCAAGGCACCCAAAACTGCTGGTAATGTCAGAAAAGAGGCAAATTGAGGCCATGTAATAGTATCCCCATCTCCAATTGTGTTGTCCCCGAATACTCGTTGGCAGATAGAAGAATCATAGGCAGAGTCATAGTAGACCAACTCACCCCTGCAAGGAATCCACAATAATCGATACACGTCCTCTAGCGTGATCATCATCTCTTCGTATGGCAAGTGGAATGTGTTGTGGTCAGAGTGCCATCGCTCCGCCACTGCAGTCAATAAACCATGGTTCAGCTGGAACCGTGGGAGATCAAGGAGGAAACTCAAACCACATCTCTCAATAACTCAGAACTCAGCTGCTAAGAGTCTCTGACCTAAGTCAATAACCCAGGATGCAACTGAACGAACGTATAAAGTAGGATAATGATCCTGTTGGCAAGGTAAAGGAATAATATCAGTACATTGTATCAAGGAATTATCTCAAGTCAATCAAAAGTATCAAGTAATCACACTAAAGTATCATCGTTCGTTTCTCTGTATCCTGAGAACGAAGTGACAGTCTCAAATCATATTGGTTTTCACACTAATTGATTTATCCTATTAGTTCATATTCAAATCATATTGGTTTTCACACTAATTGATTTATCCTATCAATTCATATTCAAATCATATTGGTTTTCACACTAATTGATTTATCCTAGTAGTTAATATTCAAATCAGATTGACAAATCATATTCTCAAGTACTACTATCCTGATATCTAAACCAATGTTTTGTTGACAATCATAGACCTACACTAATTATCCAACTTTCTCATCAGGGGGTTATCAAATTGTTCATCAGATACAATCAACACATGTGTAAAAAGTACAAAAATTTTGCAAAAAATACATTAGGCGTGATTTTTCTGCTGTCAAGCGACATTTTAACCTAGGCGTCACTTAATTTGGCCCTAAGCAACTTTATTATTCTGCCAGGCGACAGATTTTCCATACGCGACAGTGAATTTGACAACGCGACAGAGGGTTTTCCTTAGGTGAGAGTTAAATGGTTAGGTTTTGTGTAGGCGATAACCTATTCGAAAAAGGGTATTTTTCCCTGGGGCAAGGCGACAGTTTTATCCTGCTAGGCGAGACTTAATTGTCTTGTAGGCGAGAGAATATTACGCGGAGGCGATAATAAAAACTGCGGAAGCGACAGTAAAAGACCCTAGGCGACAATCAATTCTGTCCTAGGCGTGATTTCTTGAATGCAAAGCTACGATGAAACATGAAATTGCAATAAATACTTAATAAATGATCAATAAATGCAAGATCGAAGTTCATAATGACTTACTGGAGGCGCATAATCAGGCGGTCTCGCATATCTCCGGCATCTCTCGAATCTATGCTCCTGAATCGGCACAACCATCTTGAAATCGCTAGAGAATTAGAGCAAAATCACCAAGGGTAAAAAGTAAAAATGAATGGTAAAAGGGGTCTCTTAACCTATTTAAGGTATTTTTGACCTAATTTTGACCTTGAAATTAGCCATTGACTTCTCTTAGCATATCAAATCAAACCAAGGCATAATCATACATCGTGGGATATTATCAATAGTCAGAAACTAAAACATATTTGCTATATCAAACGTCAATAATCATTTTTAAATCATCTAATTCATATGTTTTAATTTCTGAGGGGGCAATAAGGGTATCAAATCAAAGTCACAATCATACATCATGAAATCAGTGGGGCATCATAAATTTTTTTGTATCAAGAGGCAGCAATCAATCACATAGGGAATCACAATCAGGACATAAAGAATTTTTGAATCGGTGTTCTTCGCACATCGACTCAAAGAGGGGTATTTGTAGACACGAAAAATTGGCAAAAAGCTTAAATCAATCAAAAAGTGCAATCAAATCATCAAAATAGCACGAAAAATCAATAAATGGGACAAAGACAATTCAAATCAAAGGAAAATTCAATTAAATGATTAAATAAAGCTTGAAAAGAGGAAAAACACTACGAAATTGATTAAATTCAATTAATGACATAGTTGTTGAAAGCAAAAATCAAAATGAACCTCTTACCCTTTATGGCTAAATTTAATTACTTTAATTAATTAATAAATCATAATTTCCCTCAACAAAGCAAATTGGAGACAAAATGGACACAAATCACTCACTTTTGTTGAAATGGTCCAGTCTTTTAAAACCATTTAAATGATTGTCCCCTCCTTGTCCCCCCATTTATGGACAAAGCAAAGCCCATTTATAACAATGGAAAAAAAGGAACAACCAATGAGAAAAAAATAAATAAAAAATAAAAATTACAGTTTAATAAAAAATTTACAAAGACCATAGGATAAACAAGAGTTGTTGGGATTCTTGAGAGCTTGATTAATGTGAAAATGCATGTGACAATATTAGTCTCCTACCTTAACAAAAGGGACTAAAAATAAAAATTAAAAAATTACAAATAAAAATTAAATAAACATATTTAAAAAAAATTGAATAAAAATTAAGATTTTAAAGTACATATGAATAAAACAAATAAAATGATTAACATTTATATAATACAAATTCTAGATCTAAACTCTATCCATTCTCTAAATATGATAATGACAAAATATATATATTTTATTGTCTTGAATGGTTGTGAATATCTTGAACTCAAATATATACCTATTTGCATATCTTCACCTACCTCGAACAGTTATTGCTTTTTTCAAAGGCGTGATGACAACTTCCAAGAGAATATTGACAATGAATACAAAATTTAAGGAAATGGGGGTTCGACGGTTTCAATGAGCGGCGCAAATCGAAGATGTTTTTGGGATGCTACCCGCTCTGACTTTTTACCAATGTATTATTTCCAATCAAATATTTAAGAATTTACACAATACCCAATATTGCATTTAATTGGTTATCATAAAGCTCCATTCATTTCACCCTTTAAAAGGGAATTACATAATTTTGAAAAAAAAAATGTAGATACATGGATTGATTTAATATCATAATATATTATGGTCAATTTTAATATATTTTGTCTTGTCCTTCGGATAGAGCTTATCCGGCGTTGCTGTAAGACAGATGTTATGATAGTCATGTTGTTATAGTTTCTTTTAACCTGTATATAAGAAAAACGAAATTGATATTGTTAGATTATTATATATTATCATTTTTTAATTTAAGCAAAGGTATTTATTTGTTTCAAAGAGTTTTAACACTTTTGAAATATAAATTTGTCAAATTAGTAATACTTTTATTTTAGAATTTATTATAAGTACAAAATTTATTAAATTATAATAAAAACACACTTCACCATTATCTTCTTTAATTAACTTAATAAGAATTCTTAAACTAATTTTTTCATAGAAACTATACAATATTCATTTTTAAACTTCGAAAATTTATATTTTAGATATTTCTATATAAATAATTGATTTAACATACACATAATATTTAAAAAGAGAGACTCCTCTTAAAATAAGATTAAATTAACTATTTTCAATATATGCTAAAAATACATAAATAAAATAAAATAAAATAATCCTATGCCAAAATTTGACTCTCAACTAATAAACACACATTTAAAGTCTTCAATATACCATAAACATTGAGCCTTCCACATTTTCTTCTTCTTCAATTTATTTGAAATCTTAAAATCTTTTATAATTATTTATATATTTAGAACTCCTTTCAACCATAAAACAATAAACTAGCTTTATTCTTACCAATTTAAAAAAATAAAACATAATATTTGTGATATAATAAAACTAGACTAATAAATACTAAAAAGTAATATACAATGCATATTTTTACTTTTTTATTGATTCTATTTTACCTTCACAAGAAAAATGAGTCATTTGAAATATATTTCTATTTAAATATGATTATTAGATGATATTTATAAATATTTATAAATTAAAAAATAATATATTAAATATTTAAAAAAATTTAAATTCAATATTATCTGAATGCCTACAAAATAAAATTGTTATTAAATCAAATATCATTTAACAATAAATTAAATATTTATTACTTGATAGAAAATATTATAATATAATACTATCCTATATTTTTTACTATAAAAATAAAACAAGAAAATTGAAAATCACTTACAACAACAAAACAACTACTAACCTAATAAAAATGACATCAACAACTTACACAATACCTAACTATCCACACATCAATTGAATGAAAAATTCTAACTAATCCAAGTCACTTTTATGAATTCATTTATCTTCCCTACAATATTAAAGGGAAAACACCAAGCCTAAAGCAAAAACATGTAATGGAGACTTCATATGGACACGCACTATTCGGTGCAAGAATTATATTGTTTGCAAATTTTCTTTTTGCAGCCCATCAACAATTTTGAGACGATCTACTATGACTAAACATTAAAGCAACACATTAATTTTCATGAAGCCATTGACGAATGAATAAAGACTTAATGTGGACGATATATATATATATATATATATATATATCCATTTTAAAAAATAATCCTTATGAACAATTATCATTTATTAGTCCAGCCTATATAGGCTGAGACTTATGTTTTCAAGTCATTTTTGGCTATTAGTTTGCCTAGAAAGTAGTGCCAGCATTAAATATTAAACATGATTTCTAAAGTTTGGAGTCCCTGTCAATTGTGAATTGGTCGACTGGTGAAGTTCAATGGTTCTCATTGAGCCCACCAGGGTTCAAATCTCGTAAAGACATCTGATAAGGGATGAGGCCGGGATTGTGCCTCGGGCGAATTTGGCGGAATGGAAACCCCTCAGTCCTTGGCTCTCAGCCAAAGAGAACGAACTATTCTCAAAAAAGAAGAAGAAGTTTGGAGTCCCTTGTTTTTTATTTTGAATTTTTTGAAAAAAATTTCTATTTTCTTATTGGCCGCTTCTATTTTTCTTGGGGGTAAAATTATTTATTCATTCTAACAAATATAAAAAATTGTCTAATCAGGAGTCGCTGGTATTACGTAAGCCGCAGAGGAGCTTCCTTTGGTTAACTGCTGTCGCCGTTTGTTGACGAGCGGCAGAATATTGTCAATCTGCAGATGCCGGACTTCCCGAACGTGATTCCGCTCCTTGGAAAGTGCAGAGGGGTAAGCATGGGGAAAAAATTGTCGATTCGGGGCTCCAAAGTTAGCAAAACTATTTTCAGAGTATCATCGATGCTTTGAATGACTTCTTCCTCGAATTCGATCCCGAAGCACATGAACAGCAAAATGTAGAAAACAACAAACCGACAGTTCGAGAGCACGTAAACCAGGCTGAAATTCACCTCCACTTTCACCGTGAGGCGGTCGATGAGGCAGAGCACGGTGAAATACCGCGTTGGCGAGAATTTACTCGCACTAGTTGTCGTTAACATATCGGAAACCAAATTCCAGCGAAGAGCCTGCCAGAGGGCACTGTACTCGGCCGAATTCACGGTGCACTTATTACAGCTGAAGACGTTTCGCGTCGGGGTTTCCGGCGGCTGGTTTGCGAAGATGTGGCCTTTGTCGATGAGTGCTTCATGTGCCAGCTCAGCGTTCGAGACCACGATCATGTTGCGCTGCCCCATTTGCAGAGTGAAAATTGGGCCGTACTATTTGCGCAGCTCGGCTCATTTATGAGCTTTTGTACTGGTTAAGTTAGTGCTTCTGCCCAAAGCCTTCGACAAGCATGTTATTTTTAACTCTATTAATACTCCACTATGTTATTTAATGAAATTCCTTTTCTACTTACTACCACATCTTACTCGTGCACGCATTTGATACCGTCGCCTTAAATTTTTGAGATTCTGGGAATTTTTTAACATATTAATACCCACTGTAGTATTTTTTGTGTTTATTTACTTCTAGATTTTAAATTATATTATATTTTATTTATATTTTGTAGTTTTATTTTTTAATAATATTTTATTTTATAATTAATTGCATTTTCTATATTTTAGATATAATTCTAAATTGTAAGTTTTTAAAAATAAATTATTATTATTTTGCTTGATTTTAAAATTGAAGTTTTGTATTTAATATTAAATATAAGATTTTATATTTTATATTTTAATTATGATATTGTATATCTAACTTAGAATTATATAGTTTTAATTCAATTTTATATTTTAAATGAATCAAAAAAAATAAAAAATCTTTTAAAATAAATATATTAAATTATTTATTAAAAATAAAAATTATAATTATATTTATATTTACTTTTTAAACTAATAAAAATATTAATTCTAAAAATATAAAATACACTAATTAAATTAAATGTATTATAAAAATAATACCAATAATAAATTATTATATTGAAAATAGTAGTATACATAATTCATACACTTCTTTTAAAAATAATTAATTAACACTAAAAAAAGTCAAAATGTAAATCAAATTATGGACATGAAACATGTTCATTCGAATTCTTGCATAATATAATGTATCAATTTCAGAGTGTGCTAAATCATTGATATGCAAGGAGATCTTAACAGTTTATTATATAGGCATATATATATTATTAGTATTGCAGTAGGCTAAGTAAGTACTCTATTATGGATTGTTAAGCTTAATAGATGATTAAAACTAATTTGCATGAATCAATAATATTTTAATATATTTTATGTTCTATTATACATTTTATGTTTTTCATAGTATAAATGCAATATTAAAAATTATTTCTTTAACATATGATTGGTCCATTTACTTTGAATCTTATTGCACAATTTTTTTTTGAAAAATTGTTAGGTTCTTATGAAATTTTTATTTCATAGTTATTATATATCAATAAATTAAAGTTAAAAAATATATTTTTTATATACTATTTATTTTTATAAAATATTACAATTTAAATAAAAACTTATAATATTATAATATATTGATTTTTATTTAAATTAAAATATATTAAATTAATATTTAAACTCTATCTTACAATTGCTCAATTTGTCTTTTAATTTTTTTTCTTAATCACGATTTTCTTTCCTATTAGGCTGGACTCTTGCTGTAACACAGCTCTTGTTTTTCTTATGAAATTAGTGTTTTAGTAGAGTGTATATATTTTTTGTAATGCTCCGTCATGGAACTACGAGAAATTAACCTCAAACATGTTACTAAGTTTATCGAATAATTTTATTTTTCTTAAGAGTTTACAAATAAGAATAAATGACAAAGCAGAAGCAATTACATAAAGTCAATACATACTCTTAAACACAATCTCATTTACATATTACAAATCTCAAGGGTTCCTTAACATAGAATTTCGTAAACAAAACTAAAACTACTAAGTACGATAATCAAGTACCACAAACTAATAACCATAATTATTCCATCTCACATTTAATTACATGATTACAATGTTCATTCAAAATCTCTACATCATACAAATACTCTCATGAAATAATACAATGTTGCAAGTAAAACCACTAATGATACCAAATACAATAACATCCTCTGCACATGTTGCAGGGTATGTAACAATATCAAAATACAAAGTACATATTTATTCCACTAGGTATTACAATCGATACAAGATATAAGAATACGAGAATACATCATAAAAAGATAAGGTCAAATCTCCAAAAGAAGAACAAAGGAAGATGCAACAACTACAAGGATCATCCAACATCAGTACTAGGACATCAAAATCTCAAATGGTAAAAATGATCACTACCACCTGACCTCGTGGAACCTAAGTGGTCCACTCCCACCGTGTTGAGGAGATAACAACATACCCCATTTGAATATCAAAACACTAAGGAATACAAAGTAGACCTAAGTAAGGGATCCTATAAATATCTCTATCTCAAAAAGGTAAACACACATGTAGGAAACCTAAGATGAAATCAGGGAAGTGTCATCACATACATCATCCCCTTGGGATGATCTCACTAGACTCTGACTCCCAAGTGTGATCATATGTGGAACTATAAATCCTCTCATATAGAAAATGATAACCAATCATGCTCGACCTCAATGTCACCACTGGACGAGAAAACATCTTCTCCCACTCCCATCCTTAGCCTTTACTAGCACACAAGGCACGGGTGAGGCTTATCTTATTAATTCATTTTAAATCTCTCCATTTAATGTATTATGTTATCACTGTATTAAGTAACTTACTAAGGATACCCAAAGAGCCACTTACGGGCTCCGATGCCTCCAAAACAAGCCACTTTCATTCTAACATCTAGATAACCTACCCTAATGCTCCCAATGATAATGAAATAAAAAAGAACCCAAACAACAAATGTACTATCCACAAATCACAGAATCATAAAAAGTCATCATAATAAATGTTGGAGCATAACAATATCCCATCCTATACAAGGATCAATCTGTTCATCTCAGTATGGAACATAATATAGATCATTCATCCCATAATGGATATCATCACATAAAAATAAACATTCTCACATACACATCATGAAACCACCCATAATCACAACATCCAAACATCTCTCCAATCATGGAGTAAAACACAAGTCAACATTACCAACTCTCAAATCATAGTTCAAGATACCACAAGAACAAGGTGACCAAGTGGAAAATCTTGACACAAAAGAATGGTCGTCACCTTCTAATGGTTAATAACTAAAAAGACCAAGACTTGAGAGTACATAACAACATCTCAAACACTAAATTCACAAAGTATCTATGAACTCAATAATCCAGGTTGGGGTAAAGTAATTGTGGTTAAGACAATATCATACAAAGACACTTAATCCCACATAAGACATAAAGGAAACCAACTCACAACACGAGTCCTAGTTATGAAAAAATCATTGATATGTTTACTAAATTCAGTTTGATTAATAAATAATTCACATATTTATTAAATAAACTAATTTATAAACTCTTTATATAAATTAATTTATTAATAATAATTACTAAATAAAATATATAATTAAATCTTTAATATGAATTTCAATCACTTATAAATCAATTTATAAAAACTTTATATAAATTGATTTATTAAAAATAATCACTAAAGCCTAATATAATTACATCCTTTAAAAAAAAATTCAATCCATTTTCAATCCATTTTAACCCTTAAATAAATCAAATATTCAATCATAATTTTCCTCGTAGGACCCATAATCTTTTTTAGTAAGAATTATTGTATTTATATATTTCTTTTTCTTCACTAAACCGGGGGAAAACAAAACCCAATAATAACTAACCATGTTCAATAATAATTTATTAATCATAACGTTAAATTATAATAATAATAATTTCATTATTAATTAGATTTAATACTATTACATTTATTAATATTAAATATTAATTAAATTTAAATCAAAATAAAATAAAATTTAATAATAAAAAAATTTAAAAATTTATTATGGGGGGGTTTGGGTCCCACCACCCCATTTAACCCTTCCCCCGTGCACAAGCATTGGGGGCTGGTCTTGCGACAACCCCTGTCGTCAGCTACAGGGGGTCTATCATATGACAACCCCTTCCACTGCTAACAACGACAATTGTTGTGTGAATGGCCCATGGGGAGGCGGGGGTTGGCAACCCACCCTCCCCTTTAAATATATATAATTTTTTTATTTTTTTAAAATAAAAAATAGTATAGTATATTTAATAAATAAAAAAATTATTTATTTATATACATTTTTTTTTGTACAACTTCCAAATAAAAACATTCTCTTTTTTTGTTCCAGATTTTAAAAATTCAAATTCTCATATGTTTAAAAATACCCAATTGGTATATATAATTTCAATTTGATCTAATCTCCAAAAACTTAATTCAAAACCCTAATTAGTTTTAATTTTAAGTTTTCCTATGGTTTCCAAATAAATTCCTACAGTTTACCAGATTCATAACAAGGATTCTTTTCAACATAACAAACCTTATAATCCAATTCTTTTAATTTCACAAACAAGGGAGAAACCAAATCACTCAAACGAAAAGCTCAGGAATCCCATAGACACAGAGAATACAATATTTTCAAAACAATAAGTCTACAAGGTTTATCAAACCCTACCTCAATTCAATAGATGTGTATACAACACGTAGAAACCTTCAAATGAAATTGCTCCAATCAAGCTTTCATAAAAGAATTCTCCTACTTCCCAAATTCAATCCCAAAATCTACAATCTTAAAAACCTGTAAACCTGCCTCCCCCAGATGACTCCCAAAAGACTTTTAATAAACAAACCCAACTAGGTTATCTAACAAAAACCCTACCTAGCTAACTCAACATGCAAGTGAGAATAATTATTATTTTATAATTAATCTTTATGTTAAGCCTCTTAACTTGACCTCTAAGTTTAGAACTAACCAATCAATTATCTTTAGCTGGTGTGCATATAATATGCATGATTATATTTTAATAATAATTAATAACTTTAGCACAAATAACCATGTAATAATCAATTTATTATTAAAATATGTTAATTCTCTCAATTAAATTAAATTCAAGTTTAATATTTAAGTAAACCCTTTTAACTTTTAAATTTAGAATTAATATCTTAACATAATTGATAATTAAATATCAACTTTAATAATTATAAGCTTTATTTTAATCTTTTGAATTTTACAACCAATTAAATTCCCTTTTCTATATTTAAGCCTTTTATTAAATCTTTTTATTTGACAAAGGTATTTAATTAATTTTTATTAATTAAATACACTCTCATAATCAATATTCCAATAAATCAATAATGGTTAATTATTTAATTCGCATAATAAATCTCATACTCTACTCAACCATTAAATCATCAAAATCATATCAAACTCACATCACACCAACATGAATCAAACTAAATGACTCAAACCACCAAAAAATATACTCAAGGAAAGGACTCATGAACTTATGTCACCTTGACGAATTTAGAGAGGTAATCAATAAGAATCTTGTCCACTATTTTAGGGCAATAAAAGACTTAGGTTGAAATTTGGGTCTACTACTATCTCCCCCCTTCTTATCATTGAGATATTGTGATAGGGCACGTTCATTCTGACAATTTAGGGAAGTCGATGCCTAGTACCTACAAACTTGCATAAAAGATGAGCATATATATATATATATATATATATATACATATATATATGTATAGATACATATATATATGTATAGATACATATATATATGTATAGATACATATATATATGTATAGATACATATATATATGTATAGATACATATATATATGTATAGATACATATATATATATATATATATATATATATATATATATATATATATATGTATATATATATATGTATATATATATATATATATATGTATATGTATGTATGTATGTATGTATATATATATATATATATATATATATATATATATATATATATATATATATATATATATATATATATATATATATATGTATGTATATATATATATATACATATACATATACATATACATATACATATACATATACATATATACATATATACATATATACATATGTATAGATATACATATATATACATATATACATATATACATATATATATGTATACATATATACATATATACATATATACAATATATATATATATATATATACATATACTATATATATATATACATATATATATATATATATATATATATATATATATATATATATATATATACATACATACACACACACACACACACACACACACAGATATATATATATAGTGGTACATTGTGTGGATCCTGACATGCAGGTAATTACGACTCCCTCCCTCAATCACATTAGACACGTCAAACAAAAATGTAAAACATACATGCTAACCATACACATGCAAGTATGAGGTCAGTACAACTAGTAAACTATGAATATAAATAACATCATATCCTAACATATGAATTACATCATCATGAAGATACTATAATTGTCAATTGAAAGCACATAGTTTGACATCATCATGAAAATAACTATAATTACTAACTAAGATCATATAAAGTATCATCATTATGTAAGTAATTTAACCATCAACTAAATGCATAAAATGTCTCAACTAAGCAATGACTCATGATATATAAATCCAAATGTAAAGTAGTGTCATACAACTATAGAATCAAGTATCACTGAATAAACCAACACTTGCATGAAAATTGGACTAAAAGAGTTCGACAATAACTTCAAAAAGGTAAACTATGGGTGGGCACTACATTTTTCATGTTGTTCTTTACTTAACTACTATTTTTGTTCAATACTATATCAAAATACTTTGTCTTGCAGTAGTTACATAGTAGTTTGATTCTCACTATGGCCTACCAACCAAAAGAAAAATAAATTAGAAAGGGCTATCCACAAGTTTACTCTTTTCATCTATCTCACTTAAATTCTTTCAACTATATGTTTACTTTTTATTTATTGTAAATTACTTTATTCAATTAAATTTGTATCATCTAAACATCTCTTTAATTTGATAATTGGTTATTGACCTATAATTAGTATAATTATGTCTAGGATCCATCTGTTCCAACAAAAAACCAACATATGAGTGATGAACTAAATTATGAGGTTAAACTTCTTAGAACAATTGTCTCACCAAGACCCTCTATAATTTAGAAGAGTTGAGTGGATTTCACCCCCTCTCCAAAAATTATTAGTCAATAGTTGGGTAGATCCTCTCCTTCATAGTGGAGTGCCCTATTCTCTCTCCAATTCAATTAGTTTCTAAACTTTCTTACCAAATTTAATTTCACTTAGATAAGTAAGGTGAGTAATTGTTTTTCTCACCATCATTTTGTTCAATGAGTTGTGCAGATCAGTTAATCTTGACTTTGAAGACAATGTGAATTTCATTTGTTCTTAAAAAAATAATTCATACATGCAAACAACATATTGATTGTAACATGTAAAAATGACTAATAAAAAGAATGCAATGTAAAACAACTAACATATAAGATGTTTATAAAATAAAGTTTCATTAAAGAAATTATCATTAGTTAGAGTAAAAGGTTTATTTTGGAAAGTTTTGATTAGATGGGCTGAGACACATTACAACACAACCATCAAGGCAAAAAGGGTGAATGTTACCAGGTATGAGATTGAGGAAACATTTAACTAGAAGCTAGAAGGCTTTTAACCAGATCATAAATCAGACAGGAAACAAGGGTCTTGACCCTAACAAGAAAACTTCTTTTTTGTAATGTACACAAAAGAGAAAGAGGAGAAGAACAAGAACATTTCCTTGTTCGACATACCAAAATCGAAGAAACAATATTAGCTTGGGCCCCAATATCATGGGAAGCAAGCGATGACTCCACCATTAGAGAATCAACATTAACTATAGAAGGGACTTCAAGGGGTCCAATCAGAATATGATGTCAATCATGGAAGAGGGCTAGGCCAAAGAGGATTCCATTAGGACAACATGAATTGGACATGTAGCAGTAGTATCTATAGTTGTGGCCATCAAACATGAAGCAAGAGAAACTACACCAGAATTATCAAAGCACTCCAAGGCCATGCCACTAGTGTTTAGGGATGAGGTACCATATGGAGATGCAACAACTTCAATTGACAAGTGACCATCATTATCATTCTTCCACCAAGACAAAGAACCCTTTTGATGTGAAAGTGAGCAATTTGAAGCTAAGTGACAAGTAGAGGAACAAGGGCAACATTTGAAGGGAAGACCACATAATCTAGTAGCTCTAACCGAGGCCAATCCCCAACCATCAGAACCACATCACCATAAAAGGGTATGGAGGTATCAATATCCACCAAGATGCAAGCAAAAGTGGAATGGCCTAACTAAGAAGTAGAGTCATCAAGCTTTAGGATGTGGGAAACTAAGTTTCCTATGGCCTCAAAACAAGTATCTTCCTATAATGTAGGGGAAATAAGGTATTCTCTAGTATATGCTTGCAAACTACAAACTAGGCCTATTTCCAACTTGATTGTGCATTAAGGAGAGTGGATCCACTTGGATCAACCTCAAATTTGATTGAAAATGATGGGGCACAAGGTGAATCCAACCAATCCTTGTTTGAGTTGAAAATGGAAATGCAAAGATGTGGAGGGAATACGAGGATAAGGGCTAAAACGTGCAAAAAATGAGAACGAAAATCATAAACAAATAGTTGCAAAATGGGGAATCATAAAACCAACCTTTATTTGGAAAGGGGATGAAAAGAGGAACTTGTCATAGAAATCTAAGTTGAAACAAGGTGGTCAATATTGCTTTGTGTGCATTTGATCCACAAGGTGAATTTTTGAGCATTAGAACTAAATCTAGGACCCTAATACACTGCACTGAGCTCCTGCCAAATTTCAACTACTTTTGGTAGGTCACTAGACTCCAAGCACCCTTAACCTAGGTCAATGACACCTCAAGCCACCTTGACTAGGTCTGTGACACCCTAGACACCCTTGACTAGGCTTTTTGTGTTGAATTTCTAAGTGAAGTTTTGTCTCTATTTTTGGATCATAATTATATCTTTGGTCTTTGTCAAAAGCCTGTATGTAGACTTAGGTTTGTACACAAGAGGATAGAAGTGGTGTATGAAGATGTATAGGGGTTTTCATTAGTCAAACCCTAGGTTGGGACTCAACCCTACAACAATGTGTAATGACCTAAATTTGCAACCTTGTGTAAATTGCCATTTAGGATCACCCCCATCTTAGCCTAAGACTCAAAAATCCATGACATCTACCCGCATCCACTCAACATGCCCTCTCACCACCCACTTTAGAATCTTGACCACATGGCCTATACGACATAAGATGCATGCGTGTTGTAGAGACGGTTGTGTGACATACACTTTGTTAGAATAATCACGCTCTAAGATTAATGAGAGGGGGGTGAATCAATAATCTACTTTAATAAACACAAATCTGATATGATAAAACTTATTCTTCAAAACTTCACCACATACATGCAATAAATAACTTTTATTTGTGATAAACATACATAATTAATTAAGGGTTATGTGCAGGATCATGGTATGCCAAAAAGTGGCGATGTGGAAAAATGAACTTTTCACTCGTCCAAAAGTGCACTAAAAAGTTTGTTGACTTTTTAGTAGGCCTAGATGTTAGTACACCTAGCCAACCCAAAAGCCAAAGCATATGCCTAATCAAATATCTGATTTTCACCAGTAAATTCTATTTCTAGCCCGTGACTGTGTTCAACATTTTCATTGTGAAAACGTTGAACACAACCCAAAGGATTTGGCATATCTGATATAATCTCATATCTAATTTGCTCAAGATCAAAAGGTAAGTTAAATTTTTAAGTTTTTATTAATTTTTAATTGAAATTTGAAGTTTTTTTAAAATAAAAACTAGGGTTTAAATGAGATTCTTTATTGTTTTTTAAAATTAATTATAATTGTCTATTTGAGTTTTAATTGTAATCAGACATGGACTCAAACCAATCAGAAAACCCTCCCAATGATCCTGCAAATAATCTAGAACCACCTCCAAACAATCCCCCACTTTTAGAAGACCAACCAGTCTCAAATCATCGACATTTAGAGGATCTCATAGGAGCCAATCTAAATCAGCTTAGAGGATATTAGATCACATATGCCAATATCCCCACATTGCACCCCGTGTTTTCCACATTGAACTCCATTATTGAAAACATGGAGAAACTTACAGAGCAACATAATGTTGCACTTCTTTGGCGTGATTCCATACACGCCCAGTTTGACGATGGGTTGACTATGATCAAGTTATGAACCTAAACATAACAAAACATTACATATGTAATCTTTTTGTGGATCACAAAACCGGTTTAAAAGTGGACCCTAAAAAACCCAAGTTGTCAATTAAATGGTGCACAAATGATGCAATACATGAAAACTTTTGGGACCGTTGGTGGATGGTTTTTGATAGACCACCCCACAACAATTTGGATGTCTCATTCGATTTCAAAAAAAAAATGTATGCTGAATTTTTGCTTGGTCACAAGGTAAATTATTGGAGCATGAGACTGAACTAGGGTGTAGGCTTAGGTGCTCCTTAGGACAGGCCATGGGCACATCGGGTGAAATCTTGCACATATGTCCCCCCTCCTAAGATTTTACCACCTCCTATAGTGCAACATCCTGATATTATTGTTGAGGCTTACTCACAGACTATTTGAGCCATTCACACCTTGAGTGATCTACTGGTTACACAAAGCACGTCATTGTTACCTCCTTGTGCTGATGCTTTTGGCCCTTCCACATCCTCCATGAGCTCACATGTTTGTGTCCCCCACACTTGCATTATGTGCAAGAATCTGTTCTTGGGTCCCCTAAATGATAGTGATGCATATAACTATGTCTTTGAGGTGGATGATAGTACATAGCACACTACATGCATTGAAGCACCTCATGAAGATGTGCATCAGGGGCATACAGAGCCATGGACTCCTATTGTTACGATAAGGGTAAACAATTCACTTGTTACATTATATTTAATTTTAAACGTTCGTATTTTTAGTAGAATTTTCTTATAATGATTTCTCACTTATGTTTTTTTATGTGTTCTAATTATGTCCAGTTGATGACAGAGGAGACGATGGCCCAAGTGGAGGGGTCCATGCTTTCGGCCTTATCATTTGGCCTTAACACTTCCACGGTACATACATTTTATTGTACTCATTGGTTTCCTTTCATTATAATAGTCTATACATGTGTTTTCTAATTTTTATGATCATCTTATTATATACTAATGCAGGTGTCACCAGTTGCCACTGGGGGGCAATGTGAGTGGGTTCAGGCATCTGGCATTGACAAGGGGAAGGTAATTAAGTAATTTAGATTGTTTATGCATACATGTATACTTGTCAGTTATGCGTACTCATTTTTAATTTACATGGTTTATTTGACAAAGGGTGGTGTTTGATGATGTCGTGAGACCCTTTCGCCATGATAGAGTCACATGCATCTCAATTCGCAGTGATAGCCAAATGGTACGTATATTTATAAAGTTATTTGTGTATATTTTACTATCAAGTATATATAATATGATCCATATAAATTAAGTAATCTAACTTGGGGTTTCACTTTTGTGTTTGAATGCAGGATCCAACAGAGCCAAAGAGTACTTCAAAGAGACTGCATTTTGATGATCCACCAGTAGAATAGGATGTTCTAGAAACATTTGGAGTTGAAATTCTTATTTTGAGATGCCATATGACACATTTTGAGATGGCATATGCCACATTGTATCTAGATATGCTGATTTTGTAAATATGTACAAAATTATTGTTCATTTTGATATATATGAAACTTGATATTCGATCCAATTTGTTAATTGTGTGTTCATTTGTTCATTGTTAGTATGTAAATATGCTTATGTGTATGTACTCATGTGTAGGATTTATGCCTTAAGTATATTAATGTATATTCAAGTACATTCTTCATAAGCTAAATTCATGTGTATGGGCTATGTGCATGACTTAAGTGAATTCATGTGTATGCTTTATAATCTATGTGCTACATGTATGCTTCATGACTTAAGAAAATTTATGTGTATGCTTTATGGGCTACATGTGTTCACATGTGTAATTCATCATTTAAGTGAATTCAAAATTTATTTGCTACATTGTATTCATGTGTATCTGATGCTCTCAACCAAGCAAATCCTTCAAAGTTTACTTCACAAATCCGGTGATCACCTTGTCAAATCAACTCTTCTGTAATGTATCATGTTAGAATTCTATTATACATGTCAAAGACACATCATTCCATGAGAATCAATAAGCACATTCATGGAATGATGCTTCTACATAAATATTTTGTCAAACTGTTATTGAGAAAAAAATGACCTATCATTCTAGGTACTAAACCCTCCTTTCTAGGGTCTCTAGGCCAGGGCTTGTTCAAAAAGACTCTTGCAAATCTCTCTAGATCACCCCAATGGATCTAACACATCCCTATGGACCCCAATAGTATAGATCCATCACAAAATATACTCATCCTTTGGAGTATATGCTCGCAACAATGACTGGTGCTGCTTCATGCACCTTCAATTAGCATTTACCACCATTTGTGGTCTCTCCACCACCATATATCCTACATATCCCTGCAACCAAACACTATTGTACAAGACACTAGTTAATTCCTTGCCTTCAAATGCTAATGAAATGATGCAATAAGGACATGGAAGTGATAACAAGATAATAGACAATCAATTTACTCCATTTCGAATCACAGACACATTCCACAATGCATTCAAATGACCATCCTTGGTCTCTTTACATTTGCCAATGACCCTTTATGGCCATGTCCCCATCTCCCTTGGAGAAACAACATCTAATCATTGTGGGCACAAACCAATTCTTCCATCATGTCTAGTTGGGTAGGTTTACCCTAGGAATGGTCCCACTTTGCCTCTTGACACACCAGAATGCTCACCAACATACACAATGGTGCTTAGTGCACCTTGGAGACACTTTGGTCTAGCATGTTTGTGAATGTTCTAGTGACTTTGTCTTCAAAATGAGGTTGTCACTAGCGTTTACCTACCCAATGAGAGCTAATGGCGCAGACCATTCAGTGCAAACTTAGTGGTGCAACTTTCAACTGACCCTCACTGCAAGTTTTGACATCAAGCGAGATTGACATGCCAAATTCAAACAATTTTGAATATCCCAGAATGGAGAGAGGTTACTGTAGGCCTTAGAAACATAGTCCTATAGCATCTCATAGTTTGTTGATACCTCTCACGGGGTCCAAGATACAAGACTCAAAAGATAACTATCCAATCATGCTTAGTGCACCTTGGGGACACTTTGGTCCAACATGGTCATGAATGTTCTAGTGACTCAGTAGTCAAAACAGGGTTGTCACTAGCATTTACCCACCCAACTAGAGCTAATGGCACAGACTGTTCAGTGTCAAGTCGAATGGTTTGGAAGAAACTCAGTGGTGCAACTTTCAACTGACCCTCATTGCAAGTTTTAACATCAAGTGAGATTGACATGCCAAATTTAAACAAATTTGAATCTCCTAGAAAGGAGAGAGGTTATTGTAGGCCTTTGAAACATGATCTTGTATCATCTCACGGTTCGCCAATACCTCTCACGGGGTCCAAGATACAAGCCTCAAAAGATCACTGCCTAATCGTGCTTAGTGCACCTTGGGAACACTTTGGTCTGACATATTCGCGAACGTTCTAGTGAATCTATGGTCAAAACAAGGTTGTTACTAGCATTTACCCACCCAATCAGAGCTAATGGCATAGACCAAGATGTGCCAGGATGAACGGTTTGGAAGAAACCAAGTGGTGCAACTTTCAACTGACCCTCACTACAAGTTTTGGCGTCAACCGAGATTGGAGTGCCAAATTCAAAAAAAATTGAATCTCCCAGAATAGAGAGAGGTTATTGTAGGCCTCAGAAACATGTTCATGTAGCATCTCACAATTAGTTGATACCTCTCATGGGGTTCAAGGTACGAGCCTCGAAAGATCATTGCTCAATCGTGCTTAGTGCACCTTGGGGACACTTTGGTCTGGCATGGTCGTGAATGTTCTAGTGACTTAGTGGCCAAAATGAGGTTGTCAATAGTGTTTACCTGCCCAACCAAAGCTAATGGCATAAGCTGTTCGGTGCTAGGATGAATGGTTTGGAAGAAACCTAATGGTGCAACTTTCAACTGATCCTCACTACAAGTTTTGGGATCAAGTGAGATTGGCATGCCAAATTCAATTTTTTTTGAATCTCCTAGAAATGAGAGAGGTTAATGTAGGCCTCAAAAACATGGTCCTGTAGCATCTCATAATTTTCTGATACCTCTCATGGGGTCCAAGATATGAGCCTCGAAAGATCATTGCCCAATCGTGCTTAGTGCACCTTGGGGACATTTTTGTTTAGCATGTTTGCAAATGTTCCAGTGACTCTATGGTTGAAACAAGGTTGTCACTAGCATTTAACTGCCCAATCAGAGCTAATGGTGCAGACAGAGATGTGCCAGGATGAACAGTTTGGAAGAAACCTAGTGGTGCAACTTTCAACAGACCCTCACTGCAAGTTTTAGCATCAAGTGAGATTGGCGTGCCAAATTCAAACAAATTTGAATCTCCCAAAATGGAGAGAGTTTATTGTAGGCCTTAGAAACATGGTCCTATAACATATCATAGTTTGCCAATACCTCTCATGGGGTCTAAGATATGAGCCTTAAAAGATCATTGCCCAATCGTGCTTAGTGCACCTTGACGACACTTTGGTCCGACATGGTCATGAACGTTCTAGTGACTCTGTGGTTGAAACAAGGTGGTCTATAGCATTTACTAGCCCAACCAGAGCTAATGGCGTAGGCTGTTTGATGCTAGGATGAACGGTTTGGATGAAACTCAGTGGTGCAACTTTCAACTAACCCTCACTACAAGTTTTGGCGTCAAGCAAGATTGGCGTGCCAAATTCAAACAAATTGGAATCTCCCAGAATGTAGAGAGGTTATTGTAGGCCTCAGAAACACGGTCCTAAAGCATATCATAGTTCACTAATACCTCTCACAGGGTCAGAGATACGAGCCTCGAAAGATCGTTGCCCAATCATGCTTAGTCTTGGGGACATTTTGGTTCGGCATGGTCACGAATGTTCTAGTGACTCCATGGTTGAAACGGGGTTGTCACTAGCGTTTACCCACCCAACCAGAGCTAATGGTGCAAGCCATTTGGTGCTGGGACGAACGGTTTGAAAGAAACCCAATGGTGCAACTTTTATCTGATCTTCATTGCAAGTTTTGGCATCAAGCGAGATTGGCATGCCAAATTCAAACAAATTCGAATCTCTTAGAAAGGAGAGAGCTTATTGTAGGCCTTAGAAGCATGGTCCTGTAGAATCTCACGATTCATTGGTACCTTCACGGGGTCCAAGATATGAGCCTCGAAAGATCGCTGCCCAATCATGCTTAGTGCACCTTGGGGACACTTTGTTCTAGCATGGTTGTGAACGTTCTAGTGACTCCGTGGTCGAAAAGGGGTTGTCACTAGCATTTACCTACCCAACCAGAGCTAATGGCACATGCTGTTTGGTGCCAGGATACAATCCTTCAACACTATCCCTTCACCCCAGGGAATCACCATTTTACTTTGGACACATTTGACCAATTTTGACTCAATGATTCCAACTATTACATCATTTGACAATACAAATGTACATGGAATTAGGACAATGCAAATGTAAGGATACAAAATTAAGATGATACAAATATAAGGATACAACATTCATAGTAAGGAATCACAATTTTTGCACTTTACATGGCATTAAGACGATACAAAAGTAAGGATACAAAATTGAATATGTATTTATAATCGAATGGTACAAATTAGGATATACAAAATGTGGGCTCTTAATATTTACAAATCAACCACATGGCACTTTTATTTTTTAAAGTTTGCATCTAATACGCATGATGAAGCTTATTTTTGTTTATATATACAAAATTTTGCATCTAAATATGCACATTACAGTTAATTATTATTTTTATATACCAAATTTGGCATCTAAATATGCACATTACAATTGATTGTTGTTTTTATATACAAAATCTTAGATACACAACTATATATCAAGAATAAGTGTCATTTTCGCTCCTAAAGTGTATAAGTTTAACACATGGTACTTGATGACATCTACATTCCAATCCCTGCATTCGGAAGGCAGAAGAAAAGTTAATAGAGAAAAAATGAAGTTTATATAGGTTGACAAAAAGATTATGAATGTATAAGTAACTTAACGAACCGAAGAATGTGACTAGCCAATGCATAGTGAAGTTTACCATCATAAACGATGGGCTAATCAAATGCACACCTCGATCTTCTATATTTATCATATATGTATCCAACTGCATTTACAATCCACATACAAAACCAAGTTTATTGGCTCAAACAAATAAAGCAGAAAAATACAATTAATTTATTGAACATAATCGTAATAAACATGGAAAACCTTGCAGTGAGTTGAACTTACTTACTGAAGTGTGCCTTCAGGGTTATCTCTCTTCTTGAGGGTATTCAATATTGCTTCATGATCAACAATACTAATAGTCCAAATTTCCTTTGTCTTTAGTTTTCCTTGATGTTTCAACAACTTAACATTGGCTGCTATAACAAGGTGTGAATACATGAGAATGATTTTGTGCTTCTCATAGTCTTCAAACGTAGGAATGGCATTATTTCTAATCATGTATGTGCGCAACCATGTTCCCGCAACAACATGTGATCCTGTCAGATATGTGAACATATCATCATCTATCGTCAGTTGTGCAAGTTTCTGCTTTCCTTGTACACAACGTGCTAACCAGTAATCCGATCTCTCATCATTCCCTTGTGGTGCAATGAATGCAAAAATATGTCCTGGTTGTAGAAGATCTGGAAGATGGTCGTAATTAAGTGAACAATCCATGTCATCATTTATTACAAAGATTGTGATAGATAAAGGAGTTAGATAATGTGGAACCCACATATCAACCCACTCACTTGACTCACACTAATCCCAATCACACTGAAGACACCTTAGACAATAACAAGCCAACTCTCATGTCCAAATGGTTGATGTACTAGCATCTGAGCTTTGAAATTAATGCATTTCTTTTATTAATCTTTCATGGTTTGGCAATCCAAACTATCTCCTATTGTACCCAACTCAACCAACCAAAAGAATCTGTGCACTGCTGAATCAAGAGTCCCCCCTGTGACAATGCTGAAGTACACCAATCAACAATAGAACAAGCATCAAGGAGTTCTGCACCTAAAATCCTCAATTGCTCCTTAACTAGAGCTCTCTTTACACATGCACCTACTCCATCATGCTCCCCTTTTCCATGATCGACCTAAAAAAACTCCAAATATGAGGTACACCTCTCTCTACATGCATTCTACATAACCAATAAAACATACAAGCATTTTTTAATTGACTTGTGCAGTTATCTGACCAAATGAGATGTCTATCCATAGCAATATTATTTTGCCGCACCCACTCAAAATAATTCTCAAATCAATGTTGCACATACTTGTGAGAGTGAGATCTATCATCGCTCATATAAAAATGTTACTCTTTGATTATCTTCCGGTCATCTTCTGTACTATCAGGGGAATGTCTATATGTTATGTGCACAAAAATAGCAACCTGAATAGAATTGTAATATTGAGCTTGCAACTTGTTTTGGGGCTACAATGTATAGTTCTCTGCAAATTCAACAACCAATATAATAGTTCCAATCAAGAAAGTGTCCTTACACATCTTGAATTGTTGATCCAACCACTGAGACCTGTGACTATAATTTGCATACTTGTAAAATGATTCTTCCTGAAATTTGAAATAAAATCAGTTACATTGCATTATTTTGTAACCAATTCACATCTAGAGCCTTTACCTCCACTTTTCAATGTATATTTAACGACCTTTCATATACCTTTTTGTGGACAATTGTCTTTCCAAATTTGTGTTCACAACTCTCATGAAAACATTCAACAAACTTCACTAGCCCACCGCACTCTGAGCACTTGTCATTTAAGAAATCTTTTCTATAAAAGAAGCATCCATCATCTCTAGGACATAAAAAATGATCTAGCAAGTCTCTTGATGATTTTCGAAGAGCACTTGCACCACTCTCCTCCAACATTTCACTAGTATGTAAAGTTGAATGAAGGGATCATAATAGTTCATGGTGCATTGAAAATTTCACATGATATTTGCAACAACAAGTATTTTGGATCTTAAGAGGCACACAAAAAAAAGGCTTGAGGGCTTCAAAAGATCTTTGTGATATTTGCAATGTTGGATGTGTCTCACAAAATATTTTGAACAACATTGTTTGACTCACCTCCAAATAATGTTTGGGATGCAGGGTGTGGTCTCAAATGCCAATTCTCAACTCCAAAACATCCTTCACATTTGGTGACACTCTTGAGTTAGATTGCCAAAAATTTGATCCTTCACACCATCGATAAGCTTCTTATCACAACGTGAAAGTCTCCCATCATAAGCCCACCTATCATTATGAAGAGGATCATCAAGTCTTTCTCTTCTTGCAAGTGCTCTATCCAAAGTTTTACGATTTAGGTTTAAGTCAACACAAGTCTGTCTCATCAAATGAGCCTTTCTCAAATGATGACTTATTAAGGAGGTTGTAATAACCCTCCTAGAGACTCTCTTATATTTTTCCTTAGTAGTCTTCCCAATGGAATTGAGAGCACTAAAAATATTTCTCACAATAATAGCATTCCTCTCCTTTTTCTTGTTCACACTAATCTTCAATTTGACTAGTATACGTCTCATCTTTTGCATCTTTAACAATTGCACAAACATTTGACATTTCTCAACCAACATCTTTTGGCCAAAAAATTGATCAAAAAGTTTTGAAACCCACAACCGAATGGTTCTTTATGATCTCTTGCCATCGAAATTGCTCATTATGTTCTCATCAATTTCAAGTAACCATTTTGTTGTTCTGGAAGGTCTCAATTTTGAAGTTTGTCTTTCTTCCTCTCAAGGGAATTCATTTCTCATATAATTTGGAGATCTATTATGTTGATTTGGTTCTTGTGCACCATTATCATGGCCAATTCCTTCATATTCAACTGGTGGATTGTCATTGTCAATGTTCACACTTCCATTGTCCACATCTACATGTTCATTTTCAAAACCTACATTTTCATCTTCAATCCCTACATTCTCATTTTCAATATTATTGTCATAAATCATTTCAAATTCATGTTCTTCTTCACTTGAAACCACATTTAAGGGTGGGCCTATGCTCACATCTTCATTAATATTTAACATACCTTGTCTCTTGTTCTGATGGGCAACTCTATCCATTTCTCTATACACTTCAATCTCTTCATTTGTGAGTTTCCTCTTTTGTTTATGCTTTCAACGACTACTACTCCCCATGGTGAGACCAACAAGGTGATGCAAAAACCTTTGATGATAGAGAAATTCCAACAAAAAAGGGGGAAAAAGTAATTTTTTGTCTTCTACAACTGCAATCTCATGATATTCTCTGCAGAAAAATGTGGTTCTCAAACTGAGGGACCCAAAGAATAAATTTTTTCTTTTCGATGCTAGTAAAAATAATCAGATATCTGAAATCTCCCGCTCAAATTTTTCTAAAATCTCTCTCTCTCTCTCTCTCTCTCTCTCTCTCTCTCTCTCTCTCTCTTAGGTATTATTAAACATATAATATAAATATTTAATACTAATATTATACTATTATACAATAGAGAAATAAATAATAATAATAATATAATACAATAGTAATATAAAAATTTATATAATACTAGTGCTATTATCATTTAATATTAATATTAAAAAAAACAAATTTATAATATATAACTTAAGAATCTAAAATCATAAAATTGAAAAAAGCATTCAAGTTGAAATGTTGGAATTGGGTGAGAGATATTGGATATGTGAAATTATCGGATATCCGATTAGGCTTGGTATTTGCCTCCGGTTTGCATTTTGCAATGTCAAACATGAATGGTCAACCCAAAAGACGTGTTCACCATATTTGCTTTGATCTCTAGACTTTGACTATGTAGCTGACGACCTTTTTTTCACCCAAAATTGATGAAATGAAAAGGGTTTCTTAAAGACATTATCAGCTTTCCATCAATATAATTGCTGTCAAATTTTGAGTTCAGTAAGTAATTATTACTTATTTTTAATTGAGTTATCTTTAAAGTCCTAATTGACAAATTGATTAAAAACAACTATAACTTTCAAACAGTTTAACCTTTTTAAAATCTGAAACATGCGTCACATTTTATGCTTCACCTACTATAAGAAAAAAAAAGTTTTCAATTTTGTAAAGTTTAGAATTAGTTAAGGTGGTCAGACATGAGAGTTTTTTTATTCTAAATAAGTTGTAGAAAAAAATTCATAATTAATTATTTATTTAGGAAAAAACTACACAAAAATATGCGTCACATCCGGGCATGAGTCTACTACTTATATCTATAATCTTGTAAAAATATATCATCATTTGATTGTGATTAAGGTGGTCAGACATACACGTACTTTTTATATTTTTCCTAAAATTTTTGTACTACTACATTGAAATCCAAAATTTTGAACAATCAGATTAATTTTTTTTCAAACAAGGGCTAGTAGTTTAGAAACTACATTCAATTTCCTACAAATTTTGTTCTTACAACTTTTTCACATAAGGTTGATAAGATGTTCAACTTTTTATGTCAAGTTGACTAACCCTAATTTTTTGATTTTTCATTGCCACTTAAGGCCATAGCTTGGTATACCATGATCTTGCACATACCTTAAGCATCCACACAAATTCAACACATAACACTTGTGTTTTTATCGTGGAAACCCAATTTGGGAAAAAAAAACCACAGTGGGGATGGCACCCACTAAGGAAAAATGCACTCTTCTGGAGCACGCTTGGTTAAGAGCTTAGCCATGTTAAAAGCTTACAATGATGTATTGTTAAGAACAAACCCTATTAAGAGCCACCCAATTAAGGGATTTACCTCTATCCCTGTTAGGATCTTTACCCTGTTAGGATCTTTACCTCTATCCCTGTTAGGATCTTTACCCTAAGGAGTATTCTCCCTTTACACCAATCCACTAAAAAATAAAATACTAATACCCACTGGATTGATGCAACATTTGCAACTTGATTATGCTTAGGTAGGGGCATGACCCCCAACTTACCTCTAAGACACTCAAAAGTATCCTTAGGAAGTGGTTTGGTAAAGATATTTGCAATTTTCTCTTTAGTCAGAGTGTATTCCAACCTCACCACTTTCTCCTGCACCTGTTCTCTCAAGAAATGATACTTAATAACAATGTGCTTGGTCTTTGAGTGCATAACCAGGTTATTGGAAATATTTTTAGCACTAGTATTATCACAGTAAATTGTCACCGATTCTATTACATTCTCCTTAATCCCTTTTAGGTTTTGCTTCATCCAAGCTACCTATATGCAATTGATAGATGCATCCACATATTCCACTTCATCTATATATTGAGATATGCATTATTATTTCTTTCTTGTCCTAGACACAATCCTACCACCTAGAAAGAATGCACCACCACTTGTGCTCTTTTGGTCATCTACATTACCTTCCCAATCAACATCGATAAAAAATACTTAGCAAAAAATCACCTTCATGAGAATATCATAATCCATAATCCACAGTGTCTTTCAGATATCTAAATATTCTCTTTATTGCAACCATGTGTGACTCCTTTGGGTTTGACTGAAACCTTGGAACTATGTCAACTGCTTGTGCAATATTTGGTCTGCTATGTACAACATAATATAGCTTCCTGACCATGGACCTATATAAAGTGGCATAACATACTCAAATTCATCATTCTTGGATAGTTTATAACTTGTAATCATAGGGGTACCAACTAGTTTAGAATATTCCATGCCAAAAGTTTTCAACACATACTTCACATATTTAGATTGACATATGTATATTCCATTGTCCAACTGTGATACTTGCAATCCTATGAAGAATTTGATTTCTCCTATTATTGACATTTCAAATTCTTTCTTCATCTCATTAGCAAAAGACATACTCATCTCATTTGCATCATTTATGCCAACACTCTTGTCCACAAATTTGTAAATGTGCAAGTTGCCATTAAGGCATTACAAACTACCAACATGCAATTGTAACACTTGATTCTACTGCCCACCGACATAGGATTCGACCTTGCATGCATATAATCTCACTTTTGGCCTTCATTGGGTCTTTTGGGCCATTCTCTCTCACAATTTTTGAACTCTCTTGGCTTCTTGAACATCGCTCCCACCACTTTTGAGTTCCATTATACTCATCCACACTATCTATAGGTTTCCCATATAGGTTGTTGGACAGGTTTTGTAGAACACAGATTTACTACTAAGAGGGGGCGGGGGGATAAACCTTAGTCCAGTTTTCAATTTAATCCAAACTTTATGTAGTTACTTCAGGTTGATTTGATCAAATAAGGACATAAGAGAAGCATCATGAAAACCAAAACATAGCACAAGAAACGTTGCACAAGAATATGACGTGGAAACCCAAAGTGGGAGAAAACTACAGTGAGAATCGCTACTAGGATCTACTATCCTAACAATTAAATGTGATTACAATATTAAGGGCTCCAACCCTTAGGAACATCAACCCCTATTGTTAGAGCAACTTCTCTTTCAAAATTTAAGCACCCACTCAACCAAAATGAGCACCAACCCGATTACAACATATAAAGGTTTCAAAATCAGATTACATCTCAATTCAATATTAAAATATTTTGATACAACCTTACTATCTTTGTGAAATGAACTAAGATTCTAATATCAATACAAATTTCAATAGGTCTCTATAAAATTCAATATTGCAAATGAATTAGTTAATCGAATCCAAAGTATAATTGTTGCAATTTGTGTTCAATTTGAAAACGACTCTCTAACCTTTCTTTATGATTGAAGTATAAAACTTAATCATGCAACCTTTCTTTTGACTGAACCATAAAACTTATTCAAATTTGATATAGTAAAATCAAACTACTAGAAAGCATGTGACAACAAATTGATAAGTGAACAAAGTTGAGATATGATGCACTGCTGAATCAAAATTAATTCAAAATCTCTATTATACCTGAATGCGACTTCCCAACACTTTGGTTCTGTCTTTGTAATCTTCTTCACTTGAACTCTTTCATCTTTTTAACATACATGTACCTCTCTCCCACCTATTTTCATTTACATCCTCTTGCACAACATTTTAAATATAAATTTATATATATGTCAAAGCATTTTATTTGGACTTGATGCTTTTTCTATTTTTCTGCAATCTCCAATCTATATCTTATCATAAGAATAAATGAGCATTTATAGTTTTTCAAAAATGTTTGACTAACTACAACTAGTTGAGAAGTTTCGTTTAGTTATAAACTTCCACCAACCTCCTTCAACATGGACGCTAATATTATTTTGATAGACTAAAGAATTTTGTATTGGCATCAAACATAATTAGTTTACAGTCCACATGGCTTAGGAAGAACAAATATATTCAAACCACATCAAATCATTAAAACACAACATCGTTATGCTTCCTTGTAAAAAATGACAACCCTGTTGACATGTCTTTCCAAATTTTAATCCATTTTTTGAAGATCTTTGATCGAAATAATTTGTTGAGAAAGGAGAGCCTGATAATCATAATTTTACCCAACACTTGCGTGTTTGCTGACAGTCATCTCAACACCATATATTTGCTGTGTTTTTCTGGATGATATCCTAGTCACCAGATGGGTCAATAATGCTCAGTATTGATAATGACTTTTGTCTTTATATAACATTTATCAAACCCGATAGTCAAGATTAAATATTTGTATATGGTGTAATTCTTAAACCTTCAAATGTCTGCTGTTGTTAGACTTGTCGGGATCAACTCCAGATAATGATCACATCTCCACTTGCAATATTATTATTTCTTTTGAAGTTTTGCTTCTTCTCATTAGATTTTAATATTCCTTATCAAAATATTTGTAGCTACATGTGAATTCTCGATAGATAACAATACCATTTAGATTAGTTCAAGAAAACAAAGACTTAGATTTCCACTTTTGCAAGTCTCAGAACTATTACAAATGAATTTGATTTGAAGGTCTTTTACATGTAAGTTAAATAACAACAATCTTCAAAAGTCTGCATAGATTTAATATATTTTGACATCAATGACACTAAGTGCAACATGTTTTTGGTCTTGGAAGCTACCATCTACATTCATGTATCTGATTTTTACCTTGTGGTGTTGAGGGGAGTTCACTAGCTTCATTTGCTTGTGTCTTTCGAGTATATTGATATTATATTGATCATTCTCTTGTAGTTATTGTGTGTGTGAAAATTGTACCTAGCCGTGGACACAACACTTCAGTAAAACATTAGAGGTTAGCCAAAATTGAAATCTGCAGATAAATGAAACTAAGCTAACCAGATGATTTACTGCCTTCTAGTAGGTGCGAGTATGGTATTCTCAAATTAGACTAAGATCAGTGATAATGCAACACCTAAATGAAGGATTTTAATGCAAAAAGATGGATGTAGAATGAATATAGATTAATCTATTTTTTTGGATTTTGAATGCAATAAGGTGAAAAATTGTATGAATCTAATTTAGAATTGAATTGGAATGATATGCAGATTATTCTAACAATGATATGAATTGATATGAAAAACTATGCAAAGCTATGAATGATCTCACAAAGTCGCCTACTCGCAAAAGCTTGATTCTTCGTACGCAATTTCGCCAAAGTAATTGTGCAAATTCGAGAGATGTATTATGAAGAGCTGAGCCTTGTTTTTATAGAAATCTAGGGTTTGAGGATGCATAAGAAAAAGCCATAAATCACTCTTGATGAACTCATGTTGATTTTTTAGTCAACAAGAAATCAAAATTAATTAACTCACAAAATCATGCAAAATCATGCAAAAATAGCTTTTTGACTTAAATTAGAAGTGTTAGCTTGTGGTGACCGATCAAGAATTTTTTTGACGCCGACATATTTTCGGTTATTTTGGGCCGACATATTGTAACTCATTCTAACCCTAATGCGGCAAAAATATTATATAATATGGCTTAGGGTTAGGGATTTCATAATGTATGATTTTAGTACTTGCGGCGGAATTGAGCTGTAAAGGATTACAGATTGTAATCAAGTTGTAATCATTGGATAATAAAATATTAGACTCACTATTGGTGGACATAGCCCAGGGATTGGGTGAACCACGTTAAATCTTTGTGTCTTGTGTTCTCTTCTGTGTGGTTTATTGTTTTTTGATATTGGTTATATTTTCATGTAATTGTTATTTCTGCCTTGTTAATCCTAACAAGAAGTTTAGATAAGCTTTCAACTTAAAATAGATGTTGAGTTTCAAAAAGATAACAGCTTAAATTGATTTTTTGATTTAAAGTTTAACTGCTCCTTCAAATGTGCATAGATAATTATGAATTAATTAAATAAATAAAGTGATTTATCTTCAACTTAATTGATTTTTGAATTAAAATAACTAATTTATGAGTTAATCAATTATTTAATCAAACTTTTATTCAAAAACTATATCATTAAATATTGACAACTGACATTAATTAATTAAATAAGAATTTAATCAATTAGTCATAAGATTTTTGATTTATTGTAAAAATTAAGTACTACAATATAGGAATAAATGTAATTAAATCTAATTAAATAATTAAGTGGCAGAATTAAACTTAATTAATTAAATATTCAGAATATTCAATTAATCAAACTTTAGGATAAATATGATTTATCACCAAATAATTATTCAATCAAAGATAATTAGGATAAAGTAGGAATATTTCAAGGAATATTCTCCGATGCAGAATTAGGATAATCAATTAGTGTTTTGATAACTTGATGTGCAGATGTGCCTTAGGTCAGGACTTTGATGTCAATTTCATTCGAATTGTTGATGTAAGAGGTTAATGAACCTATAGCTCATTTTTGGGGTATTACATTTTGCCCCTCTTTGAATTATCATGAGAAGCGCAGTGGTTCAAAGATTAATCTATTTTTGATGTTTGAAACTGATTTGAAAGATGAACCAATTCCAAGACAGAAATTGATTGAAAGAAAGTTGATTCAGGTCCTAGTCGACCAAGAATCGTGATGATGTTAACTATAGAAATAATGAATCGGTGATTAGGAAAAAGTGTCAAAAAACCTGATTCTGAACCTTATGATTACGAAGAAGTGAGTGACCTGATTTCCAACCTGATTGTCCAAAGGAATCGAAACGGTATCACATCTGAACCCTTCAGTTACGAAGAACCAAGGAAATAACACTAATGAACCGATGGTTACGAAAAGCTGATACAGTTTACAAGATTGATTAGGATACCAGATTGATATGGATCTTGATGAATCTAATATGCCCCAAGCGATGTGCCCCAAGTGACAAGGTCTTTTGATGAATCATCAACTAAACATGGTTGTTGTCTTGATTACTGAAAGAAAGATTTGATTGATTTACAGACTTGAATGATGTGCAATACTATGCCCCCTTCAGGATTAAAATCAAAATTTGACAAGAAGAGTCAGCGTTGTAGTTTAGAAGCATGTTAATTGATTTGAGAATTGGTTATACACGTCTGAAGAGGCATTCTGTATCGTTTGGAGGTCCTAAAGACCAAGTTTGATTAGGTTTGACCATGAGTTGATCATGAGTGACCAAGTTAAAATTTTGATAGTTTGATGTAAGATAATCAATTAAGTTGAATTCTGGATTTCTATGATGATTGAAGGTCGATTATGCAAGCAGTTGGCCGTCTTGGGTCCGAAAATTTTAAATCACAATTTTGACATAGTAAACAATCTCAGATTTTGATTTTGATCTCGAAAATGGGTTTAGAATGTCAAAATTAGCCAAGGGTGCAATTTTCATGGAAAACGGAGCACTTTGAAAAATTAGGTCAAAAACCTATATAAGGCCCAAAAGGGTCATTTTCAATTCATTATTCACTTTTGACTTCCGTGGAGCCCTTTGAGAGAAAAATGACCAAAATGAAGGTTCTAGTCTCCTCACACCGATTCAAGTGCAACTAATGATATCAGCGACCTCCCCAGTACGAGCACCCGGTAAGTGGACCTCTGCGCCTCTGTGTAAATTCAAAATTTTGCATGTTCTTAGCATTTTAGGATTTTTTTTCGTATGTTTTTGAATTTTTGAATTTTTCTAGTATAGAAACTCAAACGACAGTCCCCTGGGACTCATACGACATTTGAAATTTCTGTAGAGTGTCATCCCAAATCTATAGGAAACTCGTATGAGAGGGACCCATGTGTCGTACGACATTTCATTGGGTCCCTCAATTGTCGTACAAGAACATATGCTTTGTCGTATACCCATGAATTGTCGTACGGGAACTTGTTGAAACTCATATGAGTTTTCACACCAGACTAAAAAGTCATATGAAAAACAGTGAGCTTATTTCTCAATCTTAGGTCAAAAATTTTATTTTTATGATTTCTTAGACCAATTCCTTAGTATTTATTGCACCTTCTAAAGTGTTCAACCTGTCAATTCTTGTGCGTTTAGCTTGATTTTTTACCAAGTCACTGATAGGATTCCCTATTTCTGTGCTGTGTAGGTTATCTATCTTGACGTGCATGTTCATATATCACACCCGACCACACAAAGATTGTGCATTTCACTTCCTGATCCTCTTAGAGCTCATCTAATCACATGTGGGTTTGAGTATCTGATTTATTTACTTGAGATTCGGGTGAACCATGGGCTACTGAACGCTTTGATTGAGTGCTTTCATTCAGAGATGCAAACCTTCCATTTGCCAACGGGAGAGATCATTGTCACACCTGACGACATTTACATGATTCTACGTATTCCCTTCCATGGTCCTCATCCTGATTACATCAGTGTGGGGAATGCCAGTCTCCATGTATTTTGTACCCTATTTGGAGATGTTGAGTAGTTGAATCAGTCTATATCATGGGAGTCATTAGTATAGAGATATGGGCAGACCCATAGACTTAGACTTGAGTGTATTATAGCTGAGATGATTGGAGGGATCATCATGTCTGACCATCAGCAGAATGGTCTCTTGATGGGCTGGGCCCCTATGGTTGCTTGATTGATGGATACACCTTGTGAGTTGGGCTGGAGTCAGTGTATGCTTGTACACATGTTCTCAAAGATGCACAAGATCGTGTATCATGAGAGCAATTCCTTTGCATCTGGAGCTCTAATTTTATAGATTTGGGCATGGGAGCACATTCCCATATGTAGACCGGTATGTCAGAGTTAGCGAGAGCCGCAGGAGCCCATCATTTATTTTTATTCAAGATATATGACACAGGTTCGCATGGGTATCACCGATTATTGGAGACAGGTTCTGGATGATATGACATATGTTATCTGGCATCCATACTTAGAGATAGAGGCCTGGCCTACTGCACGGGCACAGTTCAGTTATTTCTTCTAGAGTCGAGTGTTGATAGGGTGGTCTACCATAGTGCCGGAGAGATTCATCATTACTAGAGTATGGCGGTAGTACGACATTATCTAGGATGCCCCTCAGGATTACGCCACATATGCACAATTGGTCAGAGAGATAGGACTTGGATGAACCGCTAGGTTATCTTACGCACTGTGTAGCCAAGAGTATATAGGTATTGTTCCTAGAGAGTGGGACTATAGACCACAGGTAGTGTTAGAATAACTGAGAGGGGGGTGAATCAGTTATCCAGTGTCCCAATTCAAAATGTATAATCCAAAACAATTCTACTACTTTTTCTACTTGGTAAACATATAATACTTTCACTATCTGTGTTTTTACCGATTGTCAGTCTAAACTTTGTAATAATTACTGATTAAATCTAACATGTAATATGAAAAGTATGATAATAAATAAATATCACAATCAACACATAACATAAGAGATTTAACGTGGAAACCCTATGAAGGGAAAAACCTCCTGGGACCGGCAACCCAAAATTGTTCACTCTTCTGAAGTGAGGTCGATGAAGACCCAACCCTATTAAAGGTTACAAACACACTGTTAGGTGTGACCTTGTTAGAGGATTTTAGACCAGAAATTATCGTCCAACCAACAGTCACTCTGGGGTTGACATGATAACAATGTTCACTCGATGAATGAAACATCAAAAGACTTTCATAGTCCACTTGGTTAAGAGATTTGACTATGTACAATGGTTAAATGTGTAATAGTAGATGATCTACCTTAAAACAACTTCAATTTGTAGTTTATAGATCAATGTTCAGCTCATTCAAATATTTTTGATCAATATAACACTTCAGATTCAATACTATATCAACTTACTATCTGTCGGTAATAACTCTCTGTAGCTCGGTAACTGTTCTGCAACTCGGTTCTTATTAATCAGTATGATCGAAATGCATGAAAACTTCTCCACGTGATAATTCTGTAGTATCTTCTTCTTCCGGCATATTTTTCATAATGAAACGAATGTCTCTTATATAGACGAGTAAATCATTTTCTTTTCCTCCATCATATTTTGCCACTTAATCATATTCATAGATTTTGCCACTTTAAGCTCCCTCGATTGATGTGTCAGTAACATGTTTCAATCTGCTCCATTAGATCCTTTTTGATTTATGTTAGCCATCGATCTTCATAAAAAACATTATTTGTTACCTCAATTTCATACACTTTATAGCTCATCACTTTGTTAGCTAAATTGAGTATTTTATTCCTTTCTGTTTTGCTCGGTTAACAAAGAAATGCGTCAGTGAACACAAGCTCGATTAATACTGCACTCGGTATACACTACACTTCGTCGGTGTATACTGAAATACTTTATTTACCGACAACACTGCTTTGTGTCATTCGGCTCTATTCTTCATCATAGATGAATGCAACATAATAAAGTCAATTCCATCAAGTCATAGACTCATCAACAAGTTACTCAGTGTATTCCTTATCCTCATCTTTCATATACATCTTCCTCATGTAGATATTTCTATTCTTCATCTCTTTCACCTTCTTTCAGATGTGTCAGTAGAGTAACATACAAGATAACTGTTGTCAAGCTAGTTGACATCAATGACAACATAATAATGATTTAATCATCTTGCATATCTAATCATCAACTCCTTAGTAATCTTGAATTATAGATTCTTCATTCTGGTTCTAAATCAGTTGTAGTTCATCAATCTCTCCCTTTGGCATTGATGGCAACTCAAGTAATATGAAATGTACCATACACATACCAAACATGTTTTCTACAACTTTGTGATCAAATGCTATGTAGTGTAAGCTCTCCCTAGCTTAATATGTTTAATCACTATGTTACTAAAACAACATTATAAAATACAGCTTTGTCATTCTATAGATATAACTTTTTCAATTCTCAAGTTCCTTTCAGATGATCTCTCTCTTAGATAGTTCTCATCAGTGTATATTTCCTTTTCTTTTCATATTATTTATCTCTCCCTTTGACAACAATGCCAAAGAAACAAATAAATAATCAGCTCTGTAGTAGCTAAGTAACTCTCTGTTGTCCATTACTTCCTCTGTATCTTAGTATACTGATATCCCAATCTATTTCAGTTCTTCAAATTTAATCACAACCTTGAACAAAAATCTAAAGTGTGAACTATGTTGCATCAACATGAGTGATCTTCTGATAAGAGTAGGCTGATGCAACATCCAGATCACATTAGTGATCGATAGACAGGGGACAGACCCCAAGTCCAGTCCTCAAATATTCAAAAGTGTCCTTCGGTAGAGGCTTTGTAAAAATGTCTGCAAGTTTTTCTTTAGATGTAACAAATTCTAACTTTACTTGCTTCTCTTGCACTTGTTCTCTTAAGTAGTGATACTTAATTGATATATGCTTTGTCTTTGAGTGCATCACAAGATTCTTTGAAATATTAATAGCACTTGTGTTGTCACAGTATATGATCACTGGGTCAGTGATTACCTCATTCATTCCTTCCAACACTTGCTTGATATATGCAATGTTTGAGAAATTAGTAGCAACAACAACATACTCTGCTTCAACTATAGACTAAGAAATACAAGCCTACTTTTTACCTGTCCAGGTTACAGGTCTTTTACCAAAGAAAAATGCTCCTCCGGTGGTACTTTTTCTGTCATCCACATTTCCAACCCAATCAGCATCAGTATAAACTTTCAACTCAAACTTACAGTCCTTAGGATACCATAATCCATAATCCTCTATATTTTTTAGATATCTTAGGATCCTTTTAGTAGCAATCATGTGTGATTCTCTAGGATTAGTAAAATATCTAGCAAGAATTCCCACAACATGTGCTATATCTGGTCTACTGTGAACTACATACATGAGCTTACCAATCATGGATCGGTAAAGTGTCCGGTTTACCTTTGTAGTTTCATCTTCTTTTGTCAATTTACTTCCAGTAGCCATCGGTGTTCCCACAGGTTTAGCATCTTCCATGCCAAATGTCTTCAAGACTTCCTTTATGTACTTGGGTTGTGTGATGAATATCCCATCACTCTATTATATCACTTGTAATCCGAGAAAGAATTTAATCTCTTCGAACATAGACATTTCAAAATCATTCCTCATGTCATCAGCAAAAGATTTACATACATGATCTTGACCTCCAAAAATAATATCATCAACAAAAATTTCAGCAATAATAATAGTGTCATCACTATCACCTTTCATGTACAAATTGTTGTTCTCACTAGTTCCTACAAATCCAATACTTAACAAGTATGCAGTCTTTCATACCATGCTCTCGGTGCTTGCTTCAAACCATATAAAGCTTTGTGTAATCTATATACCATGTTTCTGTTGTCTGGATCAACGAATCCTTCAGGTTGTTCTATGTAGACCTCTTCTTCAAGTATACCATTCGGAAATGCTGATTTCACATCCATTTGATAAACCTTAAATTTCTTGTGTATAGCATATGCAAGTAACATTCTAACTCCTTCCAATCTAGCAATAGGTGCAAATGTTTCACCATAATCAATGCCTTCTTCCTGTGCATATCCCTTGCATACCAATCTCGCTTTATTTCTTGTCACTTCACCATTTTCATTCATTTTGTTTCTGAATATCCATTTAGTATCGATAACATTCTTATCTTTAGGTCAGGGTACTAAGGACCAAGTTTTATTTTTCTCTATTTGTTCTATTTCCTCCTTCATTGCATTAACCCATTCTTCATTTTCTAGTGCAACTTTCACATTCTTTGGTTCAAATTCACAAACTAGACATGTACCTTGTCTTGTTTTGCTTCTTGTCTGCATTCCAGCTTGTCTGTTTCCAATAATTTGTGTCTCAGGATGATGTCTTCTGACAAAGCTAGCTAGTACTCAGTTTCTTCTCTCTTGTTCATCCTATTCAGGTTCATTTGTTTGCTCGGTAGTACCATCTTGTTCGTCGGTTTCCCTTTCCTGTTCCTCGGGGTTATTTTCCTGCTGACCGGTTATCACAGGTTGTGACTTCGGTAGATAGTCAAGAAGTTCAATGTAAGTGAATCTAGCATAATTTTCTGGTTCCTTTCTTTCTTTTGTGTTTATGTCATCATACTCATCAACACAAACATTAGTACTTTCAATCATCTTATTTGTAACCTTATTTAGACATTTGTATGCTTTACTCATGGTAGAATATCCTAAGAATATTCCTTCATCACCTAATATCAAATTTCCCATTTCTCTCATCTTTCAGAATAAAACATTTGCTTCCAAAAATTCTAAAATAACTTATAGTAGGTTTGTGTGCAGACCATAGCTCATAAGGTGTCCAGTTGGTGTCCTTCTTCAGTTGTACTCGGTTAAGCACATATACAGCTATGCTGATAGCTTCCCTCCAATATTTCTGAGCAACATTCTTTTGTAGCATTAGTTTTCTAGCACAGTCAATCCCATTCTGCCGAGGTGTTCTCAGTGTAGAGACCTGTCTCTTAATACCATTCTCATTACAGAAATTAGTAAATTAATCAAAGATAAATTCACCTCCTCTATCAGATCTTAAGCATTTGATTTTTTTTCCAGTCTCTTTTTCTACATTAGCCTTATACCATTTAAACAACTTAAAAGCTTCAGATTTCTCTTTCAGGAACATAACAGTTATCAGTCTAATATAGTCATCAACAAAAAGAATAAAGTATCTATCATCATAATAGCTCTGAGTTCTCATAGGACCACATAGGTCAGTATGAACCAATTCAAGTATCTTCTTTATTGAGTAGTCTTTGATTTTAAAATTGGACTTAGTCATCTTACCTTTCTGCCATTCATGACACATAGCATGATCAAGTTTTGACAAGTTAGGCAATCCTCTAACTCTTTTCTTCTTACTAATTTTGACCATGTTATCAAAATTCACATGACATAACCTCTTATGCCACAACCATGCATCTTCATCTTTCATTAATAAACAAGAAGACTGATCAATATCAAGATAAATTAGATTACCTTTGGATTGTGTATCGGTTCCAACAAGTCTTCCTCCATCATCATAGATTTTTACATTTCTGCTCTCAAAAGCAAGTCGGTGACCTGAGTTGTTCAGCTATGCCACACTTATCAAATTGTAGTTCAGTCCATCTACCCAGTATGCATTCTCACATTTTATTCTATCATTAATCATCAGTGAACCTTTACCTCTCACCATACAAGGTGCATCATTTCCCATTCTAATTGATCCACCATCATATTCATCAATTAGGTCAAATTTCTCTATATCACCAGTCATATGATGTGTACAGCAACTGTCTATTATCCATGTATCATTTCTGCTTATTTTAGAGATCAGTGCTATCTCTTCATGTTTCTCTTCTTCCTCTGAATCATCCTTCATAACAACAAATACTACTTCTACATCATCATCAGTGTCAGATTCAGATTCAAATTCTTTGGCTATGTAACATACCTTTTTCTCTTTGTCATAGCTATCTCGGTTGTCTCTGTTGTTGTGTCGGTAGCCTTTGTTGACTCTTCTCCCATAGCTTCTTTTGGATCGGTCTTTGGATCTATCATCATCTTTCTTATTTGGACATCTAGCAGTGATGTGGCCAACTTATTTACAATTAAAACATGCTAGAGGTAACTTGCCTCTATACCTTCCCTTACCTTTGGGCAATCTTCTGGTCATAAGAGCTTCAAGCTCATCATCGGTATTACTGTCACTATCATTATTCTTATCATTCTTGCTACTAGACTTACCAATCTTCAAAGATGACATGAAAGTGGATTCAACAGAAGGTACAACACTATTGTTAAAATTATTCAATTCAAAGGTTGTAAGCTTACCGATCAGAGTGTCAAGGGTGAGGTTGGATGTAGCCCTTGTTTCATGAATTGCATAGATCCTGATCGCATAAACTGGCAGCAAAGTTCTGAGAATCTTGCTTATCACTGTTTCATCATCAATAACTCTGCCAGATGCTCTAATAGCATGTACTACCTCTTTTAGTCTATTTGTATATTGCACAATGTTCTCACCTTCTTTCATTTTGATATCATCAAATTGACCTCTTAGGCTTTCTGCTCTGGCTCTCTTAACATTCGCATGTCCATTGCATATTAGTGTCACATTCCTTGATGTCATTAAATTCGGCATTGATATAGGTAGCAACAAGTTCCATCATAGTAATATTGTGTTCATGCCTATCTTTCAGTTGATCAAGAGTCAGAGGACCTGGTGTCAGTTCAATGTAGCCATTCTCCATCAATTCTAGTGTAGAATTCCCAATTCCAGATATGTGTAGCTTCATCTGACTTTTCCATACTATGAAGTTATCTTTGTTCAGATTTGGCACTTCCCTCTTATACATCTTGAGACATTTTTGCTGAAGTCTTTAAAACTCTGTTCTAAGCAACCACTGCTCTGATACCAATTGTTAGAATAATTGAGAGGGGGGTGAATCAGTTATCTAGTGTCCCAATTCAAAATGTATAATCCAAAATAATTCTACTACTTCTGCTACTCGGTAAACATATAATACTTTCACTGTCTATGTTTTTACCGATTGTTAGTCTAAACTTTGTAATAATTACTGATTAAATCTAACATGTAATATGCAAAGTATGATAACAAATAAATATCAAAATCAGCACATAACACAAAAGATTTAATGTGGAAACCCTGTGAAGGGAAAAACCACTTGGGACCGGCAACCCAAAATTGTTCACTCTTCTGAAGTGAGGTCGGTGAAGACCCAACCCCATTAAAGGTTACAAACACACTGTTAGGTGTGACCTTGTTAGAGGATTTTAGACCAGAAGTTATCGTCCAACCAGAAGTCACTCTGGGGTTGACAGGATAACAATGTTCACTCTATGAATGAAACATCAAAAGACTTTCATAGTCCACTCAGTTAAGAGATTTGACTGTGTATAATGGTTAAATGTGTAACAGTAGATGATCTACCTTAAAACAACTTCAGTTTGTAGTTTACAAATCAATGTTTAGCTCATTCAAATATTTTTGATCAATATAACACTTCAGATTCAATACTATATCAACTTACTATCCATCGGTAATAACTCTCTGTAGCTCGATAACTGTTATGCAGCTCAGTTCTTATTAACCAGTATGATAAGAATGCATGAAAACTTCTCCACGTGATAATTCTATAGTATCTTCTTCTTCTGGCATATTTTTCATAATGAAACCAATGTCTCTTATATAGACGAGTAAATCATTTTCTTTTCCTCCATCAGATTTTGCTGCTTAATCATATTCATAGATTTTGCCGCTTTAAGCTCCCTTGGCTGATGTGTCAGTAACACGTTTCAATCTGCTCCATTAGATCCTTTTTGATTTATGTTAGCCATCGATCTTCATAACAAACATTATCTGTTACCTTGATTTCATACACTTTATAGCTCATCACTTTATCAGCTAAACTGATCATTTAATTCCTTTTTGTTTTGCTCAGTTAACAAAGAAATGCGTCGGTGAACACAAGCTCGGTTAATACTGCGCTCGGTATACACTACACTTCATCGGTGTATACTGAAATGCTTTATTTACCGACAACACTGCTTTGTGTCATTCAGCTCTATTCTTCATCATAGATGAATGCAACATAATAAAGTCAATTCCATTAAGTCATAGACTCATCAACAAGTTATTGATGCAGAGCTTGGAAACGGAAGGAATGAAATTATTTTACTCCTGCATGTCTTTCATAATATTTCTAAAATATGTATTGAACAACTACAAATCTGCATATCTTCATTTCTCCTCTTTTACATATGTCGATCGAATGACTCACCAATCTTTAATACTCTGGTAATAACATTACCGAGTTCACATCATGTGCCACAACATTACAAAACCCAAAACATACCAATCGTTACCTTACGTTCACCAATCACTAAATGCTTCACTGGTCGATCAGTACCTTCGCGGACAGAGATTGGAAACCCATTACCATGTGGAATATTAAAGTATAGGCCACCACCTTTCCTTTATTTTCAAATGCCAAATTCATGCATAAGGGTCTTCATTATTATTTGAATCATTCTTTTCTGTAATCACAATGCTCATGGGTTTGTTTGACTGTGATGATACTCAACCAAATACCATAATGGATTAAGAGTAATCCAAAACCACCTTGAAATTTAAAATACTATTCATCGATCAATGTAAACACATCAATACACACGATATTAGCAGTTGATAACTTGAAGTGCATCCAATCCAACAATTCATATCACAATTTCTTTGGAACTATTTTGAAATCAAACATTATCAAACCAAACACTGTCAAGATTGAATCATTATTCAAATTAAAAAGAAACCCGACTCCTAAATTAAACTAGGCTCTTTTAATATCGGTTGCTCGTAGTGAGAAAACCCGATCTCATTAAACAAATAAACTTCTTCGATATAAATTGACAATAAGAATTAACTTATGTTCAAATGAAACAGAGAACATTCCAATAAACATCCCTCTATTGTATTCCATCATGACATTTTGCATAAAATGGGTTCGATCCAAGAACAGTATGGATACTAGACTGTAAACCAAATGAATAAACTAAAAAGATGATTACGAAAACAAATGAAACATTCTAGAAAATTGTACAATCACAGAGACATCGCATGTACATACCGAATGTTATTTTTTTATTCATCTTTTTGTATTACATCAATATTTCTCTATTTTCCATCCCTTCTCTACTCTTTCCTACTCTCCTCTTTTTTCCATTCATCGACTCCCCCCATACAAGATAAAAGACTTCCCAAAAATACCTGATAACTTCCTATAACTAATTTTTAACTTCCATTACGCCAACCAACTCATTTAAATGATTACTAACCCATTAATGAATCATGGAGTTGACAACGTCAACTTCACGATAATACAAAACATTTATTAAATCAAAATACTAACGTCTACCCAACCGATTACATCCATGTTGACATTAAATGTAAAAATAAACATTTATAATGCATGTAATGTCCAGAATCTGTGAAATGTCTCGAATCTTGTGATGCCCCTGCATCAGTTACTTAGTGTATTCCTTATCCTCATCTATCGTATACATCTTCCTCATGTAGATATTTTTGTTCTTCATCTCTTTCACCTTCCTTCAGATGTGTCAGTATAGTAACTTACAAGATAAGTGTTGTCAAGCTAGTTGACATCAATGACAACATAATACTAATTTAATCATCCTGCATATCTAATCATCAAATCCTTAGTAATCTTGAATTACAGATTCTTCATTTTGGTTCTAAATCAGTTGTAGTTCATTAGGTAGTAGATGTCGAAGTGACAGATGGTTTCATTGCTTGGCTCGCGGAGCATCCCATTCCTAGATTCTTAGATCCTACTGAGTTGATACCTTCAATGAAGGATGCAACAGATGTGACAGAGGCTCCCATGGGTAAGGGACATAGATGACATGATACTCAAATTTTGGTTATGCAACCCACACCGCCACGACCTAGGGCAGTTGTGACACCTTAGAGGGTAGTAGGACACATGAGACCACCTTGCCATCCCAGTTCTTCAGCAGGTAGACCTGCAGAGTTACAGAGGGGATCCATGAGAGGAGAGGGTGGTGTAATACCCCAAAAATGGGCTATAGGTTCATTAACCTCTTACATCAACAATTTGATCAAAATCGACATCAAAGTCCTGACCTAAGACACATCTGCACATCAGTTTATCAAAAACCTAATTGATTATCTTAATTCTGCATCGGTAAATATTCCTTGAATATTCCTAATTTATCATAATTATCTTTAATTGAATATTATTTGGCAATACATGTCATTATTTATCCTAAAGTTGATTAATTGAATACGATGAATATTTAATTAATTAGTTAAATTCTACCACTTAATTATTTAATTAGATTTAATTGCATTTATTCCTAATTAATATTGTTTTTATTTTGACAATAAATCAAAATTTCTACAAACAATCAATTGAATATTTATTTAATTGATTTAAAATCAAAGTTGTCAAATTTAATGATTTAATTGGAATAAAGTTTGATTAAATAATTGATTAACCCATAAATCAATTGTTTTAATTCAAAAACCAGTTAAGTGGAAAATAAATCACTTTATTTATTAAATTAATTCATATTAAATCATGAACAATTAGAAAAGCAGTTAACTTTAAATCAATTTTCAATTTCAATTTGTTAACTTTCTAAACTCAACATCTAATGATGAGTTGAAAAAGAGAACTAAACTCTATTTTGAGATAAAAACTATTTTTGCATGATTTTATGAGTTTATTTATTTTTAATTTCTTGTTAACTCAAAAATCAACCCGAGTTTATCAAGAGTTATTTATGGTTTTTCTTATGCATCCTCAAACCCTGGATTTCTATAAAAACAAGGCTCAGCTCTTCACAAAGATATCTCTCGAATTTGCACAATTACTCTGGCGAAATTACATACGAAGAATCAATCTTTTGTGACAGGTGACTTTGTGAGATCAATTCATAATTTTTCATAGTTTTGCATAGATTTTCATATCATTCTTAAATTAAATCTGCATATCATTTTCAATCAATTCTAGCTTAGGTTCATATAGTTTTTCATCCTAATTGCATAGAAAATACAAAAATATAGATTAATCTACATTCATTCTACATTCATCTTTTAGCATTAAATCCTTCGTTTAGCTGTTGCATTGTCACTGATCTCGGTATAATCTGAGAATACCATACTCGCACCTACTAGAAGGCAGTAAATCGTCTGGTTAGCTTAGTTTCATTTATTTATAGATTTCTTTGATTTGCTAACCTCTAATGTTTTACTGAAGTGTTGTGTCCACAACTAGGTATAATTTTCACACACACATTTCTAGTACCCACTGTGGGGCCCTGAAACAAGTTTCCATTCTATTCTATCAAATTTATATCATTTTTCTCAAACCCACGATCATATGGTTAATTTTTATGAGCTTTGTGATAAATTTCTGGGCTGTTTTTCCAAAAATCTGGCTGGTGTTTTTATTGGTAAATGCACATATGATATGATACAAATCCAAAATTTATATTTATAGAAAGGTATTTGAGTTATCTTTCATTTTCCATTGGTTTGAATTAATTTAGTCTTGATTTGCAAAAGTTATGATCATTTTAGTACAGACTGGTCAGAACCTGATTTTATGAAATTCAATTAATGTTTTTATTGGTACATGTGCATATGACATGATACAGATTCAAAATTTATATTTCTGGAAAGGTATTTGAGTTAGCTTTCATTTTAAGTTGGTTTTAATTAATTTCATCTTGATTTGAAAACATTATGATCATTTTAGTGAAGATTGGTCAGAACCTGATTTTATGAAATTCGACTGATGTTTTTATTGGTACATGTACATATGACATGATATAGATCCAAAATTTATATTTTTAGAAATATATTTGAGTTAGCTTTAATTTTCCATTGGTTTGAATTAATTTCATGTTGATTGTCAAAAGTTATGATTGATTTAGTGCAGAATGGTTAGAATCTGATTTTTATGACAGCAGGTTTTTCGATTATCAAATGACATATTATCTTTGACTAACCTGATTTTCTACCACGTGGGGTTGACAAGTTGTGTTTTTGTTTTTGTATTTTTATAATAGTGGGTTGCATTTACAAGAATAGGTAAGTTTTTTATAACAGTGGTTTGCAGGTGCAGGTACATCCCGTGGGTATAAAAGATAGAAGACAAATGCTCAAAAATTGCTAAAACAGGTAAAATCTACTAAGTGCATTGCAAGGAACTCATGTATTCTATTCAATCTAATAACACTTCAATTTTGGATATAAAATGAACTCTCATGTGTCAAGCTTGTGTGCCTTTCCAACTTTCATAATTCACACTTCAGTTTTGGGCTATAAAACAAACATAGATTTGCTTTTTGCATATTTGTTACACATAGTAAATAGGCCTTATGAACACTATTTGCAGATGATCTAGAGAGAGTGGGCTTCATTCACTTGTTCATGCATGTGAAGCTCTTCTTGACGATAGATCCCCTTGTAGGTAGGGAGGATACTGTGATTGTCTCACGTTCTACTTGGTTTGGTCCTCAGTTTTTGATTGATACGTTCTCTCTCCGGAGAGATAGATAGACATAGTTGTTGACATCACAAATCTTGGTGAGATAATTTCAGTCTTAGCATGTCGAATTAATCTATTTGCTGTGTTTGGGTAAAACTAAAAAGGCTAGAGGATTATGCTCTACTCCCTTTTTGGGTAGTATCATAAACTTAGATCCTTAGATTTGGACCAAGTCCCCATGTGGTATCTTTTGTGAGTCACCTTTAGAGAGGGTTAACCGTAGTGGACATTCCCTTTATTTGGTCAACCACATGGATGGAACCTCAAGTGGTAATAGTCATTTTCATTGTGGTAGCAATAGTCGCTATATAAATATCTTTGTAAAAGAAATCTCCACAAGTGTGGTCTCTTGTTCGGCTATCAGATCTCCCTAGCAGCTCCTGATTGATTAAATTCTCGGGCTGTGTCAAAACCCTAGTGCGCTTGGATTGGAGTTCACCCTTTTGAGATCACAAAAATTGCAGAGTCAGACCATTTCTAAAAACCCTAGTGAGGCCAAATTTTTCATTTTCTAGGACTATGTGCGTTATTGAAAAACTTTTGAGAACATACACAAGTAGCATTCTTAGGGATTAACATAATAAGTCACTTAATTGTTCATGCGCAAGGTTGCTTTGTCCCCTATTCATTGTTTTCAGATGTGCTTGAAATCACTTGCCTTTTGATCTGCGTGCTTGTTTATCTACTTGGTTATTGAAACGAACAATCCCGAAATGAACTTCAAACTTGGACATAAAATTTTGCAAACAATCTGATACTAAAAAATTGAAAAATTGCAAATTTGAAGCAAAAATCCTTTCTGGTGTCAAAAGTCATCCTGAAATTTCAAAACTCATATCAAAGCTAAAGTCAAAGTTGTTAGAAACCTTCCAAATCTTTCAGAAATCCAATTTTTACAGCTAACTTCTAGATTCTATTAGAAAATTCACTGTGTCAGGAACAAAGCAGAAACTAGAAGGACCCAATCATTTTTCCTAAAGTGGTCTCTTGAGTTTGATCTAGCTTTTTGATCTATCGATTTGAGTCTTTTCCATCTTGTGTCAAAACCTTGTCAAAATTATCTTCAACTCAATCTTCAAATAAAAATGGCTAAGTGTTGCAAGCTCATGTTTGCCATCTTTTGGGTGTCTACCCATACTACTAGGGCATAATATCTTTCATTTATGTCCAATCTATCTTCAATCAATCCAATCTTGACAAGGTTGCATCATTTGATCTTCTTGAATCAAATCATTCCTCATTTGTCTTCATCTTGCTCTTTTTCTTCACCCAAGGTTAGTGGTGGAAACTAGAGTTTCATCACAACGAAAACAAGGAGAAAAACCCAAATTCTCTTCAGTCGCATCTTCTGTGATTGCTAAGACATTTCATCAACCTTTCTACACGATGAAATTTGCAGAAGATACTCTTGGAAATCTTTACTTGATAGGTGGTTATGTCACTCCTCCTGCATCAATCCACGCAGGTCATCAAATAACTCCTCCTGCATCAATCCACCCAGGTCATCAAGCAACTCCTCATCGATCAATCCCCAAAAATCCTCATAACAACACTATGTCTCAAGGAGGAGAAAATCAAAACTCCCAAGGTAATCATTCCAATCATGGAGGAGATGCCGAACCAATACCTTCTGAAATTTCCCAATATCAAAATGATGATAACTTCAAGAGAATGATGAAACACTTCTTGAAGGAAGATAGAGAGACATACTTCCTAGAGTTAGCTCAACAAGGATCTAAACTTCCTTCAAATTTTAATGTCAGAGATATCATCACACATGAGGAAGAAACTCCTATCACAGCCATGATGAAACAAATGCATGCCATGCAAGTCAAGCTGAACAAGCTAGAAAAAGAGAAGGAACCTAAGGAGTTCTCCATGGAAGATCTATGTGCTTTTACATTTGATAAGGACTTGTACATGCCACCATTCCCTAAAAGAGTGGAGATGCCTAAATATGACAAATACAATGGAAACCCTGATCCTCAAGATCATGTCAGAGAATTCTATACTCAATCTATGGAGTTCATGCACAAACCAACCTACCTAATGCATATTTTCCCTCGATCTCTGGGAGGGTCAGCTATTCATTGGTTCTTAAAAATGCCTCCAACAATCAAAACTTTTGAGGAGTTAATCAAAATGTTCTATCAACAATACTCCTACAACATCCAACATCTGGTCACTAAGATCAACATTTGCAATCTGAAACAGAACTCAGGAGAACCATTCCTAACTTTTCTCAACGATGGGGGAAAAAGTTTTCTCTATATGCTAGACCTATTCTAGAAACCGAGAAGCTGGAAATTTTCATCAACAACCTTGTTCTAGAGATCAACTACCATTTGCAAATGCAAAATCATACATCCTTTGATAAAATGGTAGAAAATGCAATCAAAATTGAGAAAGTACTTGTACAAAAAGGAGACACATCACTTCAAAAGGACAAGTATGAATTTGGATCTAATTCTAAAGACAAAGGAAAAAATTGGAACAAGAATAAAGGCATTGTCATAGATGGCGTTGTTGATAATATTTGTGCCCCACCTAAGGCACCCACTTTCAATCTTACTGTTGGCACCCAAGCTATCAAAGCCTCTGAGGCAAAAGTAATGGAGTCAAACAAGAAGTCATCTGACTATAAACCTTGGGCTACAGATCCTAAACACAAGTTTACTCCTCTTGGAGAGTCCTTGGAATCCGCCATGAAAACTCTGTTGGCCAAAAACATCATCACCTTGCCTGAGATAAAGGTATTTGATCTTGAACCTAAGCTGAAATGGTGGAGAGAGAATGATTTTTGTGACTTCCATCGCAATAAGGGTCATAAAACCAATAACTGCATACGCTTGAAACACATCAATCAAGACAAAATTGATAATGGAGAAATCGTAGTTGACAATCATAAAAGAAATAATGATCATACAACATTCACAGAACCATTTTCAAAACATGGTCAAGGAGATTCATCTTCTCAGCCTAATGTGAGTGCTAAAGTCAATTACACCTACTCTGAAAACAATGTTGTCATCAATATGGTTGAACCATACCTATTTGAACATTGCAATGTCATCATAATTGTAAGAAAGGATAGGGATAATCAATCAGCGAATGCAGTTACTCGATCACAAGCTCAGGTGCATATACAAGGACAAAATTCTGATTCATCAAATGTCCCTAAGGTGCCTTTTAATCTTTTGTCTACTTCTAAACAGAAGGCTGCCTCTAAATAATCAAATCCTAAAGACATGAGGCCAACATCATATAGTATTGTCCAACAACTCCAGCATACAAATGCAAAAATCTCCATGTTTGAGTTACTTCGGATATCTCTAGCTCATAGAGCCATTCTAGACAAAGCTCTACTCTAATCCAATGTTCTTGACAACCTTGACTTAGATAGATTCCAAACTATGGTTCGTCATCTGACGTCTCCATAGTATATCTCCTTTTTAGAGGAAGATGATAACTCCTTGAGTCATCCGCATAACCAGCCCTTGCACATTGAAGTCTTGATCTAAAAGCATCATGTCAAATGCATGTTGATAGATGGAGGCGCTGGTCTCAACATTTGTTCTTATAGCTTGATCACACAGCTAGGATTATCATAAGCTTCCATTAATCTTAAGAAGAAGATAACTATCAAGGCATATGATGAACAAGAAAGATCTTCCAAAGGAAAAATTGTCTTACCTATCAGAACAGGGCCAGTTATCAGAGACATCACATGTAAAGTTCTTGATTTACCTTTGGCTTACAACATCATTCTAGGGATACCTTGGATACATGAAATGAGAGCTATTCCTTCCACATACCATCAATGGGTGAAATTTCCTTATGAAGGATTAGAGGTGATGATTCCATTTGATCTATCTACCACTTGCAATGCATTGAAAGAAAGTGCTAATAAACTTGTTCCTAATAATAGAGAATCTTCCACTAAGCAGCTAGACATTGCATCAACTTCCAAGATAGAAGAACTTGCTAAAGAAGTCAAAATCAAAGACAATGGCATGGGATAATACACAATGGAACCCATTTTATCTCTCACATCTCTCCCTTTGTCCCCTAAATCTTATGGACAACCTTCTAACAAAGTGAAACCCACAGCTAAAGAATCCCAGGTCATATTCAATAGAAGCTTTGTCACAAAGAAAGTATCTAAACAAGAGTTTGAAGAAGAAGAAGTTGTGCTTGCATGGTTATACAAGGATGAGTCTCAATCCCAATCAGTCCAGAAATGTGACTCCACTTCAAGAAAAATTCCTTAGAAGTCATATGGACCAGGGGATAAATTGATCACAAAAATGGGATATATTGGAAAAGGACCTCTAGGACTACAAGGTAAAGGTCTTCTATCACCTCTTGACCATCATGGCCGAACAAACAAGAATACAACAGGCCTGGGATATCAAAAGAAGCATTTTGATCTTAGCAAGGATTCCCCATATGTCTTAGAACAGATTGAACCATCAACATAAATTCAGCTAAAAGAGGACGCACAACAATCAAACAATGATGATTTAGACAGCTCTAAACTTATTCGTTATGAATGTTTGCCTAAAGAAATACTAGATCTTCTTAAAGATGATGACAAACCTAAAGAGAATATCAATGTAGTAGATACACAAGAACCTGCTACTGAACAAAAAGAAGGCAAACCTATCATAATAGTTGAAAACATGGGACATTCTAGTGACTCTGAAATAGATTCTCATGAGTATGAATTCAAATTAGAATCTAAGGGTAACCCTTCTTGGGATATTCATCCTAAATTTACACACATTCTTAGATTTCCTACAAGCATAGATGATGAATCAAATGACTATGAATGGGGAGCCATTCCAGAGGAATATGAACTTATCACAAAAAAACATAGTGATGTTATTCACCAATATGCACCTAAACCCAATGTGAGTCTAGAGCGAAATGATGAGCTTAACGAGTTTGATCCACCTATGGTTGAAATGGATTCCCACAATGATGTTGAGCCTATTCACGAATTGAAAATTTTGAGTTGTAATATCACCTTCAAACTTGAGAGTCAAGTTAGGACCAATGATGACAGATCCATATCCGTAAACACTATTTCCCAATCTTTCACCGCTTTGACTATCCAACATCCTGAACTTCTTGACCAAACCTCCATGAATCTAAGCCAAGGTATCTATACTTTTCCAAATGACTATGACCTTGCTTGCTACCTCAACAAAGTTGAGCCTATGATGACTTCAATCAGTGAACCGAGCGTTAGCATGATGGAGTCAGACATCAAGTATCTTAGTCAAAAGAATAAGAATAAAAATAAAAAGAAAAGGAGTTCTAAGGGTGAAAACCACTTTGTGGCAGTCTTAGAACCTATGAAAGTAAAAATAAATGATGTATCCGAAGGTGAAAACCTCTCTGAAGTGCCTAAGGATGAGATATTTGACATCCTTTCGAGTCATTTATAGGATAGATCTCCAGTACTGATTGAGCCCACTCAATCCATCAACTTGGGAACAACAGAAGAACCACAATTGATCCATGTAGCACAATCCTTATCAGAAGAAGAAAAGAAAAAATTTACCACATTCCTAATAAAAAAGAAGATCAACTTTGCATGGAAATATTCAGATATGCCAGGGTTGGATCCTGATCTTATAATGCACCATTTATCTATAGCTCCAGGTGTCAAACCTGTTAAGCAAAAATTGAGAAAGATGCAGCCACATGTTGCACTCTTGGTCAAAGCTGAATTAGAGAAACTACTAAAAGCCGGATTCATCCGTGTTATTGATTATGCTGAATGGATCTCAAATGTTGTACTTGTATCAAAACTAGACAAATCTATAAGAGTATGCATAGATTTTAGAGATGTAAACAAAGCATGCCCTAAGGATGATTTTCCACTACCTAACATTGATATGATAGTGGACATGACTGCAGAATTCGAGATGTATTCTTTAATGGATGGTTTTTATGGATATAATCAAATCAAAATTGCTCTAGAGGATCAAGAGAAAAATGCTTTCACATGTGCGTGGGGAACCTTTTGTTGGAATGTCATGCCATTTGGTTTGAAGAACGCAGGTGCTACATATTAGAGAGCTATGACGTCTATTTTTCATGACATGATGCATCGAACTATGAAGGATTATGTTGATGATACTTTAGCAAAATATATAATAAGATCTAAACATCTAAATGATTTAAGCAAAATACTAGATCGAATGGAGAAGTTTAGTCTCAGACTAAACCCTAAGAAGTGTGCTTTTGGTGTCACTCCTAGAAAGCTCTTAGGCTACATTATTTCAAAGAAAGGAATTGAAGTAGATCTAGCTAAGGTCAAAGCTATCATGGTGATGCAACCTCCCAAGAATATCAGTCAAATGAGAACATTACAAGGGAGAGCACAATCTATCAGATGCTTCATATCTCAGCTAGCAGACATCTCACAACCTTTCACATGAACATTACATAAAGGTGTGACATTTGCATGGAATGAGGAATGTGAGAAGAATTTCAACCATATCAAGCAATATTTGGCAAATCCTCCTATTTTGATGCCTCCTATTCAGGGGAAACCATTGATCGTATAAGTCTCCGCTACAAATACATCACTGGGGGCATTGTTAGCACAACATGATGAACACAAAAAGGAAAGAGCTATTTATTATATCAATAGAACATTGGTAGCATATGAGAGGAACTATTTAATGATTGATAAAGCTTGTCTAGCTGTGATCTTTGCGTCACATAAACTGAGACACTACATGTTAGCTCATACAACACAACTAATAGCTAAGATTGATCCACTGAAGGACCTACTAAGCAAAGTTGCACTCACAAGTAGACTAACTAAATGGGTGATGTTATTAAGTGAATTTGACATTGAATATGTTGAAAGAAAAGCTATCAAGGGCAAAGTCATTGCTGATCAATTGGCTGACACACCTTTGTTTGATGATACACCAATGCAAATGGAATTCCTAGATTCCTCTATCATGAATCTTTCTTCTAGAACATGGAAGTTATTCTTTGACGGCTCCTATACACAGAATGGATCTAGAGCAGGCATATTATTCATCACTCCTCAAGGATACTTGATCCCTAGAGCATTTAGAATAAAGTTTCCTCGCACAAACAATATTTCTAAATATGAAGCCCTTCTTAATGGCATGAAGATAACAATTGAATGGAGGGTAACAGAACTACACATTCATGGAGACTCACAACTTGTAATACACCAAGTCAATGATGTGTATCAAATGAAAGATGGAAAGCTAATCCCATACAAGAGAATGGTATATGATCTAAAGAAATATTTCATATCTATTACATTTGAGAAAATTCCTAGATCAGAGAACAAAGCTGCTGATGCTATGGCAACACTATCTACTTTATTACAACAGCCTGAACATGAGCTACGCTATGAGTTCCTGGTGGAAGCACTATCTTATCCTGCATATGATTCCACCAAAACCCACATGATTTGCACTGTTGTTGGTCATCATTCATCTAGATATAAAAACCTTTTCTCCTATCTCCAAGATCAAATCATTCCTGATACCTTCAACCGCCATGAGAAACATTACCTTATCCGCAACGCATCCCAGTATGTCATCATTGGTAACGATCTGTACAAACGAGCTCTAGATGGTACACTCCTTAGATGTTTAGAATGAGAAGAGTCTCAATGTGCATTAGAGGAAGTCCATGATGATTTTTGTGGATCATATTCCAATAGTTTAACACTAGCTCAAAAAATTATTAGGGTTGGGTACTATTGGCCTGAAATGGAAAAAGAGGCTATCAATTTTGCAAAGAATTTTCAAAAGTGTCAAGTACATGGTAACTTAATTCATGCACCAGGGAGAGATCTAATTCCCTTTACTACACAATGGCCTTTTCACCAATGGGCATTTGATCTTATAGGAGCCATACATCCTCATTCTTCTAATGGGCATACCCATATTATTACAGCTACAGACTATTTCACAAAATGGGTAGAAGCAGTTCCTTTGACTCAAGCAACTGACAAACAAATATCTATGTTCATTCTAGACTACATCATATGTCGGTATGGTATTCTACATTCTATAGTCATAGATAATGGTGGTCAATTCAAGAACAAAGAATTAGATGATCTATGTGCCAAATTCAAGATTACACAACATTGGTCATCCATTTACTATCCTCAAGGGAATGTATAAGCAGAGGCTTCAAACAAGAATCTATTGAAAATCTTGCATCGTATAGTTAATAAGACAGGAAGAGACTGGCATCTCATGATCAATCCAGATCTTTGGGCCTATAGAACAAGTATCAGAACACCCACTGGGGCTACACCATTCACTTTAGTTTACGGTTCTAAAGCGGTACTACCTATTGAGGTTGAAATCCCACCACTAAGAATCAAAATGCATGGTCTAGTAACTGATGATGACTGCAGAGTGTCTAGGTTGCAAGAACTTGAACTGCTAGATGAGCACAAACATGCAATGTATGATCATCTCAGAGTCTATCAGAAAAGAATGTCTAGAGGCTACAACAAGAAAGTCAGACATAGAGAATTCTAGGTTGGTGATCTAGTCTTGAAAGTGAATCCTAAAAATCAATCACATAGAGAGCACAAGGGGAAGTTTGAACCTAATTGGCTGGGTCCCTTTGTTATCACTGCTGCTTTTGGCTCTGGAGCTTATCAACTCTCAATGACTGAAGGAGAACAGATTCAAGAACCAATAAACATTCTCCATCTAAAGAAATTCTATGCCTAAGGCATTCAGTATTAAAAAATGTCCTAAAAAAATTGGAAAAAGTCCTGAAAAAATGATCATCCTGGTGAAAACCTAGCAAATAGGCACCTTGATGTATCACAAAAAAATAAAAACAAATCAAAAGTACAAAAAATTGAAAAAAATGAAAAATACAAAAAAATGAGAAAAAGAAAAGGTGCCTTGGTGAAAACCTGGAAACAAGCGCCTTGGTAGCAAAAATAGAATCTCTGCCAAGATGGTGAAAACCCAGAAAACGGGCACCACTTGTTTCAAAATGCTCCATCTATCAGCACAATATTGGTCTTTCCTAGTTTTCAGTCTGCTTTAGTTTGTATATATCTGTAGACTAGGATATCTGTATTTGTTTTAAAAGGCTAAGACAAGCAAACATTAGGTTTTAATCTAACATTATATCAATTCAAAATAAAAACATCTAAGCTAAGCCACCTCAGATAGAGCCTAAACAGGTGCACCCAAGCACTGTTTGATTTGCTCTTGCCTAGGGGATGTGGGTGTGCTCTCTAAGCACTTGGAGCATATTCTAATGCATACTAAGATGGATTGAGATTCATGAAAACCCCAAAAATGGCACAATATTGGGTAGAACACCCAAAATTGCCCCTAAGGCCTCAAGAACTCAAGAATGCTTTAATGGAGATTTAAGAAACAAATATGATTATACTAGATTGATTTTTATCCAAATGAAGTGTGAGATTATGCTAAGCTATGCAAAACAATGAAGCAAACTAAGTTAATCCATTATTGCTAAGCTATGGTGTGTTTTAAGAAAGCTTGAAAATGATCTAAATTAGAGTGATTATGCTAAATCTAGAGCTAAATTAGCATGATAACAATGCTTGAAATAAAAGGTGAATGAGTGCTTTTCTCTTAGAAATGAGGAGTACTTATAGGCTTTTGGAAGGGCTTGGGTTAGGAGGATAGGTTAGGGTTTGGGGTAAGGTTAAGGTTTGAGTCAAAGGGGATAAAGATGAAGACTTTCTAGAAGAGTCTAGGCTTTTCTAGGGATAATAGGAATTTAGGAAATAAATAAAGATTTATTTATCTTAAAGGCTTTAATGAATTTTGAGGTTCATTAGGGTTAGGGTTTGACTAGGAGTCAAAGAAGACTTAGATTAGCTTAGGGAAAGTAGGTAATTTCCCCTAAATGGGTTTAGGGAAAGATTAGGAAAGTTCTAGAAGAGTCTAAAGTTTTCCTAGGGTAATTTAGGGATTGAGGATTAATATTTAATCTTAATTAAATATTTTGAGTTGGGATTAGGATTAATAAATGATGGGATTAGCCTTTAATCAAATTAAAGAGGGATTAGAAGATTCTAGAAGAGGTTAGTGGTCTTTAGGATATTTCTAAGGTTTTGGAAAAAAATAAATAAATAATTTATTTTTTGGATTTTGGGTCAATTTATTAATTAAATAATTAATAAATAGGGGAATGGTGTTTAAATAAGATTTAAAATTTTTTGGGAGGGATTCTTTAATTAAATATTTTTAATTAAGGTAAAGGGATTTAATGGCATAAAAATAAATAAATAAATTAAATAAATAATTAATTAACAAATGATGATGTCATCAGGGGTTTTTCAGAAAATAAAAATACTTTATTTCCTAAAAGATTTTTAGGTGTCTACATTTTGCTCCTCTTTGATGCAATACCGCAAGTGGCATGACATCAAAGACAAGAAAATAAGATGCCCCAGGCTAGAATTTGGAGGAAATAAGGGGTTGTGCCCCCTCGAGAAAATAACACAAAGAAGAAACTTTGTGGAATTTTCTCGAAAGGAAACAAAGAAGGAAGGACCTAGGAAGAAGGGGAGATAAATAACCAAGCTTCCAAGAGCAAAGATGGGTGAATGCAAGATGAGATGGAATGCAAGATGTAGGATGCAGCTATATGAGGATGCAAAATGCAAGATTAATCTATATGATGCAGAATGCAGGGGATTGGGGGAAGCTCCAAGTGCAAATGTGGAGAGCACAACCTAGTTTGATATAGCAATGCTAGAGACTTGCAAGGGATACTGGGATCACAAGGCCTTGTCACTAGTGTTGCATAGGACTGACGCTAAAAAGACACATAGGGTTGCCCTAACATCACACATGATCCCGAAAAGGAGGCATGGTAGAAATGATGCTGGAGAAACCATAAGCAAGCGACATTTCCCAAGTGCACCATGTAACCTAGAAGATCACATGTGAATCGTGCAAGGGTCACATCCGACTGACTCACAGGCAGAATCAAAAGAGCAAAAGACCTTGCCCCAGATTGGCCTCATTCGTAGCGCACCATGATATAAAGGATCATGGTGACTTTGAGTAGAGACCAACAAGAAGCCGTAAAATATTAACAAGATCCAAAGGACAAAATCCAAGACCAAAATGACAACTCCAAAAAGACATCCTTTGCCAAGGAGAGAGATTTGATTTGACTGATTGATTGATGGTGGGAAGATTGGTTTGAACGTGTGGAAGGATGCATCGACACTGACCTAGTGTGATTGGTGGAAGATTAGGTCTAACAAGAGGAAGGATACATCCTCAAGGACCCATTGATTGATGAGAGAAGGAGTGTTGTTGTTCATTGGCAAATGATGAAGTCAAAGAATAATCACTGTGATCAAGAATAGGTGACAATTGAGGTTGCTGAAGTACAAGGCTGGGTAGGACAAGAATTCTGATCAAATGTTGCTGCAGGACTAACAAGGATATGTACAACAAGACATCGACAAGGGCTGACTGACACAAAGGATGGGACCTAAAAGACACATATGTACAAATGAGCCTAGGTGGAGACACGACTGCTGCTATGGTACAAGACTCAGGATAGGATGTACAAAGAACTTAGGGATGAAGCTGAAGCTTCAAAGATATGAAAGATGATGCCCTAGTTGGGCTGGAAAGCCGAGATGGATTGATGATGGATGGTGTGTCCTAAAATGACACGGATATGGGAAGGACGTATCCCAACGATGATGATTGGATTGAGATCAAGGCTTGCTACAAGAATAGGAACAAGAATAAGGATGTGATGGGATGGATTGGCCTGATTTTGGATAGCTAAAGGATGTGGAGAGGATTGGAATATTGTCAGAAGACTACTAGGAATGTTTGGATAGGGATGAATGGCATGGGATTGCAATGAGGTTAGCCTATAGCTAGATACCAATGACAAGGGAAGATACCAAGTGATGGCAAGATGAAGGAAATGCTTTGGAATTTGGATGGAGAAATTACTGGGAGGATTTGGATGGAGGAAGATTTGGATGGAAGAACTGCTTGGGATTGGGAGATGAATGGCGGATTTGCTTGAGGATTAGAAGATGGAATGTTGGAGGAACCATTGAGGGATCTGGAAAGAGGAATGCTTGGGGATTTGGATGAAGGAACTACTGAGAGATGAATGCTAGAAGAAAATGCTTGGGATTTGGATGGAGGAAGATTTGAATTCAGATGGAGGAACTACTTAGGAGACTTGGACGACATATTTGTTTGAGGATTGGATAGAGGAATGCTTGGGGAGATTGGATGGCGGATTTGCTTGAGGATTTCAGAGATGGAAGATTTTGGATGAAAGATAGTCTCCAAGGAATATGTCACCAAGGAATAAGATGCCCCTTGCTTAGGATAATTCATGTATTTCAGAGGCATTGGGATGGGGTACGATTGGACAAAAGATATGCCGACGAGAGGATGAGGAAGGTAGATGGAAGCTAGGATGAATGGATTGGACATAGGATATGTAGCTGAAAGGTGGTGTGATGGATGCCAAGAAGGTGTCAAAAAGCATGTATACCTGGTAGTCTCTATTTTGTCATCAAGATCCAAAGGAGGATGAAGGAGGTGAGAGACAAATGGATGGAGGAGATGCTAGATAAGATGGTGATAGAAGGGAATGGCCCCCAATTGCAGAAAGGAATTGGGGGGAACCTACGCATGACGCCTGTTTGCCAGGTTTTCATCATGGTACTTGTCCAAGGTGCTTGAATTGTCAAGTTTTCACCATTGGACAAATGTTTTTCTCTTTTTCTTTTCTTTTATTTGATATTTTTCTCTTAATTTTTCCAATTTTTATGGATTTTTCTGATTTTCTGCTGACTAGATGTTGACCTTCTGATATTCTGATGTGTTGCTGACTTTCTGATTTGGTGTTGTCAAGTTGTTGACTTTCTGACTTTGCTGACCTACTGATTTCTTTGATTTGTCGCTGACTTTCTTCACTAATGTGCTCGGATGTTGGTACAACTTTATTAAGATGGAGGAATTATGCAAAGGCATGGATGAGATGGGGTAGATGGGAAATATGGTGGTAGAAAGTGTTTGGATGAAAAGATGGAAAGTGATCATGATAGGGGGATGTTGTCAGGATCAACATTGGCACATGTTGCGGGGGAGATGGATGAAGTGGATGGGTTTTGGAAGATAAAAGCAGATAGGGTAGAGGATTTGTGCTAGGAGATCTTGGATCTTTGGGATCCAAAATAGATTGAGGAGATGGAGAAGAAGACTGAGTAGCTGGGAGATTAGCAACTTTGGATGCCATTGTAGATGTTTCTTTTAGATGCATTACATCTTTTTGCTTTGGGATCCACATCATTTTTGCTTTAGCTTTGGTGGGCCTTTGTGGCCATTGGTATGCATCAGATTTTTCTTTTGCTTTGCTAGGCCTTTGTGGCCATTGGGATGCATTGGATTTCTTGATTGGATTTTGCTTTATTTGAGCATGTTGTTTAGACTGGACATGGCAATCTTTGGATTTTTGTGGATATTTCCCTTTATTCATATTGGATATGGCATCCAAATTACAGGGAGCATCGGAGTGAATATGAGGAGATGTGCGGAATGGAGGAAATATAGATGGAGAGATGGAAGGAGATTGGTAGATAGGATATGTGGGAATGTGCCTTTGTTGATCTTGACTAGGGATGCTTGGATTTTGGATGAAGGTTTGAGTAGGATAAGATGGGGGATGATATTTTGGGATGTAAGGGCCCAAAATGGATTTGGTATGTGGAGGATATGTGCTGGTAGATTTTGGGACATAGGGACCCAAAATGGATTTGGAGGATGAAGGAGGAATGTGATAGGTTGTCTTGGGCTGTAATGATGGAGGAGGAATAGCATTGTATGCTTTGGAAGAAGTGATGGTGGGTTTGGAAGGATGCTTGAATTTAGCTTTAGTTGTACCAACATTTCTGGAGGAAGTGCCTTCTTTTGATGTGTGACCAATTCCACATAACTTTGGATGTTTCTTGTCTTGGATAGGCTCTAGATTTCCTCGTTCATGGATGCCTAGGCCTTTGCCTTGATAATTCCATTTCTTGAGCATTTTATCCAAACAAGGATATTTTTGACTTGGGGAATAAGATAAGCATCTAGTTTCTGGTTCCCTGATGGAAGATGTAGAACTTATTACTTCTGCTTTAAGTGGGCTACCTCTGACAAATGTAAGTGGACCAAGAGGATAGAGTGCTGGCAGCTGGATAGTTTGGATCAGAGGATCCTCAAGAGGAGAGGATGGGATGATGGGATCTTGACTGGGATTGGGAGATAGTAACATATCTTGAGATGGAGGAACTAGGATGATATGATCTTGGATTGGAAGAATTGGGATTGTAAGATTTTGGATTGGGGGTGATGGAAGCAATAGAACATGTGATGGGGGAAGTGAAGGGATTGGATCTTGATTTTCTTCTGCAAGTATTTCAACATGCTTTTGGGAAAGATCTTGACATGATAGGATTTGTGTGGATAGAGTGTTGGGGGATGCATGGATGGACTCTTCAGATGGGGTGGATGGAAGGATGGGAGATTATGTAGCTGTGATGTCTGGAAGAAGGAAGAACTCTTCAGATGGTATGGATGAAAGGATGGGAGATTCTGTAGCTGTGATGGCAGGAAGAGGGGTGAACTTTTCAAATGGTATGGATGAAAGGATGGAAGATTCTACAGCTGTGATGGTAGGAAGAAGGGTGAACTCATGGGGCTCACTGGATGTGCTTTGGATAATGCTAGGAGGAGGTGATGTTGGTGGGGATTAGATGAAAACTTCATATGGAAGGGACTCAATGATGCTAGGAGATGGAAGAGGATCAATGTATGGAAGATAGATGACAGATGGTAGCGATGGATGGGCCTCATAAATGATGGCTTCACATGAAGTTTTGAGATGGCTTGGCTCTTCAACTTTAGGAGTGGGATTTGTTGTTGGCTTCGTTGTGAAACTCCTTGGAGACTATCGTGGTGACAAAGGATTAGAAGATGGAGGAGATGGATAGCTAGGATAGTCCTTATATGAAGATGGGGTGGATGAAGGGGAACCTGCTTGAGGGGATGATGGTGCAAATGAGGAGCTGGAGGATGGTGGGTTTTGATAGTTCACATAGGTAGGTTTAGAGGAAGCTTTTGAACTTGATGGACTTTTAGGTGAGGTAGGGGTGATGTTTATAGGATATGAAGTGGATTGAGGGATGCATTTTTTTTGAGGAAGGGGATTTGCAGCAATGTATGCGAGAATGGAAGATGCTAGATTTGAATAGGATATAGTGGATGGTGAATCTAGATAGGATGGGAGATTAGGATAATGGATTGGAAGACTAGGATTTTGATTTTGAATCGGGATTGGAGGATAAGTGGATGGAAGATTTGGATAAAGGATGGGAGGACTGAGATTCTGGAATTGAGAGTGATTTGGAGGATGGGTGGATGGAGGTTTTAGATAAGGGCAGTAGCGTGAAGTGTTTCTATGGGAAGATGGTGGTTGGAATACAACCATAGATGGAGGTGGCAGTATGAAGGATTCATATGGAGGATATGTAGGCTTAAGATATGAAGATGGTGTTAATGAATAGGATAGTGGATTTCCCTTGCCAAGGACATGAAAGGGAGTGCTAGTGGATAAATGTGAAGGTATGATGGGATATTTTGGAGGAATGATTGGATGTTGGGGAATGTTTGGAACAAAATTGCTAAGATTTTCAAAATATGCATCGTGATCTACAAGGATTTCATCATCTTTGGGATAGGATGGATTGAGGGGAGAGACATAATAACCAAACTCATCATAATAGTTTTGAGACATAATGGCTTGCGGATGAGTTGGATATGAATGAAGGATGAAGATGGATTGGAAGACTAAGACTCAGATTGGAATGACTGACAGGAGGAAGACAAACAAGGGGATGGGGGATGACCAAGATGACTCTGCTAACCTAAGATAGGAGGAAAGGATGACAAGACTGGATTGAATATGATTGGAAGACCATGATTTGAGATTCTGAAAGCTTTGGACATTTTCTAGATTTTGGGAGGATTTGGATTGACATGGTTGTTCTAAGTATCTTGAACCAAGTTGTAGATCAGTTTGATGTTTCCCAATGGCAAAGGATAGATTAAAAAAAGACTCTCAGAAAAGCAATCTCCACAAGGGACAAAGCAACCTTGCGGGATTCAAACAGGATAACTGACTCTGATAAAGCTTTGAAAAGTGTATGTTCCAACAATGTTTTCACCAAGTATTTGACTGTCAAGCACTTCAAGCAGATCTACCTAAGGAAGGTGAGTATCAAAATCGCTTGCCCATAGCTTGGTACCCCCTAGAAGGGAATACAAATGGTGAGTAATCTTGAGGCGACCCGGTAAACCCCTTGGAATCAGTCCTTGCACAAGGATTTTGATACTTTCAGATGTAGATAGGGTAGCCTCTATTTTATCAAGTTTTTAATAGTTCCGTGGAGTCTCCATACCCGGTTATGCTGACCGCCTGTGACTCACTTAAGAGCCTAGCCAACAACACTGGGGGAGTAATATTTACCATCCCCAGTCACTGTATTTGGCATGAATGCCCATGGATTAGGAGATATAAGTGAGTACTTTTTGCTTTCACTTTATTTATATACCGGCCGGGGGGGATACTGGTTTGAGGTCATTCTCCAGAGAGGAAGTGTTAGGATTAACAAGACAGAAATAACAATTATGTGCAAATATAACTAATATCAGAAAATAATAAACCACACAGAATAGAACACAATGGCACACAGATTTAACGTGGTTCACCCAATCCCTGGGCTACGTCCACCAACAGCAAGTCCAATATTATTATTATCCAGTGATTACAACCTGATTACAATCTGTAATCCCTTACAGCCCAACTCTGCCGCAAGTACTAAAATCATACATAGTAAAAATCCCTAACCCTAAGCCATATTATACAATATTTTCTCGCTTTAGGGTTAGAATGAGTTATAAGTAGTCGGCGAGGTCGGGAGGAAAAGTGTACAGTACTTTCCTGGATAGTACTTTCCTGATTAGTCACCACAAGCTAACAATCTCCCACTTGGTGACTGATCAGTATCCACACTATACTAAAAAACCTCCCACTTGGAGACTGATCCTGTAGCAATACCGCTACCCACATGAGGCTCCCACTGGATTGAACCACCTTGGACTCAGTTGTTCCTTTATTTTGTTCAGTCTAAAAGACCAACTGAAGCTGAACATGAGTTCAACTTCTCCCTTGTTACTACCTTGGTAAACATATCTGCTGGATTATCATCAGTATGAATCTTTTCCAGCCTTAACTGTCCATCATCCAAAACTGATCGAATGAAATGGTACCGCAACTGTATGTGTTTTGTCTTTGAGTGCAAAGCAGAATTCTTTGCAAGATGAATGGCACTTTGGCTATCTGTATGTAGAAAATTATCCTTTTGTGGATGTCCCAATTCTTCCATGAAGAATTGAAGCCATATCATCTCCTTGGCTGCCTCTATAGCAGCAACATACTCTGCCTCTGTAGTGGATAAAGCAACCACCTTTTGTAGTCGAGAAATCCAACTCACTGCTGTCCCACCAACAGTAAATATATAACCTGTAGTACTCCGCCTGCTATCTATATCTCCTGCCAAATCTGAGTCAACATAGCCTTGTACAGTAGTAGTAGAACCCCCAAAGTGTAAACACTTACTGGATGTGCCTCTCAAATATCTGAGAATCCATTTGACTGCATTCCAATGCTCAATACCAGGGTTACTCATATAACGGCTAACGACTCCCACTGCATGTGCAATATCTGGCCTAGTACATACCATAGCATACATTAAGCTCCCTACAGCTGAAGCATAAGGTACCTTAGACATTTTAGTCTCTTCTTCTAGTGTCTTGGGACACATATCCTTAGTCAATTTCAAATGACCAGGCAAAGGTGTGCTGACAGCTTTGGCATTTTCCATAGAGAAACGTTGCAACACCTTCTCAATATAATCAGCCTGAGATAGAGACAATTTCCTATTTTTTCTATCTCTACAAATTTTCATACCAAGGATTTGTTTTGCTGCCCCCAAATCCTTCATAGCAAAAGATTTTGCTAACTGTTGTTTCAACCCCTTAATGTGATCCATGTTAGACCCAGCTACAAGCATATCATCAACATATAAACATAAAATAATGTAGCTGTCATCATCCAACCTCTTAAAATAAACACAATGGTCAGAATGACACCGACTATATCCATGCCTATTCATAAAAGTGTCAAATTTAATATACCATTGCCGAGGTGCTTGCTTCAAGCCATATAAACTTTTCTGCAATCTGCACACCAAATTCTCCTTACCCTTGACCTCAAATCCTTGTGGCTGAACCATATATATTTCTTCATCCAAATCACCATGAAGAAAGGTTGTTTTAACATCAAGCTACTCTAAATGCAAATCTTCAGTAGCCACAATACTTAAAACAGTACGAATAGAAGTCATTTTAACAACTGGAGAAAATATCTCATCAAAATCAATACCATGTTTCTGTGCAAATCCTTTTACAACTAATCTGGCTTTAAATCTTTTCGTACCTCCATCCTCTTCTTTGATCCTGTAAACCCATTTATTCTGTAAAGCCCTTTTACCTGCAGGTAACTTACATAAATCCCATGTCTGATTTTTCAGCAAAGAGTCCATTTCATCTGTCATTGCAGACTCCCACTGAAGCTTTGTATCCACCTGCACAGCTTCATTATAACATTCAGGTTCACCAGCATCTGTTAACAGAATAGAATACAAAGATGGAGAAAATCTTTCTGGAGGTCTACTTAGCCTTGTTGACCGTCTAACACTCACTGGGGTGTGTGGTATTTGTTGTTGCTGTTGTTGCGGAGCATAAGGAACTACTGGAACATGAACTTGTGGAGTATCATCCAGTACTACATAGTCATTTTCTTTCTTCTCATGCTGCAGCAACAGATCTTTGTACAATACTTTCTCATTGAATATGACATCCCTGCTTCTTACAATTTTATGATTTTCAAAATCCCAAAGCCTATAACCAAATTCATCAATGCCATACCCAACAAATACACATTTCTTTGACTTAGCTTCCAGCTTGGTTCTATTTTCAGAATCTATAAGTGCAAAAGCTTCACAACCAAAGGTTTTGAGAAAAGAATAACTCACCTTCTTACCACTCCATGCTTCCTCTGGAATACCACAGTCCAAAGGAGTAGAGGGGCCTCTATTGATTAAATAAACAGCAGTGTTCACTGCCTCTGCCCACATATTTTTGGGCAGCCTAGCATGCAACCTCATACTCCTTGCACGCTCCATTATTGTCCTGTTCATGCGTTCAGCCACTCCATTTTCTTGTGGAGTCCTTGGTACAGTTTTCTGCCTACGAATACCATTAGAGGAACAATATTCTTCAAATTCTGTGCTGCAATACTCACCACCATTATCAGATCTGAGACATTTTAACTTTTTACCAGTCTCAGTCTCAACCAAGCATTTACATTTCTTAAAAGTTTGAAATACATCAGATTTCTGTCTAAGGAAATAAATCCATACTTTTCTTGTTGCATCATCTATAAATGTAACATAATACAGAGAGTCACCAAGGGAAGATACCTGAGCTGGTCCCCATACATCTGTATGCACAAGCTCTAATCTCTCATTTTTCTTTTCCTTCCCACTCTTCACAAAACTAACTCTCTTTTGTTTTCCATAAACACAACTTTCACAGAAATCCATATTGACACATTTCAGACCAGGTAAAACTTTCTTTGAATGAAGTAATTTCATACCTTTTTCACTCATGTGCCCGAGTCTGTTGTGCCACAGTGCTGTGTCAAAATCTATAGCAACAGTTTGATGTTCTTCCTGCTCAACTGCAGCCACTGTTCCTGAACATTCATTATCTTCTGAAACAATTAAAGTAGAAGGAACAGTATGACCTGTACAAAGATATAAGGTGCCTACTTTCACACCTTTTGCTACTACTAAGGAACCTTTTGAAACCTTCCAATTTTTATCATTAAAAGTAACTGTGCAACCCTCATCACCCAGTTGCCCTGCTGAAATTAAATTCCTACTCAGCCTTGGAACATGTCTTACCTCTTGTAGTAGCCAATGATTCCCATTCTGCAACTTAATCTTAATTTTTCCCTTTCCAACAATCTGACAGGGTTCATTATCTCCCAAATAAACTAGCCCAAAATCCCCTTGGACATAATCAATAAAATAACTTCTATGGGGTGTAGCATGAAATGAAGCCCCAGAATCTAAAACCCATGAATCATCAATACTTTCCAAGGACAAGAGCAAAGCATCCTCCTCAGATTTGTTACTTACCACATTTGCCTCCTTGTTTCCATCATTTTTGTCTCCTTGATCTTTCTTCCGAGACCAACAATCTTTCTTCTTATGACCTGGTTTTCCACAGTACCAGCAATCATTTGGCCCTTTAGATTCAGACCTCTTTCCCTTTGATTTTCCTCTTGATTTCGCACAATTTCCAGAGTTGTTTCCTCTATCTCTTGTTCTGCCTCTGCTTTCTGTGTTCAATACACTACCCGATGTGGATGCCCCTGAGCTTTTCCTACGAATTTCCTCACTCAATATAACACCAATAACATCATCATACTTTAGGGTATTAGAACCAGAAACAGAATTACTAACAGCCATTACCAAGCCATTCCAGCTTTCTGGCAAAGAACACAAAATCAAGAGAGCCCTAACCTCTTCATCAAAAGTAATTTTAACTGAGGTTAATTGACTTGTAACTATATTAAACTCATTCAAATGATCAGTAACTGATCCACCTTCTACCATTTTCATATTAAATAAACGCTTCATAAGAAATACCTTGTTTGAAGCTGAAGGCTTTTCATACAACTTTGCTAGGGTTTCCATCAGATCTTTAGCTGTCTTTGCTTCAGTAATATTGAATGCCACCGATTGTGCCAGGCATAGACGAATACTCCCCAGTGCCTTCCTATCCAAAATATCCCAATCCTCCTGAGACATTGATTGCTCTTTCTTGGCTACTCCCTCTAATGGCCGCCATAGATCCTTCTGATAGAGATAATCCTCCATTTGCATCTTCCATAACTGGAAGTTCTGCCCATTAAACTTATCAACCTTCAGCCTACCCTCTTCTGCCATTTCTCCCACTTAACCGAGAGACTCTCCCACTAACTCGTGAGACCTGATTCAGAGAATAGATGAAAGAACGAATGAAATAACCTCGCTCTGATACCACTTGTTAGGATTAACAAGGCAGAAATAACAATTATGTGCAAATATAACTAATATCAGAAAATAATAAACCACACAGAATAGAACACAATGGCACACAGATTTAACGTGGTTCACCCAATCCCTGGGCTACGTCCACCAACAGCAAGTCCAATATTATTATTATCCAGTGATTACAACCTGATTACAATCTGTAATCCCTTACAGCCCAACTCTTCCGCAAGTACTAAAATCATACATAGTAAAAATCCCTAACCCTAAGCCATATTATACAATATTTTCCCGCTTTAGGGTTAGAATGAGTTATAAGTAGTCGGCGAGGTCGGGAGGAAAAGTGTACAGTACTTTCCTGGATAGTACTTTCCTGATTAGTCACCACAAGCTAACAGGAAGCACTTTTCTCCCTAGACAGGCCTCGCTAAAAGTAAAACAAGTGAACTTGTCCAAGTTCAAATGTTCTACGTTGCTTACTTTAACAAGGATTTACAGAAAATAAAAGCTCCTAGATGCACATCAAGCAAGTTGTTCTTTTCCAATTTGAATTTGAGTGTGATTTTGACTAAATTTTTTTTGAAGACACAAGTGTTTAGATTTTGAGTTTTTCTTTCTCCAAAAAGTAAGTGTTTGAGTGATTGTAAGTTCTTTCCTTTGAGCATTCAAGATTGAGATTGGCGTGTTGTTTAAGGAACTTTGAAAAGAGCTTTGTTTTGATCCTTAAGTCATTCAAGATTTGATTTTACGTTTGCTTGAATTGAAAAAGGAAGGAATAGAGATTTTTGTTTCTTTTAATGCATTCAAGAGTGTGTTTGATTTTCAAAATGACAATGACTCTTTAGGACTTGGCTTCATTCCTTTAGTTTCATTCAAGATTTTGTTTGCTCCATTTTTAGACCCCAAGGCAAAGTTCCTAGATTTAGTTTGATGCGTGAATTTGAAAAACATTCAAGACTTTGCCACAAAAAGATTTTAGTTTTTAACAGAATTTTTAGGACTAATTTTAGGAACCCATTTAGATTTTAAGATGCAAATTTGAGATTCTTTTTAAGTACCCAAAGATTTCAAGTGTTCCTAATTTTTGCATGAATGCTTCTAAAACCTTGATGTTGCAAGGATGTAAATGATTGGATTGGTTTTGTTTGTTTTGTTAGATTTTGCAAGTTTTAGTCTTTAATGCATTCAAGAGTGATTTGGGGATTCATTATAAGCACTAAAATAAGATGTTTATGCCTTTGTTTTGTTCATTTTTACCCCAAATTGAAGTATTACTAGATGCTATCCTGTTTCCCAGATGCTACCCTGAATTTACCAGATGCTATCCTGAATTTACCAGATGCTACCCTGAATTTACCAGATGCGATCCAGGAATGGTGTAGTCCCTAGATGCGATCTAGGAATCCCAGATGCTACCCTAAATTTACCAGATGCTATCCTGAATTTACCAGATGCGATCCAAAAATGGTGTAGTCCCCAGATGCGATCCAGGAATCCCGGATACTATCCTGGATTTACCAGATGCGATCCTATGACAATTTTAAATACTTTAAATGGAATTTTTACATAGAAAATACACATTTTTTGTCAAAATGAGATTTTCTTAGGGATTTTTTGGAAGAATAGGCCAAGTTTTTGCAAGGGGAAGAAGAATGAATAGACAAAATAGAGGAATAATGGGATTTTAGACAAGAAAGATGATCAAACTACCTCCTCCATCTTCAAACTTCAAACTTTGCCAAAAACTCCAAAAATTGAAAGACTTGCGAAGTGGGTCCCATCGGGCATGCCAGAATGTAGACTAGGCTATCTGGATCTGTTTTGAAAGGCTAAGACAAGAAAACATTAGGTTTTAATCTAACATTATATCAATTCAAAACAAAAACATCTAAGCTAAGCCACCTCAGATAGAGCCTAAACAGGTGCACCCAAGCACTATTTGATTTGCTCTTGCTTAGGGGATGTGGGTGTGCTCTCTAAGCACTTGAAGCATATTCTAATGCATACTAAGATGGATTGAGATTCATGAAAACCCCAAAAATGACACAATATTGGGTAGAACACCCAAAATTGCCCCTAAGGCCTCAAGAACTCAAGAATGCTTTAATGGAGATTTAAGAAACAAATATGATTCTACTAGATTGATTTTTATCCAAATGAAGTGTGAGATTATGCTAAGCTATGCAAAATAATGAAGCAAACTAAGTTAACCCATTATTGCTAAGCTATGGTGTGTTTTAAGAAAGCTTGAAAATGATCTAAATTAGAGTGATTATGCTAAATATAGAGCTAAATTAGCATGATAACAATACTTGAAATAAAAGGTGAATGGGTGTTTTGCTCTTAGAAATGAGGAGTACTTATAGGCTTTTGGAAGGGCTTGGGTTAGGAGGATAGGTTAGGGTTTGGGGTAAGGTTAGGGTTTGAGTCAAAGGGGCTAAGGATGAAGACTTTCTAGAAGAGTCTAGGCTTTTCTAGGGATAATAGAAATTTAGGAAATAAATAAAGATTTATTTATCTTAAAGGCTTTAATGAATTTTGAGGCTCATTAGGGTTAGGGTTTGACTAGGAGTCAAAGGAGACTTAGATTAGCTTAGGGAAAGTAGGTAATTTCCCCTAAATGGGTTTAGGGAAGGATTAGGAAAGTTCTAGAAGAGTCTAAAGTTTTCCTAGGGTAATTTAGGGATTGAGGATTAATATTTAATCTTAATTAAATATTTTGAGTTGGGATTAGGATTAAGAAATGATGGGATTAACTTTTAATCAAAATTAAAGAGAGATTAGAAGATTCTAGAAGAGGTTAGTGGTCTTTAGGATATTTCTAAGGTTTTGGGAAAAAATAAATAAATAATTTATTTTTTGGATTTTGGGTCAATTTATTAATTAAATAATTAATAAATAGGGGAATGGTGTTTAAATAAGATTTAAACATTTTTGGGAGGGATTCCTTAATTAAATATTTTTAATTAAGGTAAAGGGATTTAATGGCATAAAAATAAATAAATAAATTAAATAAATAATTAATTAACAAATGATGATGTCATCAGGGGTTTTTCAGAAAATAAAAATACTTTATTTCCTAAAAGATTTTTAGGTGTCTACAATATCCTCGTTTCAATAAAGTCGGTATGTGCACCAATTGGCTCAAACGTCTGTATGCTATCAATGTTCAAACTTGGGGGCAATCAAAGTCATATTCTACAGCCCTCAGTATCTCAAATGTGTCATATCCAGTCAGGGTCCTTTGAAGCTACATCCAAGTCAGTTAGTCAGTCTCCTCTCCAGAAAGGATTTTGCATCTACAACAACACAATCAAACATCAACACGAATGAAAACAATCTATGATTCACATGCTTTTATCTCCTTGTATGCTTACTGATTCGCATTGAGATTTTTGCATATTGTGTCCTTTCGAGCTCTTTGATGATGTCCTTTATAGGATTTAGAGAGTGATGAACTGGGGCATAATCTTTTCTTTGTTTTCTGCTTTGAGTGAAAATCCAACAACTTTGGAAATTTTGGATTGAAATGGTGTTCATCTATAAGAGCCTCCATCACGTGTTGGATGGCCATGAGTACCTCGACCATTGATACCTAGAAAATTCAAGGAAGTTTGATCTAGCTTACATATTTTTGAATGATTTCTCAATCCTACTACGAATGACTATTATCCAAGGATGTGAATGATAAAGGGTCATTGCGGGTAATTCATATTGGAGACAAGAATGAATTATACAAACTATTTGGCATGTTTGTTTCGCAAGGCGTATTTAGGCCATCACAACATTTATGTTTTGATACTTATACAAATTGCAATATCAAAATGGACATGATATTTATGTCATCATGACATTTATGTTTTGATGCTTATACAAATTGCAATATCAAAATGGACATGATATTTAGGTCATCCTGGCGTTGGTGCCTTGGTGCTTATATCTAATCCGACATTCTGAAAACAAAATCAATATTAATATGTCCATGGTTGTCTAGCCAGTGGGCGTTATATTGACTTTGGCACAAAAATCAATATTTTTATATTCATAGTTTCCTAACTAGTGGATGTTGTATTGATTTATCCGGTTACCTAATAAAAATTCAATGATGAAAATGACTGACACATGATTAGTGACTAGGTCCTAGGTCTTAGGTTTGCATCTCATTTTGCACTTTGCATGATTGCGTTTATCTCACGATTGCGCAAATCAGCTTGATGCTTAATGATTCTCCAAAACTATGCTAAACACATCATAAGGACTGAGTATCGCATGAAGGTCTTCTTAACAGATTACCAAGCAGGCACCCCTAGCTAATTTCAACGTTCTAAACCCATTTTTAGGATCAAAATCAAAATCTGAGATCATTTATATTGTCAACATAGAGATTTAAAATTTTTTGAACCTAGGACAATCGACTGCTTGCATAATCGACCTTCAATCATCATAGAAATCCAGAATTCAACTTAACTGATTATCTTACATCAAACTATTCAAATTTCAACTCATGGTTAAACCTAGTCAAACTTGGTCTCCAGGACCTCTAAACGATGCAGAACGTGTTCTCGAATGTGTATAACCACTTCTCAAATCAATTAACATGCTTCTAAACCATTCAACGCTAACTTTTCTTGTTAGATTTCAATTTTCATCCCAAAGGGGGCATGGTATTGCACATCAATCAAGTTTGTAAATCAAATCTTTCCTCAGTAATCAAGACAACAACAACGTCTAGTTGCTGATTCATCAAAAAACCTCGTCACTATGGGCACATCGCTTGGGGCATATCAGATTCATCGAGATCCATATCAATTTGGTATCCTAATCAATCTTGTAAACTATATCAATTTTTCATAACCATCATTTCATTAGTGTTATTTCCTTGGTTCTTTGTAACTAAAGGGTTCAGATGTGATACCATTTTGATTCCTTTGAACAATCAAGTCTAGAATCAGGTCACTTGCTTCTTCGTAATCATAAGGTTCAGAATCAGGCGTTTTGATACTTTTTTGTAATCACCGATTCATCATTGCTATAGTTGACATCATCACGATTCTTGGTCAACCAGGACCTGGATCATCTTTTCCAATCTTTCAATCAATTTCTATCTCGGAATCAGTTCATCTTTCAAATCAGTTTCAACATATTTATCAAACATAGATTATTCTTTGAACCAGTGTGAAGCATGGGCTATAGGTTCATTAACCTCTTACATCAACAATTCGATCGAAATTGACATCAAAGTCCTAACCTAAGGCACATCTGCACATCAGTTTATCAAAAAACTAATTGATTATCTTAATTTTGCATCAGGGAATATTCCTTGAATATTCCTAATTTATCATAATTATCTTTAATTGAATATTATTTGTGATAAATGTCATTATTTATCCTAAAGTTGATTAATCGAATATGATGAATATTTAATTAATTAATTGAATTCTACCACTTAATTATTTAATTAGATTTAATTACATTTATTCCTAATTAATATTATTTTTATTTTGACAATAAATAAAAATTTCTACAAACAATCAATTGAATATTTATTTAATTGATTTAAAATAAAAGTTGTCAAATTTAATGATTTAATTAGAATAAAGTTTGATTAAATAATTGATTAACCCATAAATCAATTGTTTTAATTCAAATATCAGTTAAGTGGAAAATAAATCACTTTATTTATTAAATTAATTCATATTAAATCATGCACAATCAGAAAAGCAGTTAACTTTAAATCAATTTTCAATTTCAATTTGTTAACTTTCTAAACCCAACATTTGATGAGTTGAAAAAGAGAACTAAACTCTATTTTGAGATAAAAACTAATTTTGCATGATTTTATGAGTTTATTTATTCTTAATTTCTTGTTAACTCAAAAATCAACCTGAGTTTATCAAGAGTGATTTATGGTTTTTCTTATGCATCTTCAAACCCTAGATTTCTATAAAAACAAGGCTTAGCTCTTCACAAAGATATCTCTCGAATTTGAACAATTACTCTGGCGAAATTACATAAGAAGAATCAAGCTTTTGCGATAGTCGACTTTGTGAGATCAATTCATAATTTTTCATAGTTTTGCATATCAATTCATATCATTCTTAGATTAAATCTGCATATCATTTTCAATCAATTCTAGCTTAGATTCATATAATTTTTCATCCTAATTGCATAGAAAATACAAAAATATAGATTAATCTACATTCATTCTACATTCATCTTTTAGCATTAAATCCTTTGTTTAGCTGTTGCATTATCACTGATCTTGGTCCAATCTGAGAATACCATATTCACACCTACTAGAAGGTAGTAAATCACCTGGTTAGCTTAGTTTCATTTATTTTCAATTTTCTTTGATTTGCTAACCTCTAATGTTTTACTGAAGTGTTGTGTCCACAACTAGGTACAATTTTCACACACAGGTGGTACATTAGGCAGTATAGGTAGTGCCGATGAGGTGCTCAGAGCACAATAGGATATAGGTCTTGATACAGATACTGCATAGGTGGATACAGATTTTGACTTAGGTGCTGAGGTGAGATGCCACAAGGCGTGCAGGGCAGAGGCTGCTGATCAACCAACTGAGGATACTAAGATGCATACTGCAGTTGCAGATCCTGGACAGGCCCTGACTCCCCAGGAGACCATTAGATGACTTAGGTTACAGGTCAGAGACCTCAGATTACAGAGTGCTACCTGCAAGATACAACGGAAGGAGTTAGAGAGGCAAATTTTGTTGTGAGAGGCCGAGCTTAGGCGATTGTAGGCAGAGGGGACACATCATACTGCACAGGCCTCTTACTATGTATCGACATACTATTCTGTTGTTCCAGCTGCACAAAGGGTTCCGACCTATTCTTAGTATATGATAGCCTCAGAGGGAGCCAGAGCACCACGACCCAAGGCAGTGCCAGATGCACCACCACCACCTCCACCAGATGTAGAGGATCAGACAAAAAGTTGATCTGTCTTGTTATTCTATTTTTTTTATTTTGTCCATAGATACTGATTTGATCTAATAGCTCACATGAGCACATTCTTTTGTATACTGTGCCAGTAGTGCACCCTTGACTTATTTCAATTTTTGATATATATGAGATCAAGCTTTTGGTTATGACTTCATTTGTACTTGTTGATTTGACTTATGATGATATCATGTGATGTAAATGTTGTGTAGTGTAGACTATATTTAATATGCAATGCAATGATTTCTTTCAAATGTATGGATTTATGTAAATGTAATTGATAGATGGAAAATGTATGACAATGTATGATTTTGATTATGCTATGCAATGATAAATGCACATGTATGCAATGTAATGGGATGAATATGATATGTAAATGCAGTGATACACATGATATGTTTTACAGGTATTGATGAAGACAAGTACTCGGTCATTTGTGAAAAAGGATGTCTAACCCAGGATGGTGACTGCTTGCGGTTCTGTGAAGAAACCTTCATGTGAGATTCAGCTCTTGGAGATGTTTAGCACTGTTTGAAGAATCGTGTAAGCATTCAAGTTTATTCAGTAATTGTGAGATCACACAATCATGCAAAGTGCAAAAATGACATGCAAGATGAAATGAAAACCTAAGACCTAGGACCTAGTCACTGATCATGTGTCGGTCATTTTCATCATTGAATTTTTAGGTAACCAGATAAATCAATACAACATCCACTAGTTAGGAAACTATGAATATATGAATATTGATTTTGTATGCGCAAAAATCAATACAATGCCCACTGGCTATACAACCATGGACATATGAATATTGATTTTGTTTTCGGAATGTCAGATTAGATATAAGAACCAAGGCACAAATGTCAGGATGACTTGAATGTCATGTCCATTTTGATATAACAATTTGTATAAGCATCAAAATATAGACTTTGTGATGACCTGAATATGCCTTGTGGTGCAAACACATGAAGCAATCAAGAGATCATTCTGAATCTATTGTGAATTACTTGTAGTGACCCTTTATCGTTAACCTCCTTAGGTAAGATTGTGTTTTATAGGAGTAAGAAATCACTCAAAAAGACAATAGTTAGTTCAAACTTCCTTGGATTTTCTGGGTATCAATGGTTGAGGTACTCCTGGCCATCCAACATGAAATGGAGGCTCTTACAGACGGACACCATTTCAATCCAGAATTTCCAAAGTCATTAGATTTTCACATACAAGCATAAGACAAAGAAAATATTATGCCCCATTCATCACTCTATAAATCCTTTAAAGGACATCATCGAAGAGCTCGAAGGGACACAATATGCAAAAATCTCAATGCGAATTAGTAAGCATACAAGGAGATAAAAGCATGAAGCATAGATCATTTTCAGTTTGTGTTAATGTTTGATTGCGTTGTTGTAGATGAAAAATCCTTTCTGGAGAGGAGACAGACATATAGACTCGGATGTAGCTTCAAAGGACCCTGACTGGATATGACACGTCTGAGATACTGAGGACTGTAGGATATGAATTTGATTGCCCCCAAGTTTGAACATTGATAGGAGATGGACACTTTTACCAATTGGTGTACAAATCGACTTTATTGAAAATAGGAATGCAAAAATAAACCAAGAGATATGTACAAACTAAAGCAGGACTGGAAGCTAGGAAAGACCAAGATTGTGCTGATAGATGGAGCGTTTTGAACAAGTGGCACCCATTTTCTAGGTTTTCACCATCTTGGAAGAGATTCTACTTTTGCTACCAAGGCGCCTGTTTCCAGGTTTTCACCAAGGTACTTTTTCTTTTTCTCATTTTTTTGTATTTTGTATTTTTTCATTTTTTGATTTTTTAGTGATACATCAAGGTGCCTATTGCTAGGTTTTCACCAAGATGTTCATTTTTAGGACTTTTTCCAATTTTTATAAATTTTTCAGGACATTTTGAAAAGACTGAATGCCTTAGGCCTAAAATTTCTTCAGATGGAGAATGTTGATTGGTTCTTGGAGCTGTTCTCCTTCAGTCGTTAAGAGTTGATAGGTACCAGAGCCAAAAGTAGCAGTGACAACAAAGGGACCTAGCCAGTTGGGTTCAAACTTCCCCTTGTGTTCTTGATGTGATTGATTTTTAAGATTTTCTCTCAAGACTAGATCACCAACCTGAAATTATCTGTGTTTTAATTTCTTGTTGTAGCATCTAGACATTCTTTTCTGATATACTCTAAGATGATCATACGTTGCTTGTCTGCGCTCATCTAGTAGTTCAAGTTCTTGCAACCTAGACACTCTATAGTCATCATCAATTACTAGACCATGCATTCTGATTCTTAATGATGGGATTTCAACCTCAATAGGCAGTACCGCTTCAGACCCATAAACTAAAGCTAATGGAGTAGCCCCAGTGGGCGTTCTGATACTTGTTCTATAGGCCCAGAGAGCTAGATTGATCATGAGATGCCAGTCTCTTCCTATTTTATTAACTGTGCGTTGTAGAATTTTCAACATATTCTTGTTGGATGCCTCTGCTTGTCCATTCCCTTGAGGATAGTAGATATATGACCAATGTTGTGTAATCTTGAATTTAGCACATAAATCATCTAAGTCTCTGTTCTTGAATTGACCACCATTATTTGTGACTATAGAATGTGGGATACCATATCGACATATGATATAGTTCAGAATGAACATTGAAATTTGCTTGCCGGTTGCTTGAGTCAATGGGATTGCTTCTACCCATTTTGTGAAATAGTTTGTAGCTGTAATAATATGGGTATGTCCATTAGAAGAATGAGGATGTATGGCTCCTATAAGATCAAATGCCCATTAGTGAAAAGGCCATTGTGTAGTAAAGGGAATTAGATCTCTCCCTGGTGCATGAATCAAGTTTCCATGTACTTGACACTTTTGACAGTTCTTAGCAAACTTGATTGCATCTTTTTCCATTTCAGGCCAATAGTACCCAGCCCTAATAATTTTTTGAGCTAATGTTAAACCGTTGGAATGTGATCCACATATACCCTCGTGGACTTCCTCTAATGCACATTGAGACTCTTCCCGTTCTAAAAATCTAAGGAGCATACCATCTAGACCTCGTTTATACAGATCATTACCAATGATGACATACCAGGATGCATTGCGGATAAGGTATCATTTCTCATGGCAGTTGAAGGTATCTAGGATGATTTGGTCTTGGAGATAGGAGAAAAGGTTTTTGTATCTGGATGAATCATGACCAATAACGATGAAAATTATGCGGGTTTCAAGGGAATCAAATGCAGGATAAGATAGTGCTTCCACTAGGAACTCATAGTGTAGCTCATGTTTAGGCTGTTGTAATAAAGTAGATAGCATTGCCATAACATCAATAGCCTTCTTCTCCATTCTAGGAATTTATTCAAATGTGACTAAGATTCTTAAGGTCATCGACCATGCGTTTGTATGGAACTAGTTTCTCATCTTTTGTTTGGTATAGATCATTGACTTGATGGATGACTAGCCATGAGTCTCCATGAATGTGTAGCTTTTTTACCCTCCATTCAATTGCTATCTTCATGCCATTCAGAAGGGCTTCATATTCAACAATATTGTTTGTGCAAGGAATCTTTATTCTGAATGCTTTAGGTATTGAGTATCCTTGAGGTGTGATGAACAATATGCCCACTCCAGATCCATCCTATGTATAGGAGCCGTCAAAGAATAACTTCCATGCTCTAGAAGAAAGATTCATGATAGAGGAATCTGGGAATTCCATTTGCATTGGTGTATCATCAAACAATGGTGCTTCAACTAGTTGATCTACAATTACTTGTCCTTTGATAGCTTTTCTTTCAACATATTCAATGTTGAATTCACTTAATAGCATCACCCATTTAGCTAATCTACCTGTGAGGGCAGCTTTGCTTATTAGGTACTTTAGTGGATCAATCTTAGCTACCAAATGTGTAGTATGAGATAACATGTAGTGTCTTAGTTTCTGTGATGCAAAGATCATAGCTAGACAAGCTTTCTCAATCATTGAATGGTTCTTCTCATATGCTACCAATGTTCTGCTGATATAATAAATAGCTCTTTCCTTTTTGTTCTCATCATGTTGCACTAGTAATGCCCCCAGTGATGTATCTATGGTAGAGACATATAGGATCAATGGCTTCCCTTGAATAGGAGGTATCAAAATAGGAGGATTTGATAGATATTTCTTGATATGGTTAAAGTTCTTTTCACACTCCTCATTCCATGCAAAAGTCACACCTTTATGTAATATTTTTGTGAAAGGTTGTGATATGTCTGCTAGCTGAGATATGAAGCGTCTGATAGATTGCACTCTCCCTTGTAATGTTCTCATTTGATTGATATTATTGGGAGGTTTCATTTCCATGATAGCTTTGACCTTTGCCAGATCTACTTCAATTCCTTTCTTTGAAACAATGTAACCTAAGAGCTTTCCAGAAGTGACACCAAAAGTGCACTTCTTAGGGTTTAGTCTGAGACTAAACTTCTCCATTCAATCTAGTATTTTGCTCAAATCATTTAGATTTTTAGATCATATCATAGATTTAGCCAAGGTGTCGTCAAAATAATCTTCCATAGTTTGATGCATCATGTCATGAAAAATAGACGTCATAGCTCTTTGATATGTAGCACCAGCATTCTTAAGGCCAAATGGCATGACATTCCAACAGAAGGTATCCCATGCACATGTGAAAGCAATTTTCTCTTGATCCTATGGAGCAATTTTGACTTGATTATATCTAGAAAAACCATCCATTAGGGGATACATTTCAAAGCCCACAGTCATGTCCACTATCATAGTGATGTTTGGTAATGGAAAATCATCCTTAGGGCACACTTTGTTCACATCTCTGAAATCTGTGCATACTCTTATAGATTTGTCTGGTTTTGAAATAGGAACAATGTTGGAGATCCATTCAGCATAATCAATGACTCAGATAAATTTGGCTTTTAGTAACTTTTCTAGCTCAGCTTTGACCAAGAGTGCAATATGTGGATGCATCTTTCTCAATTTTTGCTTAACAGGTTTGACTCCTCGAGCTATAGATAAATGGTGGATTATAAGATCAAGATCTAATCTAGGCATATCTGAATATTTCCATGCAAAGTTGATCTTCTTCTCTATTAGGAATGTAGTAAATGTTTGCTTTTCTTCTTCTAATAAGGATTGTGTGACATGGATGAATTGTGGTTCTTCTGTTGTGCCCCAGTTGATAGATTGAGTGGGCTCAATCAATACTGGAGATTTGTCCTGTAAATGACTCAGAAGGACATCAAATATCTCATCCTTAGGCACCTCAGAGAGGTTTTCACCTTTGGATATGTCTTTTATTTTTACTTTTGTAGGTTCTGAGACTACCACAAAGTGGTTTTCACCCTCAAAACTCTTTTTCTTTTTCTTTTTATTCTTATTATTTTGACTAAGATACTTGATGTCTGACTCCGTCATGCTAACACTGAGTTCACTGATGGAAGTCATCATAGGCTCTACTGCATTGAGGTAGCAAGCAAGGGCATAGTCATTTGGAAAGGTATAGATACATTGGCTTAGATTCGTGGAGGTTTGGTCAAGAAGTTCGGGATGTTGGATAGTCAAAGTGGGGAAGGATTGAGAAATGGTGTTCATGGATATGGATTTGTCATCATTGGTCCCAACCCGACTCTCGAGTTTGAAGGTGATATTACAACTCAAAATGTTCAATTCGTGAATAGGCTCAATGTCATTGTGGGAGTCCATTTCAGCCATAGGTGGATCAGACTCGCTAAGTTCATCATTTCTCTCTAGACTTACATTGGGTTTAGGTGCATATTGGTGAATAAAATCAACATGTCTTTTTGTGATAAGATCATCTTCCTCTGGAATGACTCCCCATTCATAGTCATTTGATTCCTCATCTATGCCTCTAGGAAATTTGAGAATATGTGTGAAATCAGGGTGGATTCCCCAAGAAGGGTTTTCTTCTGATTCTGATTTGAATTCATATTCATGAGAGTCTATCTCAGAATCACTACTATATCCCAAGTGTTCAGCTATTGTGATAGATTTACCTTTTTCTTGCTTAGTAGTAGGTTCTTGTGTATCTACCACATTGATATTCTCCTTAGGTTCATCTTTAAGGGGGTCTAGTATTTCTTTAAGAAAATGCTCATGATAAGGAATGAGATCATCCGTGGTGTCTGAATCATCACTGTCAGATTGTTGTGTTTCTTCCTTTAGTTGAAAAGCTGCTAATGCTTCAATCTATTCTAAGACATGTGGAGAGTTTTTGCTAAGATAGAAATGCTTCTTTTGATATCTTAGACCTGTTGTATTCTTGTTTGTTTGGCCATGGTGGTCAAGAGGTGATAGAAGACCTTTACCTTGTAGTCCTAGAGGTCCTTTTCTAGTGTATCCCTTTTTTGTGATCAATTTGTCTCCTGGTCCATATGACTTCTGAGGAATTTTTCTTGAAGTGGAGTCACATTTTTGAACTGATTGGGATTGAGACTCATCCTTGTATAACCATGCAAGCACGGCTTCTTCTTCCTCAAACTCTTGTTTAGATACTTGCTCTGTGACAAAGCTTCCATTGAAGATGACCTGGGACTCTTTAGCATTGGGTTTCACTTTGTCTGAAGGTGCTCCATAAGATTTTGGGGACAACGGGAGAGAGGTGAGGGATAAAACTAGTTCCGTAGTATATTCTCCCATACCCTTGTATTTGATTTTGACCTCTTGTGCAATGTCTTCCATCTTGGATGTAGATGCAACATTTGTTTTCTTAGTGGAAGGTTCTCTGTTATTTGGAACAAGTTTGTCAGCGCTTTCTTTCAATGCATTGCAAGTTGTAGATATGTCACCTGGAATTGTTACCTCTACTCCTTCATAAGGAAATTTCACACATTGATTGTATGTGGAAGGAATAGCTTGCATTTCATGTATCCAGGGTCTCCCTAGAAGAATGTTGTAAGCCAAAGGTATATCAAGAACTTGACATGTGATATCTTTGATAACTGGACCTGTTTTGATAGGTAAGACAATTGTTCCTTTGGAAGCTCTCTCTTGTTCATCATAAGCTTTGATAGTTATCTTCTTTTTAGGATCAATGACAACTTCTGATAATCCCAGTTGTATGATCAAGTTGTAAGAACAAATATTTAGACCAACACCTCCATCTATCAACACATGTTTGACTTGACAGCTTTGGATCAAGACTTCAATATGCAAGGGCTGGTTATGCAGATGACTCAAGGAGTTATCATCTTATTCTGAGAAGGATATATATTGGGGAGACATTAGATGACCAACCATAGTCTGGAATCTATCTAAATCAAGGTTTTCAGGAACATTGGAACTAAGCAGAGCTTTATCTAGAATAGCTCGATGAGCGGGAGATATTTGAAGCAACTCAAACATTAATATTTTTGCATTGGTATGTTGGAGTTGTTGGATAATACTGTATGATGTTGGTCTCATGTCTTTAGAATTTGATGATTTATAGGCAGCCCTCTGTTTAGAAGTAGATGAAAGATTGAAAGACATCTTAGGGACATTTGATGAATCTGAGATTTGTCCTTGTAGATGTGCTTGAGCTTGTGATCGAGTAACTGCATTTTCTGATTGATTATCTCTATCTTTTCACACAATGGTGATGACATTGCAATGTTCATATAAGCAAGGTTCCACCATGTTTATGACAACATTGTTTCTAGAGTAAGCATAATTGACTTTAGCACCCATGCTAGGCTAAGAAGATGAATCTCCTTGACCATGTTTCGGAAATGGTTCTGTGAATGTTGTATGATCATTATTGCTCTTATGATTGTCAATTACAATTTCTCCATTATCAATCTTGTCTTGTATGAGATGCTTTAAGCGTATGTAGTTATTGGTTTTATGACCCTTGTTTTGAGGGAAGTCACAAAAATCATTCTCTTTCCACCATTTTGGTTTAGGTTCAGGATCAAATGGTCGGATCTTAGGCAATGTGATGATTTTGTTGGCTAATAGAGTTTTCATGGTAGATTCAAAGGACTCTCCAAGAGGAGTAAACTTGCGTTTAGGATCTGTAGGCCAAGGTTTGTAGTCAGATGGCTTCTTGTTTGATTCTACCACTTTTATTTCTGAAGCTTTGATGACTTGGGTACCAACAGTGAGATTGAAAGCGGGCACCTTAGATGGGGCAAATATATTATCAACAATACCATTTGTGACGATGCCTTTATTCTTGTTCCAATTTTTGCCTTTGTCTTTGGAACTAGATCTAGATTCATACTTGTCCTTTTGAATTGATATGTCTCCTTTTTGTACAAGTACTTTCTCAATTTTGATTGCATTTTCTACCATTTTATCAAAGGATGTATGATTTTGCATTTGGAAATGGTAGTTGATTTCTGTAACAAGATTGTTGATGAAAATTTCCAACTTCTCATTTATTGGAATGAGTCTAGCATATAGAGAATACTTTTTCCTCCATCATTTGAGGAAAGTCAGGAATGAGTCTCCTGAGTTCTGTTTCAGATTGCAAATGTCAATCATAGTGACCAGATGCTGGATGTTATAGGAGTATTGTTGATAGAATAGCTTGATTAACTCCTCAAAGGTTTTGATTGTGGGAGGCATTTTTGAGAACCAATGAATGGTTGCTCCTCCCAGAGATCATGGGAAAAGATGCATTAAGTAGGTTGATTCATGCATGAACTCCATGAATTGAGTACATAATTCTCTAACATGATCTTGGGGATCAGAGTTTCCATCGTATTTGTCATATTTAGGCATTTCCACTCTCTTCGGGAATGGTGACATGTACAAGTCTTTATAAAATAGAAAAGGACATAGAGCCTCCATGGAGAACTCTTTAGGTTCCTTCTCTTTTTTGAGTTTGTTGAGCTTGACTTGTATGGCATGCATCTGTTTCATCATAGCCATGATAGGAGTTTCTTCCTCTTGAGTAACGATATCTTCAACATTAAAGTTAGGAGGAAGTTTAGCTCCTTGTTGAGCTAACTCTAGAAAGTATGCCTCTTTCTCTTCACGCAAGAAATGCCTCATCATTTTCTTGAAGTTATCATCGTTTTGATATTGGGAAATTTCAGAAGGTGTGGGTTCTTGATTTGCACCATGTTGAGATTGGTGTCCTTGGGAGCCTTGGTTTGCTCCTCCTTGAGACATAGTGTTGTTGTGAGGACTGTTGGGAATTGATTTAGGTGGGGTTGGTTGATGACCTGCGTGAATCGATGTAGGAGTGACGTAAACACCTTTCAAGAAAAGATTTCCAAGAGTGTCTTCTCCAAAGAAATTTATGTCGCAGGGTTGATGAAATGTCTCACAATCATAGAAGATGCGGCTGAAGAGAGTTTGGCTTTTTCTCTCTTTTTTCATTGTGATGAAGCTCTAGTTCCACCATTAACCTTGGGTGAAGCAAAAGAGCAAGAATAAGACAACTGAAGAATGACTTGATTCAAGAAGATCGAATGATGCAACCTTGTCAAGATTGGATTGATTGAAGATTAGATTAGATGTAAATGAAGGATATTGTGCCCTAGTAGTATGGGTAGATGCCCAAAAGATGGCGGACATGAGCTCACAACACTTAGCCATTTTGTTGAAGATTGAATTGAAGATGATTTTGACAAGGTTTTGACACAAGATGAAAAAGATTCAAATTGATAGATCAGAAGGCTAGATTAGACTCAAGAGACCACTTTTTGGAAAATAATTGGATGCTTTTTGGTTTCTGCTCTATTCTCGACACAATGATTTTTTTGACAGAATCTGGAAGTAGGCTAAAAAAATTAGATTTTTGGCAATTTTGGCAAGTTTCTGGCAATTTTTCAAAATTCTTATACGAGTTTCTCCAGGCTCGTATAGGTCTGGGTAAGCTCTGGCATGACAATTGAAAGGACTCCTACGATAATTGCAAAGTTCGTACGATAGTTGACAACAGGTTTTTGATTTTTTGCTTGTGATTTCTGACAAAACCCTTACAACAATGTACTGACTCCCATATGACAATTTGATGGTTCTGGCATGACAATAGGTCAAAAATAATATGAATTTCTGAGATTGTGGGATGACTTTGGACTCTAGAAAGGAATTTTGCTTCAGATTTTGCAATTTTTCAGTTTTCAGTTTCATATTGTTTGGAAGATTTTCTTTGTCTAGGTTTGCAGATTCGTGTAACAGTTCGGGATTGTTCATTTCAAAAGGACCAAGTAGATAGCAAACATGCAAAATAGAAAGCAAAGGGAAGCAATCAATCATCTCAAAATAATGAACAAGGGAAAAAGCAACCTTGCATATGAACAAGCAATAGTGACTTATTGTGCTAATCCCTATGAATGCTACTTGTGTATGTTCTCAAAAAGTTTTTCAATAACGCACATAGTCCTAGAAAATTAAAAATTGGCCTCGCTAAGGTGTTTGGTAATGGTCTGACTCTACAAATTTTGTGATCTCAAAAGGGCAAACTCCAATCCAGGTGCACCGGGGTTTTGACACAGTCCGAGAATTTAATCAATCAGGAGCTACTAGGGAGATCTGACAGCCCAACAAGAGACCACACTTGTGGAGATTTCTTCCATAGAGACATTTATATAGCAGTTGTTGCTACCATGGTGAAAATGACTATTACCGCTTGAGGTTTCATCCACGTGGTTGACCCAATAAAGGGAATGTTCACTACGGTTAACCCTCTCTAAAGGTGACTCATAAAAGATACCACATGGGGACTTAGTCCAGATCTGAGGATTTGAGTTTCTGATACTACCCAAAAAGGGGGTAGAGCATAATCCTCTAGCCTTATCACTTTACCCAAACACATAAAACATATCAATTCAACATGCTAAGACTAAAATTATCTCACCAAGGCTTGTGATGTCAACAACAATGTCTACCAAGCTCTCTAAGAGGGACCAAGAGAGAATGTACCAATCAAAGTTGAGGACCAAACCAAGTAGAACATGAGATAATCACAGTAACCTCCCTACCTACAAGGGGATCTGTCCTCAAGAAGAACTTCACATGCATAAACAAGTGAATGAAGCCCACTGTCTCAAGATCATCCACAAATAGTGTTCATAGGGCCTATTTACTATGTGTAATAGATATGCAAAAATCAAATCTATGTTCATTTTATAGCCCAAAACTGAAGTCTGTGATATGAAAGCAGGAAAAGTCATGCAAGCTTGACACCTGAGAGTTTGTTTTATGTCCCAAAATGAAGCGTTATCAGATGTAACAGAATACCTGAGTTCCTCGCAACGTGCTTAGTAGATTTTACTTATTTTGCAATTTTATCGCATTTTTCCAATTAGATTCAGCAAATACCAATTAGAAACAAAATATCTCAATTGTTAAGGTGAGTTGTTAGTCCAAATCCAAAAATCAAATCTGGAAAACTGCCTGAAAATTTGAAACGATAATTGAATTCTAATGGCAAAACTCGTACGACAATCAGTCACCTCCCGTACAACAATCTGGAAACTCATACGATAGTGGGTGTATGCCCACACGATATAGTAGCTCCCAAATGACAATGTGTAAGATTTGATACGAGTCTCGAAAACACCAATTATCATATGACAGTCAGGGGGTCCTAGCATGACTTTTTGACAAAACTTGTACGAAAAATGTACAGACAAAAAATAAAAGATCGCAATTTTGGCCAGAAAATGATAGAAAATTGATAGAAATTGTTAGAAAAAAAATAGTAACCTATTTCAGGGCCCCACGGTGGGCGCCAGAAATGTGTGTGTGAAAATTGTACCTAGTTGTGGACACAACACTTTAGTAAAACATTAGAGGTTAGCAAAAATTGAAATCTGCAGATAAATGAAACTAAGCTAACCAGGCAATTTACTGCCTTCTAGTAGGTGCGAGTATGGTATTCTCAGATTAGACCGAGATCAGTGACAATGCAACACCTAAATGAAGGATTTTAATGCAAAAAGATAAATGTAGAATGAATGCAGATTAATATATTTTTTTGGATTTTGAATGCAATAAGGTGAAAAATGTATGAATCTAATCTAGAATTGAATTGGAATGATATGCAAATTATTCTAACAATGATATGAATTGATATGAAAAACTATGCAAAGCTATGAAAAACTATGAATGATCTCACAAAGTCGCCTATTCGCACAAGCTTGATTCTTCGTACGCAATTTCGCCAAAGTAATTGTGCAAATTCGAGAGATGTATTATGAAGAGCTAAGCTTTTTTTTATTTATAGAAATCCAAGGTTTGAGGATGCATAAGAAAAAGCCATAAATCACTCTTGATGAACTTAGGTTGATTTTTGAGTCAACAAGAAATCAAAATTAATTAACTAACAAAATCATGCAAAAATAGCTTTTTGACTTAAATCAGAAGTTTAGATTAGCTTTCAACTCAAAATAGATGTTGAGTTTCAAAAAGATAACAACTTGAATTGATTTTTTGATTTAAAGTTTAACTGCTCCTTCAAATGTGCATAGATAATTATGAATTAATTAAATAAATAAAGTGATTTATCTTCAACTTTACTGATTTTTGAATTAAAATAACTAATTTATGGGTTAATCAATTATTTAATCAAACTTTTATTCAAAAACTATATCATTAAATATTGACAACTGACATTAATTAATTAAATAAGAATTTAATCAATTAGTCATAAGATTTTTTATTTATTGTCAAAATTAAATAATACAATTTAGAAATAAATGTAATTAAGTCTAATTAAATAATTAAGTGGCATAATTAAACTTAATTAATTAAATATTCAGAATATTTAATTAATCAAACTTTAGGATACATATGATTTATCGCCAAATAATTATTCAATCAAAGATAATTAGGATAAAGTAGGAATATTTCAAGGAATATTCCCCGATGCAGAATTAGGATTATCAATTAGCATTTTGATAACTTGATGTGCAGATGTGCCTTAGGTCAGGACTTTGATGTCGATTTCATTCGAATTGTTGATGTAAGAGGTTAATGAACCTATAGCCCATTTTTGAGGTATTACAGTTATCATTGCATGTTCTTTACTTTCAGTTATCGATCATCGTTTTGTGTCTATTTGGCTCATGTGGAGGTGGAAACACCAAAGAAGAGATCTGATTGATGCAAGTCTCCAATAACCCCAACAATTTTCCCGTCTCTATGTGTGCAGGTTTTGTGGAGTAGCAAGCTCAACATGTCAACTTCATTGAACATCGAATCCGGTGCTACACTCTTCCTTCTCTCCCTCTTTTTCACTATTCTTGTAATATAATAATCTATGTCATTCTGTTAATCTATTATTTTTCGTTTAGTCTATTTATATACTTTTCATCATTTTCATTTGCTTTTGGACACTACCTCCATACTCTGTCTATAAGGGATGCTAATGCGTCAAAGTGTCATCCTGTACCTGTGATGTCATCTGTGATCTGTGCTAGTGTCCAAGGCAGTGAGCTTGCAGAGCTTAATGTTTGCTTGTTATAGTTAGTTTTCTCAATTTTTGTAATCCAAATATCATTATCTATTAGTTTATTTCAGTTATTAGCACTTATCTACATTTAGTGTTCATTTACTTAAAGTCATTTGCACTTAAACACTTTCAACCTCTCTATAAAAAACATCTTTTTGATCCCCTATCTTTGTGTGTTGGTTGAACTGAGGTGGTGCACATGATAGTCCATCCCTTGAGACTTTAATGGGTCCCTAGGTTGGTGTGGTTTTTCCTTCACACAATGATGAATGGAAATAGAAATATAAATTGAAATGCATAATTGTAAATGATTAATTGAAATGATTATACCTCCAATTGATGATGCAAGGTTCTTAGGATAAGTCCTCCATGCATTGAGCAATAATATGATATAAAATAATTGAAACACAATTGAAGATGTTTTGATGTACCTTACTGCTCCTTGAATTAGATTTTCTCTTGAAGAGCAATTGCTCTTGATTTGGAATGTAAATGACATCTTTTGTTGAGTGACATAATATCCTCTTGAAAATTTGGCCACAAATAGAGTTCTATGTCGCCCCCAATGATGTAGACCTAACTAAAATTAGCTTGAATTTTTAGGGATGTGAGTTTATAGGGTCTACATGCCCAAAATGCATTTTTGTGTTAAGCTATGATGTTTAGATGTGAGAAATGTGGCTTGAAATTTTAAATGAGGTAGGATTTATAATAAATTAAAATGATAAAAGATAAAGGGCACACCTAGAATTAAGGGCCCAAATAATAAAGTGTTGATGTATTAACGTGGAATAGGACTCATAATATTAATTTAAATCAATAAAGGTCCTATAATGCATAAAGGAATGAGAAATACTAAAATGAGCTCTAGGAGATTGTGAAATTGGGGACCCTAATTAAAGTTTTAAAATTTACGATGCTACACCTCCAAAAATTGGAGAGGAAGATTTGAGAGTTTGATCTAGACTAGTTACACATGTAGTGTAGTGGTTTCGAGAGGGGCTTAAAGGAAGGAAACTAAGTCTTGATGTTAAACAAATTTTTTTTGCAAGACCAATGTTGCTTGAGCACCAAATTTTTATCCTCCTAAGAGGGAAAAAAGGTAACGAAGAAACCATTTGTGTAGGAGTAGAGCTCAATTGATCCAACCACAATGAGCTTCCCAATAGCCAAGACCTAGTTATGTAGATTGAGAAGAGAAGGGTAGAGGTTGGGAATTGAACAACAAGCCTTTGTGTTGGTCTTTTTGGATATTTACTTGATTAACTTTTATTCATTTACTGGAGAATGTTCTAACTTTGTACTTTATCAAAGAAAAAACACAATTATGTTAATGCTAGATGACACTGAGAGGGGGGTGAATCAGTGTAACAAAAAATTCCAACTCTTATCACCACGAACTCCCACAAGATATAACATGCAATGCAAATAGTAAAGTAGTAACAAAGTAAATCAAGCATGAAAAAATGCAACACTTTAACTCAAGTATTTTTCTCTTGGAAACCCTTGTTAGAGGGAAAAACCACTTGTGGGAATTAGTACCCACAAAGTCTCACTGCTGCAGTAATAAGTTGCCCTATTAGGAGCATTAAATCCACTCAGTTAAGGGTATTGATCTCTATTAGGATCTTACAATAACCTGTTAGGATCCTGCACACCCTGTTAGGAGTGACCTGGTTAAGGAATTTCTCTTGTCAACCTGCTAAAATCAACAAGTAAAGAGTGATATGATATTTGCACTCAATGCATGATAGATCTAGTGTATTCTTGATCAATGCTCTTCTCCGAAACACTTCTTCATAGTTGTATTAACACCTTCGATCATCATAAGCCATCACAACAACAACAATAACATTGTACATCGATCTTTCTCTTCTGCACTTTTCTCATAATACATTAAAAAGATATATAAAATGTTTTTCAACTTAAGGTGACAAAACAACCCTAATATATTTGAATTTCATCACTACAAATCATTCCCGCTCAATCCTTGAACCCTAAAACATGTTACCAATAATAATTTACAATTTCAAGTTCATGTCGGCATCTAGATCCATCACATAATTGATTTGACAAGGAAAAGTCAAACCACATCACACTTTCCAATGTTCTTGCACAACTACAAGAAATTTGATCATCACAATCATAAAAATACCAACTCATCATTCCATGTCGATCTGTTACATCACTACAATCTTTGGAACACATAACCACTTATTGAAACACAGTGCAACATATCGGTTAAGGATATGATTGATTGTTCTAAGAACTTTTACTTTTCACTGAGTGATCTCATGTCCATTGTAACTTTGTCTTCTAGTCACCAATCATGATGTGATCATGCCAACAACTCCATAACATAGTCAAGATAACATATCTTGAATCGCAACACTCGAATCCAAGCCTGTTTGACACAATCATCAAATCATTCCTCCTTAGCTAAATCTTGTTCTTCCTATTGACCTGACAACGTTCAATCAATCATAAGTCACATCATACATATGATAAACCTGTGTGGTCATAGATATAGCATCTAGAGACATCACTTCATCTTCCATTACAATCACACACTCCAACTCTTAACATATCTTGAGATCCAACCTCTTGAACATACATTAGCATAAACGATACACTGTCAACCAACAACTACTAAGTTGACATCAATGACAATATCATAATTGATCAACCTATCTGTTGAGCATCATTTTTACATGAAGACAATGGCTAGAAATTTATGTGAGAAAATTCCCCTCTTGGAAGACTGATGGAATCAATCTCAAGGTTCCTTATGGCTGGGTCTCAACCGCTTGTATAGCTCAACAGAAGACAGATGTGAGTCTATTAACAAGGAGGCCTTTGCTAGTTCTTCTCTCAAGGGAGTCTGCAAAACAAACTTTAGAATACCATGATATCTCTTTTTAGATTTTCAGATTTAGAACAAAGCAACATTAATCTAATTAATCTACTAAAAATGATTTGCCAAGAGGGTAAGAAGTAGCAAGGTAACAAGAGATTGAAAGAAATTGTTGAAAAGAAACCTAATGGACATATGCTAGCATCACACCACCATGCAAATTAAATAACCAAGAAGATGAAGAAACCCACAAAATAGAGATAAGATCATATCACAATGTTCAGTCAAATGGATGCAATCATCAGTGGGATGAAACAAACACAGACGTATGATAAGCCAAAACTCATCAGATCATGAAGCCACCACAGATGTGCGCACACATGAGACAAGTTAATTTTCAAGCACCAAAGAATAATCTTCTCAGAAATTCTTCATAACATAGCATTGTAATACTAGAAAACACCGAACTAATAGATTGCAGACTTAAAACCATTAAACAACCAATTGGCTCTTTGAAATAAAAGAATGAGCAATTCACACATTCATAAATTTCGCATAGATAGCAGAGGAATCACACCATGAATGAAGCACCAACTGTATGTATTGTATTAATGATCAAATCCACCATCATTACATCATTTTATTACAATTTATAGAGCCATGCTCTTATTTTCGTAGCTATGGTTTGGCTGCAACTAAAAATTGAAAGCAAATCTAAACTAGAGATTGCATTAATGAAACTACCTCTAGAACTTAGCTAAACTACCCTAGCACAAAATTAAACCTCGTGCATTACAAAGCTTTAAGCAAATCATGCATTAAACATCTTGAAAATAGAGCTGGAACTCGTGCATGCTCTTGATAATCCTCACGATTTTTCCCTTGATCTTTGGTTGCACCTTCTCCACGTGGACTCAACTTGAAGAGATCTCAAAATCATGTAGAAACGATCCCCAAAAGGAAGCTCAGGTGATTGGAAAATGAACTTTGAGATAACTGGAGTCAAACTTCGGTCATGCCAAAAAATGCCCAAATCCCAACAGTTGGTCCGAAAAAACCAAGCCTAAAAAATGACTAAGTGTCATGTCCACCTTTCCCATATTTCAGACTTTGGACTTTCGGAGGCCAAAAATTCTCTAGGGCCGAAAGGCCGAAAAACAAGGTCTTCAAAAATGGCTAAGTACAAAATTGCTTCTCCTCCAACTCTTAGACTTTCAAAGGCCGAAAATTTAGGAAGGCCAAAAATTTAGGAGGGCCGAAAAAATAGGAAGGCCGAAAAAAAATCTCCTCCAACTTTCGCACTTTCGGACTTTTCAGAGGCCGAAAAAATAGGAAGGCCGAATATTTAGGGGGTCGAAAATTTAGGAAGCCCGAAATTTTAGGAAGGCCGAAAATCTCTCCTCCAACTTTCGCACTTTCAAACTTTTCGGAGGCTGAAAAAATAGGAAGGTCGAAAGGCTGAAATTTTAGGAAGGCCAAAATTTTAAGAAGTCCAAAATTTTAGGAGGTCAAAAAAATAGGAAGGCCGAAAAAAACTCTCCTTCAACTTTCGCACTTTCAGACTTTTCGGAGACCAAAAAAATAGGAAGGCCGAGAGGCCAAAATTTTAGGAAGGCTGAAAAAATAGGAAGACCAAAAATTTAGGAGGGTTGAAATTTTAGGAGACCGAAAAAATAGGAACACAAAATTTTCTAAGTCCATAAATTTTTTCTCCGAAAAGTTTCTAAGTCCACAATTTTTTTTGGATTTTTCAAAAAAATGGCTAAGTCCACAACATTTTTTCGGCCTTTCAAGGTTGTGAGGAATTTCGGCATTTCGGCCTTTTCGACCTCCTAAACTCTGAAAAACTTGAACTCCAAACTCAACCTCTGAACTCTGAACTTTTGAATTTTGAACTTTGAACTTCAGACCTTTGCACTTTGAACCTCTGATCTTTGAACTTTGGAACTCCAAACTCTGAACCTCAGAATCTTGAACTTTTGAAGCTTGGGAAACTTCATAGCATCCAACATTTTTGTTGTCATTTGACAACATCTTCATACAACTGCAATTCAATCCCATCGAAGAATTCCTGTTAACTTGTCAGTTCCTAACATGCCACATTGAGATTCTCAGTTCTGCAACCACAAAGGATGCCTTGTCATCAGTCTTTATTGAAAATACGAAATTAAACTAGAGCAAATAAGCCTACAAGAAAGGAAAAAACCAACTCAAAGAAACTAAAAGAAAAAAAAAAAAAAGGGGTTCCCCATTTGGCCAAGTGGCCAAAATGGGGCGTGTGTTGTGGAACCACAACAAATACCCCCAAAAGGAGAAATGACCAAGGTATTTCTTTACCAGCAAACTTTCTTTAGAAATTGTCTTGTAATAAATTAAACACAAACACCATTCATGAAAATATTATTACACCAACTTTTCAAAATTGAAGTCCTTTATTGTTTCATCTAGTGTGTGTATCCATGTGTTCATTCCTTCAACACTTGGATGAAGGTTTCCTGGATGAGAAACACTTGGAGCTAATATTTGCTTACTTTCATAAACTTCCATAATCTCATTCTAACCTTGCTCTACTGCCAGTCAGACGTTCATAGCCCTGGTAGAGGTTGCTAGAGTCACCCTTCTCTATCTTCTGACAAGATATAAGATTTCTTTTATTGTTTGGAGGGATCCTTTAGAGTCAACATAATTTACATGGAAGGTGACTTTGCTTGAGCCATTGTGCTCTGAATATTGTCACTTCTTCAATTATCTTCATTTCAAGACCTTTTGGTACACTAAGGCAGTGCTTAGGCTATGCTACCTTAGCATTTGCTTTTCTGATTTTCTTGTATTCTTCTTTTCTCTTCCTTGGAAACCTAGGCAGCGATTAGGCTGTGCCACCCAAGCATTTGAACTTTGCTTTTCCCTGTTGACCTTTCTTTATGCGTTCCTCCTTTTGATTTTGTCTCTTCAAGTCAAGATGTAGATGGAGAAGGGTTTTGAGATCTGAGGTCACCCACAACAATAGGCTCCAATCAACTCCAACTAATACTTACCCAAGAAACCAACAACCACAGTATCATGTTTAAAGTGTGTAATGTGTTGAGGATGATTGACTTTGAATATCAACTTGATTTCCAGTGAAAGGTATCACCATTCATGATCCATGTATACAATTTCTTGCAAGACAAATTCCTTTAAAATTTTTGACTAGGAAATACCTTTGCCTCCTATCAAAGACCACTTGGGATGGACCACTTTCTAGAAATAGCCCCAACAAAAAATCTCTTTTCCCCAGACCGACAAACAAAAAGAAAAAAAAAACTCAACCAACAAGGAACGAGACTGACACACTGACAAAACAAAACTAACTACTAAAACACAAGGGAAACTAACTAACACCTACCTAATTAGAATTGAAGTTAAATTATATAAAAAAAACATAGAACAAGCATATGAGTTTCTTATTAATTGATTTTTCTTTCCATGCAGTAGCAATAATGCACCCTATATAGTTCTAAGGAATGCAAACGCATCTTTGTACTTAGAAAAATAAAATTTAGACAATTTCTGTTCAAATTCTGGGTACAAATCACATAAAATCAAAAGTTGTAGCAAATCTCCATTATCATGATTAATGCACAAATTTTTTTTTTCGCCTTTATCATACTCAAACTAAAAATCATCAAAACGCAAGGGATAATTGATAGATACAACCTGGTTTAGTGAGTTCCCAACCATGGGCATATACTCACTCAATGTGATTTCTTGTTCTGGAGGTCTTATCTCATGGTACACCAATCCATTCTCCTCAAGTGCATGTATACCATAAGAAAACATATGCATTAGTGATGTACTCTACCTGTCATTACAACAAGGTTCAAGAGGCAAATCATCTAGATTGTGATCCCTGTTATAATTATCATTAGTCGTAAATAATAAATCATCACATTTGACCTCATTAAGACTAAGAATTTCACTCATAAGCATGTCTTCAAAATTGCAAGAATTGTTAGAATCAACATTCAAATTATTTTCTTGCTCATGCCTCAAAGAGACATGTTCAAAGTTGTACTTACCTTTTAAGGCAATCCCCCAAGCTAACAAGAATTCAGGACAACTTACCTCTAAATGTATCTCAAAAGGATGAATCCTACATGAATTGGCTAGTGCAAGGTTTGATATATGCATGGAATACCCATAAATGGACATTTCTTTACTCAAACATGATACCAAATTAATAACCTTGTCTACCTCCCTTGATGACAAAAATTGAGAGTCATCTTGTTTGTTGTTTTGTAAATGCTGAGATTCCTCTACCTCAAGGCACAATTTTTCATCTTCGTCATCTTCCTTTTGATCATCCTCTTGAACTTCTTGTATGTCCTTTATTTGGGCTCCATCATGATTAGCATTCAAAAAGGGCAGCGCATCATCACTTATGATTTCACGAGAAGAGACCTTTCCACTTTCATCTTTCATGAAGATGTCTATGAATGTATTTATGATTTCACTCTCCTCATCATTGGGAATTTTATCACCCTCATTTTCTTGTATGTCAATCACTTTTATCTTTCTCATTAGGCAAATCCACATCTTCCAAAGTCTCATGAATTTGATCATGTTCCTCTTCTTCTTCTGTTGATTGACTATCGCAATGATCTACTATAGGAATTAATACCTCTTTAATAGTAATCTTTCCTTTCAAATAGAAGTCCATCTTTCCAAGAAAAATAGGGCAATCCATCTCACAATGTTGATTCGTGAGGTGTATTCTACATCCTTCCATCCATGAAAAATCTGATAATGACATACGAATACCCAATTCTTGCAACTTCTCATCCAGTCTACTTTGTTCAAGTGGAATATCTACCCAACAATGATTATCTGTGTCTTTGTCATGTGAATCCTTTTCAGCATCAAAAGTGTCATCATAATTACCTTGTGAAGATGACAAATATTTTGTACTTGTTTCTCTTTCATGGCAATAATTCTAGGGTAGCATTGAATATCTCTCATCCTCCTGGATTTGTTCATCATTTCTTGTTATCCCATGACCGATTTTTGTCAAAAAATCATTTGGTAACTTGCATTCTGAATTACAATCAACATTTAGGATCATTTCACTCTCATTATTGCACAACTTATCACGCTCATATAATTGACTAGCAAGCTTTCCATTTGAAGTATCATCATGTTTTGATGGATTGAGAAATGGAGTATAGTAAGAATATGACAAGATCTCTATAGGAGCATCATTGGGTGGCAAAATACTTGTGTCCAAGGTTGTATCATGGGAATTTTGACTCCAAATATGATCTCAAAAGTGATTGATCTGATTCTTTTGATTGGCTGATTGCATCATATGGATATCAGGCATGTTGTAATTGGTTGAATGAGATGATTGTAGCTGATTTGATGTATTCACCGAGTTGACATAGAGTTGTAATGATTGACAACATTCAATCAATTGCATATTAAAACTTTCATTAGGACCATTTGTACCATTTGTAACATCACATCCACATCGTGCCAAGAAAAGATCCTTGTTGAATGCATCATGCAAGGTAGTAACCTCACCAAAAGATCTAATCATACTTGCAAATGAGACATCCAAACACCATAAATAATGCTCTTTTAACATTGAATCATGTGCCATCCTTTTTGAATCTTTAACCCTTTGATACATGAGAAGAAATCGATGATTAAATTGGGCAATGGACTCTTGAGGAATCCTTCTTACAGCAACAAAATAAAATAGTGAAACTTGTGAACTCACATTGGGATCAAATTAAATTAAGAATAAATCCTTTAATTCAATCCATGAGAAAATAGAATTAGATGAGAGTCTTTCATACCATTGAAGCGCTACACCTTGAAATGTCTTGACAAATAGATTGCAAACAACATCTTCATGTTCAATTTTGAAAAAAAGCATTAGATCCTTGCAAATCCTTACATGATTTGTAGCATTTTCTCTATTATTAGGGAAGAAAAAAGGAAGCCTATTATGTGCATGCAGAGGAATCTCATGGAGACCTCTTGGTATACACAACAGAGTATCCATTGAAGCTAGATTTTCCCAACATCCAACTTGTTTAGCGTGATTATAACTTGAAAACCTTTTGGTTCATGCCCTCCTTCTAGTGCCACTTCTCTTGAGCATCGTTTTTACACGAAGACAACGATTAGGAATTTACATGAGCAAATTCCCCTCTTGGAACACTGATGGAATCAATCTCAAGGTTCCTTATGGTTGGGTCTCAACCGCTTGTATAGCTCAACGAAAGATAGATGTGAGTTTGTTAACAAGGAGGCCTTTGCTGGTTCTTCTCTCAAGGGAGTCTGCAAAACAAACTTCAGAATACCATGATATCTCTTTTTGGATTTTCAGATTTAAAACAAAGCAATGTTAATCTAATTAATCTACTAAAAATGATTTGCAAAGAGGGTAAGAAGTAGCAAGGTAACAAGAGATTGAAAGAAATTGTTGAAAAGAAACCTAAAAGACATATGCTAGCATCACACCACCATGCAAATTAAATAACCAATAAGATGAAGAAACCCACAAAATAGAGATCAGATCATATCACAATCTTCAGCCAAATGGATGTAATCATCAGTGGGATGAAACAAACGCAGATGCATGATAAGCCAAAACTCATCAGATCATGAAGCCACCACAGATGTGCGCACACGTGAGACAAGTTAATCTTCAAGCACCAAAGAATAATCTTCTCAGAAATTTGTCACAACACAGCACTGTAATACCAACAAACACCAAACTAATAGATCATAGACTTAAAACCATTAAACAACCAATTGGCTCTTTGAAATAAAAGAATGAGCAATTCACACATTCATAAATTTCACATAGATAGCAGAGGAATCGCACCATGAATGAAGCACCAACTGTATGTATTGTATTAATGATCAAATCCACCATCATTACATCGTTTTATTACAATTTATAGAGTCATGCTCTTATTTTCGCAGCTAGGGTTTGGCTGCAACTAAAACTTGAAAGAAAATCTAAACTAGAGATTGCATTAATGAAACTACCTCTAGAACTTAGCTAAACTACCCTAGCACATAATTAAACCTCGTGCATTACAAAGCTTTAAACAAATCATCCATTAAACATCTTGAAAATGGATCTAGAACTTGTGCATGCTCTTGATAATCCTCACGATTCCGCCCTTGATCTTTGGTTGTGCCTTCTGCACGTGGACTCAATTGGAAGAGATCCCAAAATCATGTAGAAACGATCCCCAAAAAGAAGTCCAGGTGACTGGAAAATGAACTCTGAGATAACTGGAGTCAAACTTCAGCCGTACCAAAAAATGCCCAAATCCCGACAATTGGTTTGAAAAAACCAAGCCTAAAAAATGACTAAGTGTCATGTCCACCTTTCCCATATTTCGGATTTTAGACTTTCAGAGGCCGAAAATTCTCTAGGGCTGAAAGGCCAAAAAATAGGGTCTTCAAAAATGGCTAAGTACAAAACTGCATCTACTCAAACTCTTGGACTTTCGGAGGCCAAAAATTTAGGAGGGTCGAAAAAATAGAAAGGCCGAAAAAAACTCCCCTCCAACTTTCGCACTTTCGGACTTTTCAGAGGCCGAAAAGATAGGAAGGCCGAAAGGCCAAAAATTTAGGGGGCCGAAAATTTAGGAAGCCTGAAATTTTAGGAAGGCCAAAAATCTCTCCTCCAACTTTCGCACTTTCAGACTTTTCAGGGGCCGAAAAAATAGGAAGGCCAAAAGGCTGAAATTTTTGAAAGTCCGAAATTTTAGGAGGCCGAAAAAATAGGAAGGGAAAAAAAACTCTCCTCCAACTTTCGCACTTTCAAATTTTTCGGAGGTCGAAAAAATAGGAAGGCCGAAAAAAATAGGAAAGCTAAAAATTTAGGAGGGCCGAAATTTTAGGAGGCCGAAAAAATAGGAACACAAAATTTTCTAAGTTCACAAATTTTTTCTCCGAAAAATTTCTAAGTCCACAATTTTTTTTGGATTTTTCAAAAAAATGGCTAAGTCCACAACATTTTTTCGGCCTTTCGGGGTTGTGAGGAATTTCGGCATTTCGGCCTTTTTGACCTTTGAAACTTTGAAAAACTTGAACTCCAAACTCAACCTCTGAACTCTGAACTTTTGAATTTTGAACTTTGAACTTCAGACCTTTGCACTTTGAACCTTTGATCTTTGAACTTTGGAACTCCAAACTCTGAACCTCCGAATCTTGAACGTTTGAACCTTGGGCAACTTCATAGCATCCAACATTTTTGTTGTCATTTGACAACATCTTCATACAACTGCAATTCAATCCCATCAAAGAATTCCTCTTAACTCATCAATTCCTAACATGCCACATTGAGATTCTCAGTTCTACAACCACAAAGGATGCCTTGTCATCAGTCTTTATTGAAAATATGAAATTAAAATAGAGCAACTAAGTCTACAAGAAAGGAAAAAACCAACTCAAAGAAACTAAAAGCCAAAAAAAAGGGGTTCCCCATTTGGCCAACAAATTCATGATTGGTTTTTTGCTTTGATAGGATTTTTTGGCTTTACTAATGTTCATATGACACTACTTTATAAAGTGTGAGCCTATCTTAACATTTATCATGGCATTCTTTAAGTTGTCATAATTGCAAATATTTATCCTACCTTTTAATGGCCTCATCCTTTCATAAATACATAGTTGTTGCTTGATGTAGAAACAACCTAGTATATCTTACTGCATTTCATCACACACCATCATTATAGATCACAATTAAGAATTTGATTTCAAATGTAGTTGATAAACATCATGTCCAAAATCTCAGGAGTTTTGGAGTAGATTGCAAAAAGTTATTGCAATCAAAAGTTCATGACTTGGGACATACGACACATTTTTCATCAAATGAGGTTTGCAGAACCTTTTCATACCTTGTGGAGTTAAACATAATATACTTCAAAGAAATAAAGAACCACATGGACCTTCACATAGAACCCCATTGGTTTTTTCAACACCCAATGTTTCAGTGATGGATGTTGGCCAACCTACACGTTACACTAGACATTGTGATTTGAAACATCTCGCGACCAACATGGACCATTTGTAAAGCTTAGAGTTGATAGATAACAATCTTTGGAATCCATCACGAGAAGAGTTAGAACAACCACATAAGTAGTATATTAGTAGAAAGGAAGTAAGTGAGGAATCATTAGGAAGATAGCAATTAGCAAGTAAGTTTGCAATAGCAGTAGAGTGATAATAGTAGTTATGATCATATCTTTGCATGTAAGCTTGCAATAAGTCTATGATAGTCTATAAACCAACTTGTATCCATAATTTGCATGTAATGAATCAATCAACCAATTGTAGTCATTTTGTGATACTAAATTAATTATAAGTTACTTTGTTTTTTTGAGTGTATTCTTTTGTATGAACTTTAAGCTACACATTTAGATGGTCATTCTCTGAGCTCTCCAACTGTGATTCCATCATGTGGTATCAAAGAAATATCTCAATCCATTTGGAGGGCATTATAGTATATAAGATGGAAAAAATATCATTGACTTGAGGTAGCATGTAACTGTTTATAAAGAAGTTACATCTATTGGGTAATTGCACCATATCCAAGTTAGGATGTCACCAAGATGGATGATTGCTAAGGCCAATGTTAAAAAAAATGGAAGAAATGCTAGAAATCATTAGAACAATGAATATTTGATTAAATGTTATAGAGTAAGTTTTGAAAAGAGGTCTAAACCCTAGATATGAAGATGAGAGTCATGATGATGAATAATAAGTTCAACCCACATATCTAAATGAAGAAACCCTAGAAGAAAAGATTCAAATTGGATAAAGATATTGAACTCACAAGTATTTATTAACCAATTAAAAAACTCAAGTAATAGACATTTGTAAAAAGCATGTTTATAATCCACATCGCATGTGCACCCACACACACACACACACACACACACACACACACATGCGTGCACACACACGCATGGACACACCTTCATGGGAAATTACACAATGTCAAGTTTGAACCCACACAACTTACTACCTTAAATTATCCCTATTGACATCAAACACTATGATTCGATATTCAAATAATGAAACACCAAAATATCAAATTATGGATTGGAACTCAAGGGAAAGGCTTCCTATTTAGAGTTATTGAGGCAATGGTCACTCAATGAGTGATTGACACTTCTATGTTCACTTTACATTTATGATTTCAAGATGAAACCCACGACAATGTTCATTTCCCTTGGCCTACCACTTCAAAATAATCACTCTTAAACCTATGGATCAAGTCAAAGTGTACCTCACCTAGATGGTTACACAACTTCTATAGGGCTTGGTGTGTCAACTAGACACAATAAGAAGTGTTTTTGAGCATAGAAAAAATATGAGCAAATGGAAATGACATTCTCTAATATAATCTTTCAATAACTATCAAACAATTGGTCAACTAAAATGAATTACGTTGTTGAGAATTTAACCCACTCTTAGCAATGCATCAACTTCATTAGACATATGCAAGACATTCCTTAAACCAAGAGAATTGTAGAGGTTGTGTCCAAGATGTCTAATTTAGTTATTCCAAAGATATGTTTACTTGATTTGGCATTTCAATAATTTTTTTTGTAAAGAACATGCATGCTCTCATTTTTCCTTGAACTTGGCCAAGATTTAATGGTCAAGAATGTAGCTCAAATAGATAATGATTGGGAATGCATCCACAACTTATCTTAATACCTCAAGAATGTGTGGTGGTCCCACAACCTTTCTGCAAATGTATACAAGCTAATGATAATTTACTAGCCTAGAATATTGACAATGTGACACCTTAATCCTTCATGAAAGCCCATGCAAATCTACAAGTCACAATTATCTTGAAAATATCCAAAAATTGTCATGTGTGGTGCAAAATCAAATAGACTACATGTCAATGGTGATGAAAAACACTTTGAATAGTGGAAGAAGTTGGTGTTGTAATTTGTAGTGTCTAACTACAACACTTCATCTAAACAAATTAGACAAGTGACAATTTATTTTAGGACTTATTTCATCAAAAGTGCATGTTCCATTTATCTCATGGAATAGAATACCCATCATTGATTACTGACAATTACATAATGTATTTATTCAATTATTGACTATAGAAAGAACCCTCACCATGATGAGACCATGTGGCAAGAGAAGATCCAAAATTAGATGAATAAGCTTAAGTGTCAACAAACTGATTGTACATGATTCATTGATAACAAATTCAAGGGATGATAGCCTATTTTGGAAAGTTTTTGCCCAAAAGTGAGTGTGTTAGATTTATCTTGTGGAATACACTTCAATCATTGATTAGTGCTCATTGAACCGTTCAAAATATAAATAATTCAAGTTGATAATTTATTAAACAAATTCATTATTCTTATCAAAATAACTTTTCATCTAGATTATGTTTATTTTAATATGTATTAGCTAATCATTCACCTACTAAATTCTTATTTTAGTATCTCTCTATTTTGTCTATAAATATGTACAAATTTGTAGAAAATGTTGACTACAATGTGTACACAATGTTGACATTGTCTATACGTGTCTACATTTTTGCCATTGTGGACAATGTATAGAAGTTCATTATTTGTACACTTTCATCAAAGTATGTGCAAAATGTAGACTTTGTACACTTTCATCAAAGTATTGCATACAAATATTCTTAGATAATATATCGAAAGATGGCTCTTGCTCCAACTATAACGAATCTCACTCCTCCTATAATGGTTCAAACATTTTTTGAATGTTGTTATAGCTATTGTTGCCACCCCTGTCAATGGTGTTGTTGTTGTGTGTGTGCATGCTATGGATCAGGGCCCTTGTGTCCTACACTAGTGGGATGTGGGGGGTTTTGTGCCCTTTTTTGTTGCCTCTTCACTTGTGGGTTCTCCGATAAATTTCTTGGCGACTAGCGGTGCTCCCAAACCTGCTCTCTCTGTTATGGTGGGTGATGAGGGTGTTCGTACCCCTCCTAAAGTGGGAACTAGGGGTTTTGCATTCCCTCCTCCAAGGCCTTTTCCTACTATTGGAGGACAAAGCTTTGCTTGTGTTGCCAAATCTATCACTATGCATCCTCCTACGGGGAAATCTCATCCTCTTTCTTGTTGCAAGAGCTCCCTTGTTGTGGTTTGCGGCCAAGATGTGGTATAACATGCGACTCCTACCAACGTTGTGGGTTGGTGTGTAGATTTTTTGGTCTCTAGCCTTCTCAACCATGATCTATTCTTGGAACCCATTGGTTGCTAGTACCATTGAGCTCTTCCCTTATGCTACGAGTTTTTTATTGCTTCCTTTGCTTTTTTTAATGATCATTACTTGGTGTTGAGAAAATTGTGGGTTTGGGGAGTTAACTCTCAGTCAAACCCTAGACAACCGTTAACCCCTCACATTGAATCACTCAATGTGTGTCAGGTGTGGGTTTACCTTCCCAATCTTTCCCTTCATTTTTTAGAGAATTCTTGTTATGATGTTATTTGAAACTCTATTGGTTGCTTCTTGAAGGTTGATGATACCACTTCCTTCATGGGTCATCCTACTTTTTCTCAAATTTTAATCGACATTGATATCTTTATGCCTATCCCTGGGGATGTAGTCTTATGGTTGGGGATAGGCTAAGGACTCAGTTACTGGATTATGAGGGCCCCCCTTTTGATGTTGTAGATGCTTCCCAACTGGTCACTTAGCTTCTGATTGTTCTCTCTCGGGTCATACAGGCATTGTTCCTTGGTGGAAGGACACTAATGATGATCACTTAATTGTCCAAGCTTCTAATTACTCTCTCGTTAATTCTTCACAGGTTGATGACTCTGCCTCCTAGGATGATGTTGAGCCTCTTACTGCTAGTATGTTATCTTCTGGCCTCGTGGATCCTTCTCCGTCTCCTGCTACTAGTGTGACCTCCTTTGGCCCTATAGATTTTGCCCTTGTCGCTTCTATTTTATTCTAGCCTTTGGTGGTTGATGGTCAACAATTTTCTCCTAGTGATAGACCCTCTAAGGGGATTTCCACTCTTGATCCCACTCGTAATCATGTTCTAAACAATAGAGTTTCTTGGACTATTATTTGTCTTACGTGGAAAGGTAGTTCTTCTTCCTTCGAAACTCTTCCCCAAGTTGTGGCAGAAATTTCTTCCCACCCTTGAGATGGGTTTCTAGTTATTTTGCTAGTGTGTTGTAAGTGGTTTGTTTGGCCTTTGTTTTGCTAACATTGGTCTATTTCTGATCTATTGTAAGCACCCTATTTAGCCTGATTTTGTATAGGGCCAACACCCTTGTTTTGTAAATTTTATAATAAAAAACATTGACTACAAATGTGTACAAATTTGCTATGGATTTGTTTTTTCCAAAAAAAAATTCTTGATTCACCATGAAAATAAATGCACCTACATAGGGTTTGCTAAAATTTTATAAAGCGTTCAAGGGTTTTTAATTTAAGTTTTCACTATTCAATATACTCAACATAACATGTTATTTAATATTTAAGAATGCTATATCAATTAGAAGGCTTGCATTCTTTCTTAGAGCCCTTCTCATGCAATTTGACCATTTGAACCCCTTATTCCTAGCTTTCATCCTAATGTAGGATTGGTCACTTGTTTTCTTGTACCATGCACACCTAACCCTATTGTTCCACCTCATCATAGACACAATCCTAATAACCATCATCCAAACCTTCTCCCAACCCTAAACCCCAACCTCATCTTAGTCTAATCCTTAGCTCTAGTGTTAGCCTCTTCTCCAACCATGGCTTAAACCACAAAACCAACCCAACCCAACTCAACCCAAAAATGAAAAAGTAAAAGAATCCAACCTAATTCTATTCCTTTTGTTTTTGTAATCTTATTGATTCTTCCTACTCCTAAGATTACTCCTCTCATGTGGCCCCATTCTCACTTCATCCTCCTTAGCCTAAACCTAAGCTTCCTAAGCAGTTTGCTCCTCTCTCTACATTTCAACCATTGCTTCTACTCCTAACATTGTTGCTCTTACGCAATGTCATGCCCACTTTTGTCCTCCTCGACCTAAATCTAAGCTTTCTATGCAACTTTCTCACTTATCTTGTTTGTTGTATCTCACTTCTCCAATCATGTTTTTTCATCTGTGTTTGTTGTTTAATATTCATGAGGAATGATGACAATTCATGTAAATGGGAATGATAACAATTCATGCGATTTACATTGTATTGTTCCAAATTATATTGACCCCACACATATGGATCCCTTTGTGTCTTATTTATATGTTTCATTTTACCATTTCCACTACTTTATATTATTTGATTTTATGTCAATTTTTTATTTTATTTTTGCTTTACACCTCTACTAATTTACTCTATTTTAATAATTTCTTCTTCTACACTACCACTTCAATGTGAAGGCAATTCATTTCTATTATTTTTTGGGGCTTCCATTTCTCTTTTGTATGGCTTTCTTCTATTGTATCTCATTTAATTTCTTAAATCTTCTCATATCTTATTGTAGGCATCATTCCTAGATATTTTTCTTTGACACATTTTTTCTCTATATTCATAAATTAATTGCAGCTTATAAGATACAATCAATTTAACAGGAACATATACTCTCTTATTCTTATACTAGTGTTTCTAGTATCAATTATTGGTCCCTAAGCATAGCTTTTATTGTACCTGTACCACTATTGTTTGCTTTTGCTTCCTACGCCAATCAATTCTAGTCCATGTGCCAGGTTAACCGAGTTTGTGTTTGGCCTGGTCTAGCCCCCTTGTTTTTTCCTTCCATATTTTTATTTCAATACCAAACCATCATGCCAGACTTCTTTATCTTTCTTTCAACCAAACAAGTTCGCAATTAATTTAGTTGATAGATAATATACATCAATTATCTCTACATATTACTTTTTCATAGCGAACGTGAACATTGATATATTTGCCTTGTATTTGTCGTACAAATAGGCAGTGCATACTGGGAATCGAAAAAAATAAATAACAAGAGGCAAGAATATATATATATCCCAACTTCAATTATTCAAGGAATTTCAGTTACGTAATTTCTTTTATTTAATTTTCCATTATGTTGTTAAATTTAATGTATTATATCATCTTATGACATAAGGCCGCTAAATTGATTGCCAAATTTAAAGTAAAAACTTACCTACAAAAAAATTATTGTGGATTGCACTCATTTTGGTATCTATGCTTGTAGTGTGTTTTAAGTTACATTTAGCCAACATGAGTACGTAGCCTCTGAGATTTGAACTGTTCTAAAATGAATTAAAAGCCATATTTAGTGGCATTTTCGCATTTCAAAATATCTCTCATTTACATCAACTTATATTAACAAATCCGACCTTTTATTGACCTCTCTTGCATCTCTCACTATCTCTTACTAGCTTTTTGTCCATATTTGACAATCTTCTGCAGCTATCTATTATCCGTTGCTCATCACTGGGACGTGTGAAAGCTTGAAGTAGCATATTTGTTAAGCTATTCCTAGAGATCTGAATATTGCAGGCTAACTCACAAATCATTTTTCTTTGAAGCCATTCTTCCCACCTTCTCCTAAGTTTTGCTTTTACCATATTACCTTTTTACTTCTGTTGCTCTCATGATCCTCTGCCACTATACATGCAACCTCTCTTACTGCCCCTCTAATAACCCTTCCCAAGACCAAACCAATTTCCCAAAGCCCCTCTTCTTCCATAACCCTTTCTCCATGCTATACACAAAACACTCACACTTTTGAAATAATGTAGACTATTACAGTTCCTAAATCTTTTATTTAGTTGTCTAGCACATTCTATGCATAAACCACACACTCCATTTCTCCTATGGACTAAAGGTTGAAAATAAATGAACAAGGCTTATATCTTTCTTGTCCTGGCTGCACAAATTTGAGTTGAAAACAGGATTGGAAACCTACAAGTACTGTGAAAACCTAAATAGCATTGAACAACTTCTCCTAAAGTTGGCAATCATCCACTCAAAGGTCACCACTACATTGTTCTTGTCAACAACATAACCAGGTCTTTACCGTAACTACTACATTGTTCTTGTCAACAACATAACCAGGTCTTTACCGCAACTACTACAATCCTATTCCATTGCATCTTCTAATAATGTACATTTTAGTTTAAGTACTATGTCAAAACAGCGACTATTATCATATCTCATCCCAGACTCTATATGCACTTCTCTAATAGTCATTTTCTATATCAATATTCGAAACAGTGACATTCCACTTACTTTTTCTGTCATTTCAATATTTCTTTTCCTACTGCTAAATCTTTCTGCATCTAAACCCATCATAACATATTTGTCTAGAGAAAGAAAGTAGTATTTCTTAGGCATTATACACAATAATATTCGAGCCAGTGATGTTCCTCTTACTTTTTCTGACATTTAAGCATTTCCTTTCGTACGATTAAATATATCTACGTCTAAAACCCAGCTAATAATACATTTGTCTAGAGAATAAACATAGTGTTTCTTGGGCATTGTACACAATAGTGGTTGTTTAAAGTTTTCTTTATTGTTTTGTTAGAAAGGTTACCTTTCCATTTTGCGTATTCTTTTCATATAGCATTTATAAGGTTTTAAAACTAAATCACTCAACTCAACCTTTTTAAGAACCCAAAAATGATTTTGAAGGTAATGCCACATCTTTTCATCTTCCCCAATTTTCGAAAATATTACTAACCCAATAAAAATGCTATCCATAGAACTCTTCTAAAATAGATTATCTTTCACATTCTGCCTAGAAATAATCCTTCTAGAACGCGCTCTTGTGCAACTCAAGATGCTCCTTCTTTTCCATTCTTTCTCATACATTTCATTTTTCTGTGGCTTATGTGGCTGAGCTTGCTCATTACATAAACATGTCTAGATGCATTCTTTCAAAAATATGGACTGCATATGTTCCTGACATATATATATATATATATATATATATATATCCGACTAAGCTACATTACCCGGGGATGCGTTTCTGGCTCTAAGCCCCAGGTTTTGGAAACAGGGATGGTTTTGGGGACCGGGGATGGCTGGGGATGTTTCCAAGCCGTCCCCACCCAGGCAAGAAAATCGGAAAGGCATCCCCAAAACTTCGGAAATGGTCAACGCATTTCCAGTGGGCGTTGACTGTCCCGGGGACTGCTTAAGGTTTCCGGCAGCAAAATTAAAATTAAACCAAATTTTTTTTAATAAATGGCAAATTTTAAGCCCGTTCGTGGGCCCCATGCGCGTTGGAAGGTTAATAAAATAATGAAATAAGTTAATAACATATGATACGTTATTTGTAACATATCATATGTTATTGTTCCCTTATTTTTATGTTATTCCTTGCTGCCGCCGATGGGTTTGGAGTCTGAATGCACGCACAGAAGGGTTTACAGTATGAACACACACCATTTATTTTGCAGTGTTTTGCTTTGGACGCAGGCACAGGGTCGGGTTTAGATGCATGCACAGGCAGGGTTTGACATATATATATATATATATATATACATATATGGCCGTCCCCTGCTCCGGCCAAAAAAACCCTCCTGGAAACCTCTTTCCCTGTCCCCCCGTCCCCCCGTCCCGGAAACTTGGGGTAACATAGCAATTAAGTCTAGGTATGCAACACCACCTCAACAGAGATAGGGCACCAAATATTCTTTCTTGAGTTAGCTAAATGAATAATAAGTCAGATTGAGGGCAAAAAAAAGTTGAAGCTCACTAAACACATGTAGAAGCATTCTTTCAAAAATATGGACTGCATATGTTCCTGACATACATACATACATATATAATCCATTACTTTAAGAAGCATGTACCAATTAAGTCTAGGTATGCAACACCACCTCAACAGAGATAGGACACCAAATATTCTTTCTTGAATTGGCTAAATGACTAATAAATCGGATTGAGGGAAAAAAATGTTGAAGCTCACTATCAATTCAACTGAAGCATAGGTCTTCTTATGATACAGGTAATGGAAAACATAAATAGAGAATTCAAAAACTTCATATAAAAAAAATAATTCGATTTTGTTAACCATGTATAGGTATTATTGACAAGATTACAAATGCATAGCTCCTGCAATACCAACAGCAGGACCTAAAACAGTTGTTGGCATGAACACATTCATAATGATGCCAACAGGAGGCCCTATAAAAGGGATCTTATGTACAGTCCCTTTGAGGAAGTGGACCACCATAATCCCTCCCAGCATGAAAAGACCCAGCCTCTTACCCCTATCTATTGCTATACGTTTCAAGAGTTTTCTAGCTATCTCATCAAACTGCTGTATATCAATAGGCTGTTCAATGTTCAGTGTGGGATCACTTCGAAGCAGTGCATCAATGTCATCCTGAGAAACAGGCCTAAGGCATAGTTTCCCTGTCTTTGTATCTAGCTCATTTGCTATTCTCTGCAAATCCAAACCATAACAAGAATATCGTAAGTGATAAAAGTTCATATTATGACCACTGCTTAAAATTCTGCAACACTTCATTTAAACTGTGGCAGCATCCCTGCATGCACATCAAAACTACATACAACAAAAAAATCCATCTTTTCTGGAATACCATTAAATAATTTTAACCTCTCAAGTCAACGGAATAATGTACAAAGTTGAAAGCAGCGAAAAGTGAAATTTCAAAGATCTGCTAAACAAGAATCAACTAAACACTAAAGTTGCACTTCGATTAAGCAAATTGATTTAACAAATTACAGCTATTGTAAAAGACCGGTTAAAGATCTAGCCTAGCCTGTCTCTTGTCCACTTAGTAAGAGTTAAAAGTGCAATATAGTATACCCGAGTTCCTGATGTAAAAGAACCCATGTTTCCTATTCTCTTGTGCATTTTTAGGACCTAGTAAGCATGTTGACTCAGAAAGAACAGCAACAATGTTCCAGGGATCATACCTTGATGAGTTCATTAACCATTTCATTTTGCAAAAGCATTGATACAGGCAATATGTTGCATGCTTTAAAGTTTAATGTGTCTGGAAGTTAACTACTTGAATAAATATAAAAGAAACCTTGAAAAACAAAATCATTAACACAAGCTAAAATGTCATGTGTATCATCTGCCGTTGATGTGCAAAGCCCAACACAAGAAATGTACAAGTCAAATTATCTTTAAGAACTATTTAAGAAGAAACGTAATCTATGGCCCAAAAACTTAAATGTTCACACTTCTTTTATTAAAGAGCATTTTCTTAAAAAGCAAAAGTGGTAAACAATTTGCATCCAAGTGCTTTCTATTTTTTGGAAAACTTGACTTCAAGCTGGTAGAGGAGCATCATGGTATTTGACATAACTGTGTGCCCTTAATATGGTAATTATTTGCCATTCATGTTGTAGAAGAGATAAGGAAAACATCCATGGCTGAATTCAGGTTTTGACAGGAATTAATTCAAGATACTGCAAATTTTTCAGGAATAAATTGAGCATTCTCAATTCTTTGTTTTTATATTTGCAATCCCTGTAAGTTCCTTAAAATAAGGCAAATGGCCTTTATTCAAGGAGCTTACAGTGATTGCAAATATAAAAATGAAGAATGCAAAGATGCTTCATTTGTTCCTAGAAAATAAGCTGTATCTTGAACTAATTCTTGTAAATACCTAATATATTATATAATGATAAAAGTTCCTGAGAACACTCTACTGATAACGTGTTAGCTTCTAGTGACTGATCAGGAAAGTATTGTACACTTTTCATTCGTCGTGGGGTTCGGGGCATCGCCCAGAAAGCAGAGGTAGAACAAGAGATAGAGGAAACAACTCTGGAAATTGTGGGAAATCAAGAGGAAAATCAAAGGGAAAGAGGTCTGAATCGAAAGGGCCAAATGATTGCTGGTACTATGGAAAACCAGGTCATAAGAAGAAAGATTGTTGGTCTCGAAAGAAAAATCAAAGAGACAAACATGATGGAAACAAGGAGGTAAATGTGGTAAGTAACAAATCCGAAGAGGATGCTTTGCTCTTGTCTTTAGAAAATGTTGATGATTCATGGGTGTTAGATTTGGGGGCTTCATTTCATGCTACACCCCATAGAGGTTATTTTGTTGATTATGTCCAAGGGGATTTTGGGCTAATTTATTCGGGAGATAATGAACCCTGTCAAATTGTTGGAAAAGGGAAAATCAAGATTAAGTTGCACAATGGGAATCATTGGCTACTACAAGAGGTAAGACATGTTCCAAGGCTGAGTAGAAATTTAATTTCAGCAGGGCAACTCGCTGATGAGGGTTGCACAGTTACTTTTAATGATAAAAATTGGAAGGTTTCAAAAGGTTCCTTAGTAGTAGCAAAAGGTGTGAAAGTAGGCACCTTATATCTTTGTACAGGTCATACTGTTCCTTCTACTTTAATTGTTTCAGAAGATAATGAATGTTCAGGAACAGTGGCTATAGTTGAGCAAGAAGAACATCAAACCGTTGCTGTAGATTCTGACACAGCACTGTGGCACAACAAACTCGGGCACATGAGTGAGAAAGGTATGAAATTACTTCAATCAAAGAAAGTTTTACCTAGTCTGAAATGTGTCAATATGGATTTCTGTGAAAGTTGTGTTTATGGAAAACAAAAGAGAGTTAGTTTTGTGAAGAGTGGGAAGGAAAAGAAAAATGAGAGATTAAAGCTTGTGCATACAGATGTATGGGGACCAGCTCAGGTATCTTCCCTTGGTGGCTCTCTGTATTATGTTACATTTATAGATGATGCAACAAGAAAAGTATGGATTTATTTCCTTAGACAGAAATCTGATGTATTTCAAACTTTTAAGAAATGGAAATGCTTGGTTGAGAATGAGAGTGGTAAAAGGTTAAAATGTCTCAGATCTAATAATGGTGGTGAGTATTGCAGCACAGAATTTGAAGATTATTGTTCCTCTAATGGTATTTGTAGGCAGAAAACTGTACCAAGGACTCCACAAGAAAATGGAGTGGCTGAACGCATGAACAGGACAATAATGGAGCGTGCAAGGAGTATGAGGTTGCATGCTAGGCTGCCCAAAAATATGTGGGCAGAGGCTGTAAACACTGTTGTTTATGTAATCAATAGAGGCCCCTCTACTCCTTTGGACTGTGGTATTCCAGAGGAAGCATGGAGTGGTAAGAAAGCGAGTTATTCTTTTCTCAAAACCTTTGGTTGTGAAGCTTTTGCACTTATAGATTCTGAAAACAGAACCAAGTTGGAAGCTAAGTCAAAGAAATGTGTATTTGTTGGATATGGCATTGATGAATTTGGTTATAGGCTTTGGGATTTTGAAAATCATAAAATTGTAAGAAGTAGGGATGTCATATTCAATGAGAAAGTATTGTACAAAGATCTGTTGCAGCAGCATGAGAAAAAAGAAAATGACTATGTAGTACTGGATGATACTCCAAAAGTTGATGTTTCAGTAGTTCCTTATGCTCCGCAACAACAGCAACAACAAATACCACACACCCCAGTGAATGTTAGATGGTCAACAAGGCTAAGTAGACCTCCAGATAGATTTTCATCTTCTTTGTATTCTATTTTATTAACAAATGCTGGTGAACCTGAATGTTATAATGAAGCTGTGCAGGTGGATACAAAGCTTCAGTGGGAGTCTGCAATGACAAATGAAATGGACTCTTTGCCAGAAAAATCAGACTTGGGATTTATGCAAGTTACCTGCAAATAAAAGGGCTTTACAGAATAAATGGGTTTACAGGATAAAAGAAGAGGATGGAGGTAAGAAAAAATTTAAAGCCATATTAGTCGTAAAAGGATTTGCACAGAAACATGGTATTGATTTTGATGAGATTTTTTCTCCAGTTGTTAAAATGACTTCTATTCGTACTGTTTTAAGTATTGTGACTACTGAAGATTTGCATTTACAGCAACTTGATGTTAAAACAACTTTTCTTTATGGTGATTTGGATGAAAAAATATATATGGTCCAGCCACAAGGATTTGAGGTCAAGGGTAAGGAGAATTTCGTGTGCAAATTGTAGAAAAGTTTATATGGCTTGAAGCAAGCACCTCGGCAATGGTATATTAAATTTGACACTTTTATGAATGAGCATGGATATACTCGATGTAATTTTAACCATTGTGTTTATTTTAAGAAGTTGGATGATGACAGCTACATTATTTTATGTTTATATGTTGATGATATGCTTGTAACTGGATCTAACATGGATCATATTAAGGGGTTGAAACAACAGTTAGCAAAATCTTTTGCTATGAAGGATTTGGGGGCAGCAAAACAAATCCTTGGCATGAAAATTTGCAGAGATAGGAAGAACATAAAATTAACTCTATCTCAGGCTGATTACGTTGAAAAGGTGTTGCAGAGATTCTACATGAAGGATGCCAAAGCTGTCACTACACCTTTGCTTGGTCATTTGAAATTGACTAAGGATATGTGTCCCAAGACACCAGAAGAAGAGAGTAAAATGTCTAAGGTACCTTATGCTTCAGCTGTAGGGAGCTTAATGTATGCTATGGTATGTACTAGGCCAGATATTGCACATGCAGTGGGAGTCGTTAGCCGATATATGAGTAACCCTGGTATTGCGCATTGGAATGCAGTCAAATGGATTCTCAGATATTTGAGAGGTACATCCAGTAAGTGTTTACACTTTGGGGGTTCTACTACTACTGTACAAGGCTATGTTGACTCAGATTTGGCAATAGATATAGATAGCAGGAGGAGTACTACAGGTTATGTATTTATTGTTGGTGGGACAGTAGTGAGTTGGATTTCTCGACTACAAAAGGTGGTTGCTTCATCCACTACAGAGGCAGAGTATGTTGCTGCTACAGAGGCAGCCAAGGAGATGATATGGCTTCAATTCTTCATGGAAGAATTGGGACATCCACAGAAGGATAATTTTCCACATACAGATAGCCAAAGTGCCATTCATCTTGCGAAGAATTCTGCTTTGCACTCAAAGACAAAACACATACAGTTGTGGTACCTTTTCATTCGGCCAGTTTTGGATGATAGGCAATTAAAGCTGGAAAAGATACATACAGATGATAATCCAGCAAATATGTTTACAAAGGTAGTAACAAGGGAGAAGTTGAACTCCTATTCAACTTCGGTTGGTCTACTAGACTGAACAGAATAAAGGAACAGTTGAGTCCAAGGTGGTTGGATCCAGTGGGAGCCTCACAGGGTAGCGGTTTAGTTACACGATCAGTCTCCAAGTGGGAGATTGTTGTTTGGTGTGGAGTCTGATCAGTCCCCAAGTGGGAGATTGTTAGCTTGTGGTGACTGATCAGGAAAGTACTATCCAGGAAAGTACTGTACACTTTTCATTCGTCGTGGGGTTTGGGGGCATCGCCTCGAATTTTTTTTTTTGGGGTTAACTCGTCAAGCGTTTTTGAGTTGACACGTCAAATATTTCCCTAGGTTGACTCGTCAAGCCTTTTCCTAGGTTGACTCGTCAAGTATTTTAGGGTTAACTTGTTAACTGACATAAGCCTTGCTATATTGGCTTAGGGTTAGGGATTTCATTATGATGTATGATTTTAGTACTTGCGGCAGAATTGAGCTGTAAGGGATTACAGATTGTAATTAGGTTGTAATCACTGGATAATAAAATATTGGACTCGTTGTTGGTGGACGTAGCCCAGGGATTGGGTGAACCACGTTAAATCTTTGTGTCTTGTGTTCTCTTCTGTGTGGTTTATTGTTTTCTGATATTGGTTATATTTGCATGTAATTGTTATTTCTGCCTTGTTAATCCTAACATAACGTGCACTATGTTTCCAAATGTGAGAAATTGCAATTAATCATCTGCTCACAAGTCAACAATTGTTATGAGGCCTTGACAGATTGACCCGTTAAATTATTATGTAGCACCCATGCGCCATCTATAATGGGGTTTCTGGTTACTGATAATAAGTATCATCTACAAAAGACATGAAATTATCTTCTTATCATTATTTGCAGTCTTGACCACTATATGGGATGAGACTGTATTGCTTAAAGCACCCACATTTTATCCCATAGCATCAAAGTATTAGTTATTACAGAAATTGTAGTATGAATAAAGTAATATTGTATTACTTCTAGTTATGTCTTGTCGGGAGGGTAGTTAGGAGCGAGGAGGTGCGTCCGTTGGTTTTCCCAACCAACCGACTATCTTATAAGCACTTTGGTCTTTGATGTAAAATTGTTGGCTTTTGGTATCAATAAAGAAAATAGCATTTCCTCGCCATTTTGGTATTCTGGTACTTTGGTATATTGGTATGGTATTATGTTGCTTTGGCATTGATGTTTAATGTACTATTGCTATCATTGATACTAAGTTCTATTCTATAGCTTTTGTTTGTATAACCATTCTACATTTTGGCACCGCTACCTAAGTTCGAACCTGGAGGTCTCGGCTTGGGCAGGATGGAGTAATGGGAAGACCCTTCCTACCATGTGTACTCATAACGAATAGTGACGGAGAAGAGGAGGAAATAAAAAGGGAAGATCAAGTGACACGAGACCTGGTATCGGCTTGGGAAGTCTCAGTTGACTAGTACGTGCAAAGGGAAGCCCGAGAGAGAGCAGTTCCAGAGAGCACAATACGGGATGAGCTTTCAATGCCACCAGCAGTGTACGATCTACTTGGACAAATCCCTCGACTATTGGCAAGAAACTTGGTACGCGTGGAGGAAGAAAGAGAGGAGATTGGAAGGGAGAGGAGACAACAAGTACTCCACCAGTCAACCGAAAGAAGCACACGGGAAGTGAGGGATCGTGACAAACCAAGAAAGACAACAAGGCACTAAAATAATTCATGCCCCTGCTTCCAAAGAAGTATCCCAAACGACGGCCGGGAGAAGAAACTGAAGGGGAAGCCGCGAGGTGGATCCTAGGGTTATGCCAAGAGGAAGAGAGGCGTCGCTATTTGAGAAGCTTGGCCAATCCATCTCAAAATACAAGCCAAATTGAGGAAAAGCTTATTGAACACACAATAGAAGGCCTAGCCAAATTAGCCATTTCAGAAACTTCAGGAAGGAAAGGGGCAAGAATCCTGAAACTCCGACACGCCAGGAGCAACCACGAGGTGGGCAAGAAGAATCGCAAAGGGAAATAGAGAATATTAGTGCAGGAGGAGGGAGCATCCCGACAGGAAGCGTCCCGGCGGGAAGTGTTCCGGCCGGAGGGAGCGTTCCGGCAGGAGGGAGAGTCCCAGCAGGAAGTGTCCCGACAGGAGGGAGCATCCTGGCAGGAAGTGTCCCGGCAGGAGGGAGCATCCCGGTAGGAAGTGTCCTGGCAAGAAGCGTCTCGACAGGAAGTGTCTCGATAGGGAGCATCCTGGCAGCAAGTGTCCCGACAGGAAGCGTCCTAACAGGAAGTGTCCCGACAAGAGGGAGCATCCCGGCAGGAGGGAGCATCTCGGCAGGAAGTGTCCCAACAGGAGGGAGCATCCTTGCAGGAAGTGTCCCGGCAAGAAGTGTCCCGACAGGAGGAAGCATCCCGGCAGGAAGCGTCCCGGTAGGAGGGAGCATCTCGGCAGGAGGGAGCGTCCTAGTGGGAGGGAGCACTCCAAGAGGAGGAAGTGTCCTGGTAGGAAGCGTCCCAGCAGGAGGGAGCATCTCGACAGGAAGTGTCCCGGCAGGAGGGAGCATCCTGGCAAGAAGCGTCCCGGTAGGAAGCGTCCTGACAGGAAGTGTCCCGACAGGAGGGAGCATCCCAGCAAGAGGGAACGTTCCGACAGGAGGGAGCCTCCCTGTAGGAAGTGTCCCGGCAGGAAGCGTCCCGACAGGAGGGAGCGTCCCGGCAAGAGGGAACGTTCCGACAGGAGGGAGCATATCGGCAGGAGGGAAGAGAATGGCAGGAGTTAAGCAAAAACTTCCCAGATTCATTGGAGATCGGTCAGAGGACCCTACATGGCACTGTAAAACGTGCATCACCATATGGTAGGCTAATGGAGAAAACGATGCAGATCAATGGTTACAAGCCTTCCCGGCCACCCTGAGAGGGATCGCTATTGATTGGTATACAGACTTGGAGGCCGGTCAGAGAGCCACCTGGAGGGATCTCCGTACTGCATTCGAAGAGGAATTCAGACTCTTACAGGGTGATGATGAGATAGTTACCGAAATCTATAACACTAGACAAGGGAAAACTGAGTCAGTTAGAAGTTACACAAGGAAACTCAGAGAATTGGTAGGGAAGTTGGATAACAAACCTGGGTTGAAAAAAAGGTGGTTCATTGAAGGATTAGCCACATCCCTAAAACGGAAAATGAAGATAGTGCCACCAGCGTCCTTTAAAGAAGCATGCACCCGAGCTATGGACATAGAAAGTGAGAATAAAACTTCCAAGGCAAAGTGATAGGGAAGCGGAAGTGAAAGTTCAGAAGAAATTGGGGATGAATCCAAGACCATCCAAGCCTTGAGGAAAGACATGATGCGGCTAATGAAGGAAGTGGCAGGAAGCAAGAAAGAAAAGAAAGAGGGTAGGGAACTCTAGTGCACAGATTGTGAGGAGGGACATACAAAAGGGACTTGCCCGCGCAAAGCCTTTTGTGACATCTGTCGGGTGTTAGGACACGCAATCAAAGACTACCCTTACAACTTGAAGGCACGGAATGCTCGAGTGTTTTTCACACAAGGAGAACAATCCACACCACCGGTCACACCTCCACGTAACACCAATACAGAAGCATCACCAGGAGGGTATGGAAATAATAGACGAGGAAGCAATAACAACAGTAATAACAACACACCTTGGAGAGCAATCCAGTATGACTCTAAAGGAAGACCCATGATCCAATGTAGGCAATGTAACCAATGGGGACACTTCGCATGAGATTGCCAGAATGGGGGAGGACAGAATGACGGAATGTTGTGTAAATGGTGTGGACCGGGCAACCATGAGGATGCCAATTGCCCTAAACAAAAGGGGGTAAACAGGTTGGGCATTGTAGACTCGGAGAGAGAAGTATTGGCCATCACAAGAATGCAGACAAGGAAACTTGAATACCCTGACATGGCTACAGAAAGAGAGATTTCAAGAAGCCACAAAAGCCATTAGGAATAACACAGAAGGAGGAAGTACGGCTAAAACCCCAAACAAGGGGCCAGTACCAAGCATCATGAAACAAGTATTGGAAACTACCATCCCTGTGAAAATTATGGATCTGTTGGAAATGGTACCTCAACTTCGGGTAGCAATATCACAAGGAATAATAAATCAAGAGGAAAATCTTAGGAGGGAGGAGAAAGAGGAGAAATCAGTGGAAAAGACGGATACCCTATTCACTATTGGGACAGGTAGGACACCCGGGAAATGGAGATAATGGGATGTAAACTATCTAACACTATTGTGGATGGAGGGTCTGGCGTGAACGTCTTGCCAGAGGAGACTTGGAAGGCGCTAGGGAAACCCACACTTTGGCCAGCCACATTCCAGTTAGTCGGAGCAGACCAACATGGAATCAAGCCGATAGGAACCCTGGTGGGACAAAAGGTAATAATTGGGACACAGGAGTTCTTCCTCGACTTTGTGGTAATTACCTTGGAAAAGAAGGGGTATGATGCCTTGCTCGGGAGGGATTGGCTGATTGCAACAAAGGCCACCCACAATTGGAAAAGAAACACCCTATCCATAGAGGTAGATGGGAGAAAATATATAATAAATTTGAGGAATCAATGTGTAAGTCAGGATCTAGCATCCGACTCAGAAGGAGAAGACCTAGAAGGAGTGGAACCAGATGAAGAGGGAGTGCTCAGACTGGGTGAATACTCTGAAGATGAAACTAGTTCCCTTAATGGCCTATTCCATTGGCAGATGGGGGACTATGAGGTATTCCAGCCAGAATGCAACATGTTGCAAATTCAAGAACGGGAAGAAAGTTACCTAGAGGGGTACAAGGAATACAAGGGGGCCGAATTACAAAAAGAGACACATCCCATATGCCACTTAGACATAATAGAAGAAATAAGAGAAAAAGCAATGAAAAATTTAAAAGGAGATGAAACAAAGGCAAACCCTAACATCTAAAAGCCTTATAAAAGAACTTAGTGCCATTTCACACTTCACAACACTGGGGTAAGAAAGTACATCCGTACAAGGTCAAGCCAAGAGAAGGCGTACGGAAGAACACACGTGGGAGCATAGCCAATCGACCAGACAACCAAACCACGTACGCAATACGGACAGGCCGTATGGAAGGCAACACACAGGAACTAGGAGGAAGAAACCTGTACGGTGTACAGACAAGCTGTATGAAAGGCAACACAACGTCGTACGGAAGTGCTCATAAGGCCATACAGATGGGTTGCAGCACGCACGAAAGGCAGCTCGTACGGGAGGGTGGGCGTATAGAAGAAGGCGGACAGGTCATACGACTGGAAGAAGCGGGCCGTATGGAAGGAGCACGTACGGCAGGAGCAGTAGGACAAAGGCCCGTACGACAGGCAGAGGAGGGCAGTACGGAAGCACCAGGACGTACCGATGGTCACCGTACGGACAAGGGTCGTACAAACAGAGGACCTGTAGCCGTACAAACAGGGGTCGTATGGGGGAAGATCTGGCTACGAGCCGTACGGCTAGGGATCCGTACGGAAGCAGGTAGCAGGCGTGGAACATGAAGATGGACGGTACGGCCATCTGTACGAACAATTCGGACAAGAAGCAAATCGGTACCTTCTGTGTAGATAAAAGAACAAGTGTCAGCACTCACAGAAAGGAAAAAAATGGTTGGAGTACAAAACGGTTGGGGCACAGAACGAAGCACAGGTGGAAGACCATTAACCAAACTCCATAAAATGGTGAAAATCAGCGTGGGGAACCCAAGCAAAGGGCAGATAATTGATTCCAAATAGAAAAGATCAGTCCTGTAGGTGAAGAAGGGGAAGAAGATGCAAATAAAAAGGAGAAGGGGAGCACCATGGAAAAGACTACGGCCGTCAATATCAGCTTTGAGAGCATAATAGGAAGGGAATGCCGCGCCTGGTGGGAGAATGCAGAGAAGCACACCCTTAAAGAAGCACTACGCAAGGTAGAGGTAGATAAAATGGAAAGGGATTTGACTAGTGGCATGAAAGAGTGGGCAGAAGAAAAGGTTGCATGGCAAAAGGAACGAGTGGACCTGGAAGAGAAAGTAGCTCAAGCGGAAGCAAAGAAGATGGATGCCTGGCGGGTTCTCCGAGGAGTTCAGGCCAAACAGACGATGGCAGAACAAGATCTTTCACGCATTTGAGAACAAGCTTCGAATCCAGGGACGTCTTCACAACCCAACTAGGAAGTCTAAATTTTTTTTAGCTTTGTTGTCGTCTGGAAGACGACTGTTTTGGGGGGGGGGGGGGGGATAAATGTAGTACGAATAAAGTAATATTGTATTACTTCTAGTTATGTATTGTCGGGAAGGTAGTTAGGAGCGAGGAGGTGCGTCCGTTGGTTTTCCCAACCAACCAACTATCTTATAAACACTTTGGTCTTTGATGTAAAACTATTGGCTTTTGGTATCAATAAAGAAGATAGCATTTCCTCGCCATTCTGGTATTCTGGTACTTTGGTATATTGGTATGGTATTATGTTGCTTTGGCATTGATGTTTAATGTACTATTGCTATCATTGATACTAAGTTCTATTCTATAGCTTTTGTCTGTATAACCATTCTACAGAAACACTGAAAACAATGATATGTTTTCAAGTCATGGAATTGTAATTTTGCCCGTAGATATCCTTTTTTCCCTTTAAAAAGCTTGACACAACCTTTTAAAATTATGTGTTCATCATTTATCACTTGATCTCTATATCTTTGGATTCTGTTATATCCAATGCATCGATAGTTGCTCTGATTCACTTCTTGTGTCACTAAAAAGCATGCACTAGGAAAATCAATTCTATAACATCCTAGTGGTGTCATTCCCGTGCTTTATGAAACTATGTCAACTTCTTACTCTTCTTAACAGCTGTCATCCTTGCAATTTTCAAATATTATATAGTCTTAATTATATCTATTATTGCTTCTTTGACTTTCAGGCTCTTATCACACCCTAGGATTTGATTGGCTTAAAGGACCTTGTTCACATCAGCTATAACAAACTCAACTATAGTATTTATAATCTACTCCAGTGATAAAATAGTTCCATCGTTTTGTACTGTAAAATTATTAATGGGTTTCTTGTCCTAGGTCAATACTAGCTATCTGCCAATTAATGTTCTAGACACAAAATCCAAGTTAACCTTTACCTTGAACTTTAGGCCACCATGGATTAAATCTTCCCTACATATTTCACCTTTTGTTAAGATTAACTAGACCCCAAACTTCTAATGTTTCAAAAAACTGAGTCAATGAGGATATGACAAGTAAATTAAGTAAATTAGGACAAGAATCCCTTAACATGCTCAATAAAATTCTTGAAATTAAGGTTTGGATGAATGGTTGTACAGGTGAGAATAGCTGCAGTTGCTTTGTCATAACAGACTAGAAAATTCTTACTACAAAAATGTAGAAGCACATGGTTGCATGATCGGGAGTAGCAATGGTTGTTGGCAAAGCAAGAAAATTGATTGAATCACGATTGCTTCACTCCCCAACATCCCCATGCTTTACCACCCTGACCTGGATTTAAGATCACAACAGGAAGACACCCACTCCTGAATAATCCAGTTTGCATGTGTATCAACAAGAACCATGTCCCCAACATAGACACTCACAAAGTAATTAGTCTGTTTGATCACTCTAACTCAGAATCTCAAGAGTATCCCTATGCAATTCTTGAACTACAACTTAAACTGAGCTCTTAAAAGAGAAAATCACAAATCAATACAATGGAACACTCTACTGACACATGGATTTGCAATTAAATCACTAGATATATACATATATATGTCTATGTATGTATGTACACACACATATACACTATGTCACAGGATTTGTCGAACTTCATGCATACAGTTTGAATTTTTGCAAATTCCAACGATATCTAAAAAAATTGTTTAAATTTTCCCTAGAGTTCGTATGGAACCACACTTGGGATTTCAATAACAAAAGTTCATAGGGTTCCAACTACTTGGTGGTTGCGCAAAGCGGAAATCAAGAGGTTCATAGTTTGAGAGGAGTTGAAGGCATTTTGCGTCTATAGATCAAGCACTTGAAGTAACCGTGAACACCTAGTCGGAGGTGGTAATCGACTAGAAATAGCCTCAACTCGTTGATAGGAGACATATCTTGCATTAGCTCATTAGCTCTCCCTTAGAGTTAAAGTAGCTCTCGAGGTTGCGGAGCTTAATGTTGTGCTTGCAGTAGAAGGGAAACCACAGTATTGCAAAGCTTGTGGCTTCACCCATGGCTTCAAATGTGAGGAGTAACCTGCCATCATCAAAGACAGTAGGCGAGCTTCTCCATGGGATAAACCACGCCTAGGATGGACAAAATTGTGTTTGCTGTCACCAACAATGTCCCTTTCTCTGGGTCTTCTATTGACACGAATAGTCAATTCCCAACAAGTCCGACTTCTTGCTTGGATTAAAGGCCAATCAAGGATACCTCTCTTGCATCACTTTGTTCATGCTCGCATCTTCTACTTCCTCCCACCCGAGCAACTGACAGTGTTGTTTGATTCTCTTTCAAAGACTCAATTTCCAAATTTATCATTTAATAAATAAAATTTACCATATTTATTACACATAATATTAAATTAGGAATATAAATTTAAGCATATTTAAGTAAAATATTTTTAAATTGATCCAATTTGTTCAAATTTAATATAATATTGTTTTATTTTTAATAATTTCAATTTAACAAATGTAAAATATTTATATTATTTTTAAATTTAGTAAAATAATAATATTTATCTGGATCTTAAATTTTTTTACAAATGAATTTTTATAAGTCGAATTTAATATTGATTTTTTTTCAAATATTTTACCCTTCCCGAACTCCATCTGAATTTTATTGTTTCCGAACTCATGCTTGAGCTCGAACTTTGTTAGTACACACACACACACACACACACACAAACTGATCCACAGATAAATCGCTTACGCCTCAACAGGGTAGCACCAATTCCTCTCGATACCATATCTATGATTAGTTATTCTATTTACAAGTTAGCTTGAAACCTGCAACGTCTTTTATGATTTTTAAATAAAATGTAGTTTTCACATAGACCAGCAAGGACTTAACCCAGGGCATTGCCTTGACTATGTTCAGCACATGTGCTAGCGTTCTCCCTCGGCCCCTTTGTGATTCAGTATATGGCTTACCTTCTTCTTGACTCTTATTAACTGTTTATGTTTCTAAGTGATCGTAAACTAGGATGGATATTCTATATGCTAATCATCAACAAAAAGATTTAAGATAACAAATAACTGACTGATTCTAACTTGCAAGAATGAACTAGAAATTGGAGTGAAAATAGAGAACTAAATACCAAATAAGAGCAACATCAATATGCCTTGAAGAAAATGCCTTGGGGTGAAAACTCCAGCTAAATATGGGCATGGTGTAATGTCCCCTTTTTGTATAATATGAGACATTGCAAAATTCTTCACAATTCTTATGTATAAGAGACAATTACTTAATGATTCTGTGTAATGTCCCAATCCCAATATGTGATAGCTGCCATGTATATTAATCATGGAGATTTGTATGCCTAACATTGTAATTGTAGAAAATGGTTTCATTGAACTTGAAGACATTGTTAAAGTTAATGTTGTTGAAGGGACTACTTTGAGATGGCCCCATTATCTCTGTACTTCAACAAGAAATCCACCGGATGTCTTCAATTCAATTTTCCTTCACCCGAGCTGTGCAGTATAATCTCTAAGAGATCACTGCGAACTGGTGCTTGATAGTCAATATCACTGTGCTGACTACAATCTCCTTATATACTTTGTCTAGTAACTTCAATGCTTTATAAACATCCTCAAGATTCTCGTGCATCAAGTGTTGGTCTATTGCACTACAATGCAATGATAGGATGGAATAAATTCTTACATATGGTGTATGCATCTTATTTGTAATTCACCTAATGGGTTATCGGTGAATTTCCCTGTGATGGCCCCCAAGATAGCTCGTCTCCTTAATTCCTCATATTCTGTCAATATATGATCATTGTTGGATACATATTGTGGATGGTCACAATGAGTGGAGGAGGTGGACTCTTCTATAATAGTAGAAAAAATATGTAATCAGTGTTATTAATTTTGTTGAAGTCGTATGCGAATCCTTGAAGGATACCTTTGTGATTGAGCCATTTTTATTTCGTCCTTCTAAGTGTTTAACGGTATATATATATCCAATCCTCTATCAAATCTTCCTCTCCAAGCCCAACTATATTCCCAGAGTCATGGGTCATCTCTTCTTACCAAAGTGGAATGACATGAGTTGATGCATTTGTGAATAGTTGTCATTATATTTGTGTATCTGCTATTATACCCAGTCTACTAGCAATTCCGGGTACGTGGAGAATCTAATACTTGACTAGACATGGCAATTTAATGCTGCGACCTGTGTTTTGTCTTGGTGTCCCCTTCTAAATAGCCATTATTCCCTTTTCTTATATCGTCTGTCGTAGAATGCTGATTCCCTCCCTTCAAAAGGGGTTGAGGAAAGGGTGCAACCTTCCTCTGGGTCGCGACTTTCCTTTGTTGTCTATTTGATTAATTTTTAATATTATTTTATTTGTTATTATAATATAATTTAATATTATGCATATATATTGTATTATATATATAGGATATATATATTGTAATCTATATTATATTATGATAATATTTTGTTATTAATTTATATATTTACAATTTATTATTTACTATTGATTATTTATAATTTATATGATATTATATTATTATATCAATAATATATTATATCATCATTTTTATATATTATTATATTTGTATAATTATATAATCATATAAGATTATATTATCTTATTTATTTCATTAGTATTTTTTTTTATTACAAGGTTCTATTTAGGAAGGGACATGACACATGGCCCACTCAAAATCTCTCCAATATGGAAATTACAACAGGTCTATGCCTCTTGTGCTTACAACAAGCATGAATCAATCTCCAATTCAGATTTGAGGATTATAGTGAAGAATAACATTCAAATTGGAACTAAGAATTACAGTCAAGAATTTGTCTGAATTCCAATCATATGCTCTCATGCTAGCCTTGAATGCATTCACAATGACTATTTATTATGTATAAGCTCAAATAGGAGTCCAACGATCTCCAAAAGTTTGGAAACCTATGAATTTGGAAAACCTTTGAACACCAAATTATTGCATTGAAAAATTGCCACTTTCTATAGAAAGGATAAAGAGTTTTGCCATTGTCATGACAAATTCATTGGGGAGAAAATGGTTTTACCACTTTGTGCAGGATAAATTCATATTTTTAAACAATTTTTTTCACCTTATTCTTCCAAAAGCCATAACTTTTACATGTGAACTTGAAACAAGATGGCATTTTTATAAAACTGTAAATAGCTTTTCAAAGGAAATCCAAATATGCAAAAATATACAGGGTTTAATGTTGTTAAAGACCTGTTTTTAGACCTGCAACACAAGTCCTCATTTGCCATGAAGAGAAACTAACTCCTTTTAAGATCAGATTGCCGCAATACGAAGGCCTACAGACTTGTGCATTAAACAAAGTAAGGATCATCGTCCTCAATGATCCAGTGTATCATAACAAGATAAACAAGTCTTCCTTAACTATTGAAAGCAGCAAACAAATGACGAAATTTCTGATAGAGCTCAATGTAATCTTCCCAAGTGGTACTGTCCTCAACATATTGGTCCCATTGGACCTTGCATTGGGTAATCTCTCTGTTACAAATGTGGAGCTTCTACACCTTGAGAGGCTCTTGGATCTGTACCTATAGTGCATTCCAATCAGGTATTGTTGGTTTGTGGTGACTGATCAGGCAAGTACTGTATGCTCGCCATGTATCCTCACTTGATGTATGCCATGGTGTGTACAAGGCCCGATATTGCACATGCAGTGGGAGTTGTGAGTAGGTAAATGAACAATCCTAGAAAAGAGCATTGGAATGCAGTAAAGTGGATTCTCAGGTATATAAGAGGTACAACAACTCAGTCTTTATGTTTTGGAGGCTCCCATTCCACTTTACAAGGCTATGTTGATTCAAATTTAACAAGAGATATTGATAGCAGGAGGAGCACTACAGGGTATGCTTTTACTGTAGGTGGTACCACGATCAGCTGGATTTCTAGAATGCAAAAGGTTGTAGCACTTTCAATCACAAAAGAAGAATATGTTGCTGCTACAAAGGCTAGTAAGGAGATGATTTGGTTACAAAGGTTTATGGAGGAATTGGGAAAGACACAAGAGAACAGCTAGTTGTACAGTGACAGTTAGAGTGTGATTCATCTTGCAAAGAACTCAACCCTTCACTCTAAAACCAAACACATCTAGTTTTGGTATCATTTCATACACTCAGTTTTAGAGGATGGACAGTTGAAGCTGGAGAAGATACATACTAGCAAGAATCCTACAGATATGTTGACCAAGGCAGTAACTCGAGAGAAATTGACTTCCTGCTCAGTTTCTATTGGTCTTCAAGCTTGATCATAGTGGAAATGAGAAACAATCAAGTCCAGGTGCGTCAATCTAGTGGGAGCTTTAGGGGTAGCAGTGTTGCTATAGGATTAGTCTTCAAGTGGGAGATTGTTTAGTGTGAAATCTGATCAGTCTCCAATGGGAGTTTGTTAGTTTGTGGTGACTGATTAGGCAAGTACTATACACTCGCCATGTGTCAAGAATTTTTTTTAGGGTTAGAGTTTATTTTTGCTAACTAACTTTGTAAACCGTTTGATAAATAAGTGTTTGCGGTGTGAAAAATCATCAGATTGTGATTTGCTCTTCACTAGATAATAAAATAAGTGGATGGCTATTTCTCTAGTGGATGTAGCCCATATTGGGTGAACCACATTAAATCTCTATGTTATTGCATTTTTGTCTTCTCTTATTTCTACATTATTTTAATATTGTTTATTGCTCATATTTGCTAAAACCTAGGATGTCCAGTTTGCTCCCCTAGGCCACCGGACTAGCCATGGTACGAACTGGTACTTGGTTTTGGTTTGGTCCCCCCGTGGGTCCGGCCCACAGGGGTGGTTCGAACAAGACCATGCCTAGTTTGGACCTGGGCAGACCTAGGCAAATTTTTGAGAACCACAGACGAACTTATCTAAGCAAATGGGTGAGAACCACTCTTTTGCATATATTCAAATTACAAATGCATTCTAGCCATTGACTGAAATGAAAAACAGACAAGTTTGCAAGGTAAAGGAATCACATTGTGAGAAGAAGATCACCGATTGAGTGTTTGAGTGTGAAATGAATAACTATGAAGTTATGAACCACTCAGTTGATCAAAGTACATAGTGGAAGCAAAACACAAATGTTTATAGTGGAATCAATAACATTCATTATAAATTTTCAGAAGACTCATTATACAACAAATACTTTGGCAAAATTACATCAGTGCACACTACTTCTCTACGCTTATTATAATTACAGACATTCTACTCTTTGATTGAAATGAGAAAAATACACTCTACCTCTTATCATGGCTTTTGGACTCTCTAGAGTTTGTACTTATAATCTACATTCATTCTCTTGCAACCTTCCCTTGCTTGCTAGCTTCACTCTGAATTCTTGTAAAGTCTAAAAATGGTTCCAATCCATAGCCTAAGTGGCTCATAGAAGCAGTTCCAAAAGCTCCTATTCTACATATGGACCAACTATTTATCATTGTTTTCCATTATACATCATAGAGAAATGTATAACAATGGGAAGATCACATAATATTCTTTCAACTGTTACAAGAAGAAAATGCTTCATTCTTTGAAAGTTATGAGTTTGCATGCTAAATATTGTTCGAAAGTCTTCTTAAGTTGTTGAGAAGCCAACACAAACATCAATTTTATTAATTTCCTTTACATGCATTCCTCTTTTGCCTTGCCTTCATCTCTTACATTTGCCATTGATTTAAATTTTTAAACTTCTATATAGATTGTTCACAAGGTGCTTTTAAGACCCCAAAGTCATAATTTACTCGAAATCTGTGAAACATGATCCTAGTCAATGGTTTACAAGCTTCTTGTTGTTTTTATGATACTACGTGACATTCTAATCTTAACTCATGCTTCTAGGCTGCATAAATATGCGTTTATATATAATTTTTACATGTTTTTGTACTAACGAATCCAAACCCCTTTTCAAAATTTTGCCATACCGACGAACCGGTTCTTCGAATCCAAACTTGAACCCGAACTTGAACCGACATCCTAGGCTAAAACCCTAACAAGTATGTGGTTAAAGTAAGTTATATACTTCTTTAGACAGCAACTGGGCAAGAGCTGGAGGTAGAGCGATTTTGTAGGCAACTAGATTAATCACTTCAAGAACTTTGAAGGGTCCCACATATTGAGGGGCTAGTTTGTACGACATTCCAAACTTTATGGAACTTCTCTAAGGTTTGACCCTCAAAAGAACTTTTTCTCCAACTGAGAACTCTCTCGACGTACGCTTGGCATTAGGGTAATTTTTTGTCTATCATTTGCTTTTGCTAATCTCTTTTTGCTCAACTTGATTTGCTCTCCATTTTTTATTACATTTTTGGACCAAGGGTAATCCTATCTTCTAGCTTATAGGAATTTCTTTTGTATAATACTTCAAATGGATCCATTTTGATCACAAAATGATAGGAGTTACTGTATGCAAATTCCACAAGTGGAAGATACTCCTCCCATTTGCATTGCTAATCCATGCAATACATCCGCAACAAATCTTCAAGGACTTGGTTCACCTTTTTGTTTGACTATCTTAGGGTGATAGGCTGAGCTTATATTAAGCCGAGTTCCAAATGTTGCAAACAAGGTTTGCCAAAATCTCAATGTCATGCATACATCTCTATTGAAGATAATCTTCTCAAGAACTCCATGCAATCTAAACACCTCTTAAACAAACTTGTGAGCTATTGTTGGCGTTTCATCCATTAGGTTTCTAGGTATAAAATGAGCTACTTTGGTGAGTTTGTCCACCGCTACTAAGATAGCATCATGTCTATTTCGTGACATAGGGAGACCTTGCACGAAGTCCATACTAATGACTTGCCATTTCCACTCTAGAATATCATGTGGGTATAGAAGTCTCATCGAGTGTTGATGCTTATCTTTCACTCTTTGGCATTCAAAACACCTTGCCATAACTTGTAGCATCACTCTTCATCCCTTTCTAGAAATATCGTGGTTTTAGATCTGCTAGGAGTTTTGTCACTCCCAAGTGTTCTAAGAATGGTGCAAAATGAACCTCTTTCCACACAAGGCTTCTTAACTCTCCAGAGTTTGGAAAATACATCCTTCCTTTGTACCTTAAAAGTCTATTTGGTTCAAAATAGAACCCGTCATATCTCAAATCTTGATAATTGACCAAGAGAGCTTGTTTAACTTGCTCATAATATTCATCTCCCACAGACTATTGTAAAACTTAATTCTTGAAATCTGATTGTATGGACACTATTGAGGAAATATGTCTCCGCTGACTCAAAGCATTTTCCACTTGGTTTTCTTTGCCTTTGATGTAATTTATCTCAAATTCATAATTGGATGTCAATTCCAACCATCTTCTTTGCTGAGCATCGAGATGTGGTTGGGAGAATATATACTTGAGACCCTGATGGTCTCCCCAACAAGTAGTGTCACCACATTTGCAAAGCATGCACTATTGCTGCTATTTCTAAGTCATGTGACTTAAGATTTCTCAATTCATAGGCTATCACACGCCCTTCTTGCATAAGCACCCCACCTAAACCTTCTCTTGAGACATCGGTGATTACAACAAACTAACCTTTTGGATCATGAACATTCAATATTGGAGTAATTGTCAACTTCTCTTTAAGTAAATCAAATGCTTCCTGACATTTCTTTGACCATTCAAAACACTTTCCTTTACTTTGAAGAGATTTGATAGGGCGGTCTTAGAAAAGTTCAACCCAAACTTTCTATAGTAATCATCTAACCCCATAAAATTGCACACTTAATGCACATTTTTTGTCATTGACCATTAAAGAATGGCTTTGATCTTTGACAGATCCAATGCAATTCCTTCGACAAAAATTATATGACCTAGATATTGTACTTCTTTATCAAAGAAAGTACAATGTTCTTATCAATTCTTAGAATACATAAGAATGTCCTCTAAAAACACCAGAACAAATTTATCCAAGCGATCTCTAAAGACACTAGTATTAGGTTCATGAACGTTGTTGGGGCATTCATGAGTTCAAAAGGAAAAGCTGTGAATTCACAATGCTCATACCTTAATCTAAAAGTTGATTTATGAATGTCTTCAAATTTCAGCCTTAATTGATGATAACTGGACTACAAATCAATCTTTGAGAACATGTCACACCACACAAAGATAATCAATATGCGGTAAATGATACTTGCTCTTTATCATTGCATTGTTAAGCATACAAAAGTCTATGCATAGACGCAAGGTACCATCTTTTTTGACTAAGATTACAGGTGCTCCCCAAAGTGAAAAGTTGGGTCTAATTAATCCTTTTTGCCAATAGTTCTTGCAATTGAGCCTTCAGCCCATCAACTTTGTAGTAGTCATATAGTAATGTGTTTTCGATACTAATTTAGAACCTAGAATTTTGTTTCTAGAGAATCGAAAGTTCTTTTCGAGGGTAACCCAGGGAGTTCTAACCCCCACGTTTGGAAGGGTCATGAAGAGGTTTGGGATCAGAGCTCCTAAACAGGAGCCCTTATCTGGTTGCTATGTTGCTGGCATTTCTTGACAAAAGCGAAGGAATCTTGTTCCATTGTTTGCCAATAGTACCCCATGCGGACTAGTTTTTGTACTAAGGACCAACCACCGACATGCCCTCTAGCAGATCCTAAATGGGCTTCATGAAGGGCAAGGGGTATTTTTGCCTTAGTTAGACAACGCAAGACACCATTATATGACTTGCAGTATACAACATTAGACAAGATCAAGTATCGAGTAGAAAGTTTTCTTATTCTAATGTGAGCGCTTTTACTCATATTGTTAGGAAAATTCTCACTTTTGAGATAGGTATATATGTCAGAAAACCATTCCCCATAATCTATATGAGCACACACAAGATTAATTGAGATGGCTTGATCTGATATAGCTGGAGAACACAAAACTGTACCACAAAGTGGTAGGTATCAGCATTAAAATTGGACCAGACCAATGAAGTTGCGTTTGCCATTGCATCTGCATGCCGATTTTCTCTCCTGGGAATACTAACTATGGTATAATGAGAGAATTACGCGAGAAGAGTCAAAGCCAATTCCCTGTACTTAGACAGCTTTGACTACTTCGCTTTATACTTTCTCGTGATATGGTTTACGATCAACTCAAAGTCGCCATGTATACGAAGACTATTAACCTTAACAGTCATCACAGTGCGCGACCCTTCAATGAGAGCCTCATACTCAACGATGTTGTTTGTACAATGGAATTCCAAACGGAAGGAAAGGGGAATAGGTTTCCCTTCGGGGGATATCAAAATGACACCTGGCCTTGAACCTATTTGGCATCTGGATTCGTCAAAGTACATGTCCCAAATAGGATCATGGCTGATGATGCATAGATTTTCATCAGGATACTATTCTAGCATGGGAAATGTCTTTGGCGACAATGCCTCCACTAGCTGGTTAGCAACCACTTGCTCTTTAACTGACTTCTGAGTTAAAATTTAGATCAAACTCAGAGAGTAGCATAACCCATATACCCAATCTTCCTGACAGATCAACTCTAGAGAAAAGGTATTTCAGGAGGTCGTTCTTGGTGAGGACCCTAGTTTCTGTGTGGACTAGATAGTCTCTCAGCTTTTGTGTGGAAAACACCAATGCTGGACATTGTTATTCTATGGCGGAATATCGAGTTTCATACTCAACCAAAATGCGGCTAATGTAATACACAACACTTTCTTTACCATCATCATTGTACTGGGCCAACAAGGCCACGAGAGCATCGTGAGATGTAAAGAAGAAAGGGGTGGTCTTGCATAGCTGACATTAAAATTGTAATGACCCTTACTAATAGGATCACTAAAATCTCTGATTTTGTGCTTATGGAATTTCGTCAAACACTTGGCATGCAATCTGAATTTATACTGCTGTAAGTAAAGACTGAATATGGAAATTGTTGAGCAACAAATCCACTCAACTCAATAATGCAAATCAGTGCCAATATATATATATATATATTCATTCAATGAAGATATTGACTCCCTTACAATAAATTGCAACTTTCAGATTTTACAAATTATTTGGCACCTTAGAATCTAAAATATGCTTGTGAGACACAAGGAATATTGTCAAACACTTCGTGTGCAACCTTCCAGCTTGCTGGTCTAATAATATCAGTCTGATATGTACTTTTAAATGACTATAGATAGCTTCCAATGCTTGAGAATCAACACATCAAAACATAAATTATCATCTAGATGCTTAAATGACACTTTGGACCCTTAACCAATGCATAGAGATGGATTTTCAATGTTACATATGCACTTACAGCCAAGTGACATTTTGACAAACATTTGTCATGCAACTCAAGAACATCACGTAATTTGAATGCAGCCTTATCTCTCTATGCAACTGAAGCATTAAACTGATTTCAAGAATATTTATCAAATGGCCTAGTCTCTTGACTTTCAACTACAAGTTTCAGAATTTTCTGAGTACAAAGACAGCCATGATTTCATACATAAACAACATTAAAACTTATTGAAATAAGTGCCAAATGAACTTGAAATGAAGCGCCTAGGAGTGTGAATGAAGAAGCAATCAATATCACTCCACTTTGAGCCTTCCTCTTGCCAAATTGAATTTTTTTTCAAATTCGCCCCTGTTCTGATATGAATGCCAATAATAAATAATTGCAGCAATAAAAGGTCTCCAAATTCGTATAGAAATGATTGCCAAGACAATAGCAATTGATTCCTCAAATACCCATAACCAAAGGATGCCTCCAAGTGAAGTTGTGAACAAAAATGTGGGTCCAAGATGAAAATCGCAGTATGCTGGAAATGCCACAGAACTACTGAAATGGTCTTCAAATAATGCCAATGCAATCCTCTTGATTAATGGATGAAAACAAGTCTTTTGACAACCCAAATTCCAAACCCTCAATAAAGTCTGAGGACTTCAAAATATATCAAGACTCAGTCCAAATCTGAATACTCAATAATGCCCAGCATGAAATGGTTGAATACCACTTCCAATGTGCAACCCTTCAGAAGATATTTCACCTCCTCAGTTATGCAAACCCTTAGGAGTTTCCGTTCTTAAAGATCAATTGAAAATTTGCAGACCTAGATGGTGCCACAAATGCTCCAAGATGAAAATGTAGTAGAATCCTCAAATCAAGCATGTCCAAAATGAGAGGCCAAGCCCTCTATTTATTCACTTTTCTAAGAAGTTACTAAGAACTTCTAGAAACATCCATTATAAAATCCCATTATAATGCACTTTTATAATAAAAATAACTTTATAAAATAAAAAGTGCAACTCAACTTAAAATTATAACATGTGGGCCCTGCATAACACATAATAATAAAAAATAGGCTCCAAAACATCTCTCCAAGAGCAAATAAGACCATCCAATCTCCAAATAATCACCAAGATGACTCTCTCACCAAAGCCATCTACCTACGAGAGTCCATGATAGGCAAATCCACTGAAAAATAACATGTCACTAAAAAGGGGACATGACAAAAATGAGGGAATTTGCCAAGTAATCTTTGATAGAACCAAAGGCCACTTGGCACTCCTCGTCCCATTTGAATTGCACGTCTTTCTTCAACAATCTTGTGAATGGTAATGTCCTAGCTGCCAGTTGAGAGACAAATCTTGTAATGGCTTGGATCTTACCTTGTAGACTGCGAAGTTGAGAGATGTTCGTAGGCGGAGGCATGTTGAGAATGATGTTGATCTTATCCATATCGACTTCTATTCCTCTTTGAGAGATGACAAATCCTAATAGTTTTCCGGTGTCAACACCAAAAACACATTTTAAAGGATAAAATCTCATTTTGTAGAGGCGTAGTCTCTCAAAGATAAGTCAGAGATTGTTAACATGATCACGATGAAGAATCAATTTCGCTAAGATGTCATCAACATAATCTTCCAAGATCTTGTGGATGAAATCATGGAATATCAGAGTCATCACTCATTGATATGTAGCACCAGCGTTTTTCAATCCAAACGGCATGACTACATAGAAAAAGGTACCCCAAGGGGTTGTAAAAGCAGTCTTGTACTGATCTTGCGGGTTTATTTGAATCCGATTGTATCTGGAGAAGCCATCCATGAAAGAAAGGAGTGCATGGCCTGCTGTGGAATCAACAATCATGTCGATATTTGGTAGTGGAAAATCATCATTCAAGGACACCTTATTCAAATCACGAAAATCTATGCATATACGAATGTGTCTGTTAGGCTTGCTGACAAGGACTATATTCAATATCCAAGGCGAATAATCAATGGGACGAATAAAACCAGTTTTAAGGAGCTTTTCTATCCCAGTCTTGACCATTAGGGCAATCCCTGGATTCATTTTTTGGATCTTGTGTTTTACGAGCTTAGCATCGGGTGCCAAGACTATATTGTGAACCACAACAGATTCATCAATTCTTGGCATGTCCTCCTATGCCCATGCGAAAACATCGGGGTATTGATGGAGGTTGGTATGTGCCTTAACTTCTTTAGAAGAGAGACATTTCCCTACCTTAATAATCCGCTCTAGATAACTGGAGTCCATAGGGACATCGATAGTGTCACCTTTTATAAGGACACTACGGTCTTCTGGATGTGGCACTGAAGGGTAGTCCCCGACACAAGAGAGGGGGACTCCTTCATTCGCATTTTTGACACTCTCCCCATAGTATGCAGGAGTCTCCAGGCAATAAGGAAATCGCCTCTTGTGATGAAAGGAAGGTAGACCATCATAAACACCTAAGAACTCCTGAAGAGCTTCTTCCGAGGAGAAGACAACCAAGGGGACTACATTTGAACTCATGCTAGATTCAATGAGTTCCAGATGAACCAACTCCAAGGGCTCAGCAAGAATCATGTTAATGTTTTACCATGGCTTTTCCTTGCATTCAGAAGGACGATATCCTATCCCAGTGGTGTGTCATTTGAGGCCCGACTCAAGGGGGACCTTGATACCTTCATGGTCGAGCCCACAACCTCTTCCATCATAGCCACATCTAGAAACCAGCTCATATCCTCTCCCATAGATTGACTGAAGCTCTTGGGAACTGGGTGGATTGGTGTTGAAAAGATGATCAATGTGATAAGATTCACCAAGCTTAATAGAGGCATAGTCATGTTTTGTAGCTGCAATAAATGGAATTTTGGGAATCTTCAGGTTGATTGTGTTAACTTTATATTCTCCAACATGAGAATCAACAAAATCTAAAGTTCCCCAATCATCTCCCGCACATGCATTGATCTCGGGGGTAGAAGGAGCCTAAATAGTTTCAATGAGAGGAGTTTTCACCATTTTCCTTGATTGGTTCTTTTTTAGGAGAATCAACTTTAGGAGGCACCTGAACTTCCTTGGGCTTCTCCTCTTGGACACTTCCTACATGAGCTTCCCCAGTAGGGGGAGTCAATGAAGAAGGTGCTACTCTACTGGAAGCCATCAAAGGGACGTAATTCCTAAATGGGGGAGTTATTGAGGTCTGACCTACAATTGCCATTTGGCATAAATGCATAGCATCAGGATCAGCCTTTCTTGTGACAACTTGATTATCTACAACAAACTTAACCGACCCATGCAAAGTAGACAAAATTGCACCCAAGGCATGCAACCATGGCCATCCTATAAAGAGGTTGTAAGGAAGGGGCCTTGGCATAACATAACCCAAGGTTGGAATGACTACAAGTCCGATCTTCAAGGGTAAGATAACCGTCCCTACAACAGTCTTTCCCGTATTGTCAAAACCTCTAATGAATAAAGAACATGTTGCGTGAGAGTTCTTATCCACCTTGATCTTTGGGAGTAGATCCAAACCACATATGTTGATAGCTCAACCAGTATCAACGAGGGTTTACCTTACTCCTACACTGTTCACAAACACAATGATCATCAAAGGATTTGTGAGGTTCCTAGTTTTCGGGGGGCGGAAGTTCATGTAGATAGAAAGTAATATTCGGCATATCCGCGCGAATGTGATCCATCAAAGCATTCACATCTTTCGGCCTTGCCAAGGAAGGAAGCAGGATCTTTTGAAGGGCTTCCTAAAGCATCCCTTGATAAACAAGGGCTATTTGAAGCAAGTCCCAGAGTGAGATATTAGCAGGAGTAACATGGAGTTGCTCGATAAGATTTTAGTCACTGGTTTTCTTAGCCACAAGTTTAGGGGCTTGAGGAAGTTCGGGTTAAGAAGGTGGTAAGGTAGTAGCAGATTGATCGAGGTTGTCTTTGTTCCTTCAAGTATTGTAGGTATGAGCGATAGTATTGTACAACTCATTCCTATATTGAGAGAATTTGGCAAAAAGGTTCAAAGAACCATTTCCTCGTGACTTGTCATGTGTAGATTTCATCCTCTTAGGTGAGGGACTAGCGACAGTTACGCACATGACCAGTCTCTTGGGTTTTGCAGGTATTGCTGAGACTACAATGACATTTATAGACTCACTAGGACCTCTTAAGGAAGTATCCACACATGAAAGGTGTTTGGTGGACTTGGAATCATGATAAGACGTACCCAAGAAATCATCTAGAGCTTCGTCTAACATGTCAAAGTCATCTTGGAGAACGCCTTGTCAAACACGTCAAACCTTTGCAAGAAGAGATCTGACATATCGGTATTCATGACAAGTTCACCAAAATGTAGAGTACGGGATTTTGCCACCTTTTGCAACAACAAAATGGCCTTACACTACCTCAAGTACAGGACTGAGCGAGGCTCAAATAAGAAGTAAACTAATCTATGAACTACTTATAAAGCTATTTAGGATATATTTTCAATGTTTCTAGTATCAATTGTCTGCAGTTTTTTAATCGATATAGAAACATTGATTAAAAAACTGCACACAATTGATACCAGAAACATTGAAAATAACTCCAATGGATTGTGGGAAACTAATATTATTATTTAGGATATTCTAACAATTCTAGTATAACTAAAACGTAAGTTAAATGAACTACATAAATAGAGTAAATGATAGGAATGCAAATAAAATGCAATATACACTTATATAGATATTTTGACTTCACAAACTAAAAATTAAAAACTTAAGGAATATATCGGCAAAATCAGAAGCTCTCGGCCTTGGACGACTACACACCGCGTTGGAGTCTCAGATGATAGAGAACAGGAAATTCCAGAATCGTACTACCCTCTTCCAAATTTTAGCTTCTAGCACTTGTTCGTCATCTGCGCACATGCAAGAAGGAAATTTGTTGTGGCCGTTTAAGAGTTTTGCCTCAGTCAAACCCCCGCTTTAGTGTTCCCACCTCCACTAACAGCCAAATAGATATGAAGATGATAAACCGAGATGGAGACAAGTAATAGAAATAACTCCACGCTTCATGGAGGAGAATCCCTACTACTCAAAGACATGTAATAAAAACGAGCCTTGCTTGAGGGAGGAAAGCCCTTATTGTGTTGAGATCAAATGGGTATCAAAAACGAGCCTCGCTTGAGGGAGGAAAGCCCTTACTACCTAAATGATAATATATTAAGAGATGTTGAACATAAAAGTACAAGAAAGCCAGATAACGAGAGAGATGCAAATGAGATTAGTGCTTAAGTGTAGATCTTTCCAATGTCGTGACCAAAATCCAGCAGAGCTCCGCTTTAAGAATCGAGAGAGAGAGAGAGAGTTGTGGATTTCAGAGAGTCCAGAGAGACAAAACGGGCTAAAAAACAGCTTTTATGAGCGTTTGCGGGCAGAGATAGCCGTCTCGTATGCAGCCAAAGCGGTGTTTCCTTTGCAAGTTTTGTGGATGCTAGAGCGCTGCATTGACATCCGCGCGCTCCATTCACGTCCAAACGTGTGGGCTTCAAATTTGGGTGAGAGATCTTGGACATTGTGCTCTAGGAATTTATGATGTCAAAATGTTTCCATCCGATCATGATTTTCATATGTTAGCTCGTGGGACTTAATGCCAAAGTGCATAAGTGCAGGGGTGTAAATTTAGGACACTACAATCATGAATTGCCCTCAATATATTTTCCTCCATCTTAGACTCAATGACTAAGAAGACTTGGTTCTTATACAAAATTAGTCCATCTAACTCGATGTAGGTAACAAATTTCACTACTTGATCAGATATTTTAGCAGCAAATGTGGTTTTAACATATTCAGCTAGAATATAACCTTTCCAATCAACTGAAATTATGAAAAGGAAGCATAGAGTCAACTTCCTAGAGAAAGCATCAACAACAACATTTTTCTTCCCCGTCATGCATTCTATAAGTTCATAGGCTTGTGTTTTAATCACACCCTTTTGTCAGCAATCATTAAAGTCATACTAGCTCAAAAAGAATTTTAAGTTGTTATGATTAGTTTTTAGTTTGCAATAAATTTCATATAGAATAAATACTATCTAAACTTCTCCAACACATCCATAATTGCCAGCATCTCTTTATCATAATCATTTAGCTTTTTTCCTTCAAAGGCTATAGGGTGTCTCCATTGAGTTAAAAGTTAAAACAGACCATATTCCTTCTCCTAAAGTGTCACCATCTACCACAAATTGAAGAGAAAAATCAGGTATAGCAAGTACTAAGCAAGAGCTCATTACCTAGATGATTGTTTTAAAATTTTCTTGAGCAACTGCAATCCATTCAAAAGCTCCTTTCTTTGTCAAATCTGTTAAGAGTGCAGCAAATTGAGAAAATCCCTTAACAAATCTCCTATTGTAGCTGCACAATCCAAAAAACACTCTCAATTGTGTTAATGTCAAAGGTAGTGGCCAATCTAAGTTAGCTTGGAAACTTTTGAGGATCCACTTGTATGCCTTTGGCACTTATGATATGCCCAAAATACAAAATTTTTGTCAGGCCAAACTCACACTTGGATTCTTGATAAACATATTACAGTTCCAAAATGGCTAACACTATGTCCAAGTATTGCATATGTTCTTCCCAGGTCTTATTGTAATGTCCAAATGTTTGAGCGAGCATTGGAGTTAGTGGATTTAGCCTATCATTGGGTCCTTGTAGGCTAATATTGGTGATTAGAGGACCCTGTTGTGAGTTTTAGCCTTGTTTTGAGAGACTTAATATTTATAGTAAGTCAACATATGGTTCTACTGAGCTCGGAATATTTAGAGGAGTTATATGACGATTTCATATTTTATTTCCGACTTCCGGTTTGGACTCCAAGATTCTTGGAGGGAGCGTCTATTTTTAGTAAGTCACCCCGTCAGGTTCATTCATCATCTTTCATCATCATGATCACTCTTGTGCTGTCAGATTTTGATTCTGATGCTTCTTCAGTTGTTTTCGCAAGATGGGTGAATTATGATTATTATTTAATTAAATTGGCTAAGGTTGTTATTTTTATTGGGATTGTCTATTGGGCACCTTGGTGTTATAGCTCATTGGAACTGGGTTGAGTAGTTTTAAATCTTGAGCTCATAAAACAGGGACTCTATGTGTTAGAATAGCATTATTTTAAAGAAAAGGTCATTTTCAGCATTAAAGCGAAGAGAAATATAATAGTTTATTATATTTCAAATGTGCACATAAAGCAAAGTCTTTTGTAAGTGAAAAGTGTGTGAGAGAAGATATCTTTAATTATAAAAGCAATGCTTTGGGCAAAAAGCTATTCATTCAATGATATCATTTTTATGCAATTGGTCAAAATGAAATTGGTAAAGCTCTCAAGGGTTTGGTGTTGAAGAAACGAGAATTTCTTCAAGAAATCCATACTGCACTTTGAGCTGGAATGTATGCCAGCAAATTGTGTGAATTGTGATTGGTTATCTGTTCATTGCAATCGATTTGAGGCTGTCATACAGTTCATTGAAAGCCTGCGTTTGAGTATGGAAGGCAGCAGTACTATTCTCTTGGCTGCGTGAGGGATCGGAGGTATAGAAATTTAGCAGTGTTTGTTCTTTTTGATTCGTAAGTGGAGTTTAAATAAGGAAGAACGAATTCTATGTATGTTGGCGTCAATTTCCAGCAGGGATATCAATAACTTCAAGCTGCATTTCATCCTTGGCATGCTGCGTCAACATACAAGGTGTTGATTTTTAATAATTTCCTCTCTTTAAATATTGGCAATCAATTTGATATTGATAATAGTTGTTTTTAGCAATCAAGAGTAGTGATTGATAATTGCTATAGTTCAATTATCTAAATTGAAAAGTTTCAAAAAAATATATATGTTTGATATTATTTAAAATTGATAATTCAAAACAAAGTTCCAAGAGTAAACAAACAAGAGCTAGCAAGGCTCTTTACAGTGGTATCGGAGCTCGCATCCTACCATCCTGCGGGGTTTTGAAATCTTGAGTTTCCACGTTTGCTTTGTGAGTGATCAGCACTCTAGTTTTATTTGTCATGGATAAATACAAAAAACCACGTAAATATGGGAATCAGTCTAGTAGTGTGTCATTTTACGGGAAACAAACAAGTGCCTTGGAAAATGAAATGGAGAAATTGAGGCAAAAATAGGAAAGGCTTAAAGCCCAACTTGCAGATCCGGCCACTGTTGATAGGGCAGCTAGTTTTATAGTTTCCTTCTTCAGGAAGTCTTCCTCACGAAGAATGCAAGAAGAGAAACGAGATGTTCTTGTAGGTAAGACATCTAGGAATCTTCATGATGAGTTTTTAGCAGCCACTGATCATTGTAGATATGATCTTGTTCTTAGTAGGACAGCCACTAGTCCTATTTGCACACATGATGTTGGGGACTCTTTACAGGGACATGTGGATGTGCCTATCTTGTTGGCAGATAGTGGTACTGAGTTTTAGCATCCCAAGCCTATCACAGTTAGTGGCACAGGGTCTAATTTGCAGGACAACAATCCTTTATGTGAGCTTGTAGTTGATGCCATGGATAGTGTGAGAGTGGAGGATGTTGTAGATACCACTATGGATTTTGACACCATAGATGATGGTGTTATCTTTGAGGACTGCGAGGAGTATATGAGCTCTAACAACTCTGATGTTTATGACAGCAGTCACAGTGTGGAGTCAGTGCAGGAGACAACAATCTTTTTTTGTATTGAGGATGTGAGCATGGAGCTACCCAGTGATGACACTCGTGATGGGAGTGTTACAGATGAGTCAGGTGACATAGATTCATGCCACAGTGTAGGTGATTCGTGCGATGACATTGAGTCATTTATGTAGTCGGAGTTAGCAGAGGGGTCTCAGATAGATGATGTCGATACTAGCATCACGGATACCTCTGATGTTGAGAGTGAGGATGATGGGTGCTGCAATGTTTATGGTTTTTTATATCATACTTTGGGTGTGGACTCAGCGTTGTCATCCGATGGTGGTGGGTTCCAGGATTGTTTTTTATAGGGACTCATGGATGAGGATAGGGAAGCATATGAGTGGTAGGAGTTTGTTACAGCTAGGGCTTCCCCTTCTAGAGATGAGGTTACTTCTTTGGTGACTCATGAGGATGACTCCACCTACAGCGAGTCATGCTTGATTTATCAGACCCTACAGAGTTGTTAGTGAGTGAGGATGGGTCCCAGGATCTAGATTGTCATGTGGTTGCAGAGGACGAGGTAGCTGAGGTTTGTGATGAGACAGATTCAGCGGCAGCTTCCTCGGGGGTAGATGAGGATGAGTCCAATGTCAGTACTCAGTTTGCAGATGTGTGCTCGAATGATAGTACACGGAGATACGGTGATCTTGAGGGAAGTTTGTTGGATATAGCTTCCTTCCATAGTGTGGACAGTGCAGTTGAGATTTTGCATAGGAGACCTGTTGTGCAGAATCATCATGTGACTAGCCAGTTGAGAGTTGGTGAGAGAGATATTACTTCTACTCTCGAGCATTTTGATGCCACTCGTTAGTTGTTGGTTGTTTATGGTTGGGATGCTCCTATGACGGATAAGCACAGTGGTGGTTACCTATCCTTGACAAAGATTCATTCCTTGCGTGAGGTTGTTAGGATTTTGAGACAGGATTATTTACAGTTGGTAGCCGACCGAGATCACCTAGTTGAGTGAGGGAGCATGAAATACGAGACATTGATGGATAGAGAGGAGGTAAGTGAGCTTAGTCAAGAGCTCACATCAACTTCTGAGGTTTTAGAGGGCACTCTGTGGGCTCTTCAGGAGTCGTAGTTGCAGTTGGGAGAGGTGACTATGGAGTTGGAGCGGATTCAGTCTTTGCCAGCCATAGACCCAGTTCAGTTGCATATAGTAGTGGTTGGTGGTGAGTCAACTTCCACAATTAGCAGTGATGGATGTGTTGGGGACACGGTTACATCCATCCTTGATACAGTTGCAGTGGTTACAGATGAGATGAATACATCAGTGGAGGACTGCAGAGAGCTTCTTGTTGTATCAGGTCCTCTAGTAGTTAGCACATTGACAGATGATGCAGAACAAGTTATTGAGAGTACTAATGTGATAGTAGTGGATTCTTTAGAGAGTTGTGTGTCAGTTCCTAACACTACTCCCTCTTCTTCACGGGACTTGGGCAGGGTATCATCTGATTGGGAGACGAGCTTTCAAGGGGATTTGTTTCCTTCTGCCGGAAGCAAATCTATTACTTCATCTCATATAGCTAATAGCGATAGACAGTTAGTAGTGTCACAGTTTCAGAGTGATCAGATGTGGGTTGGAGGGGAGCAGGTTGATGCTTCTTCATATAATTTCTATTGCACAGAGTCAATTATGGAGTATCTGCTTGAGAGTCTAGAATTGCAGGAGGGACCATTCGGAGCTTCTAAGGGTACTCTCATCCGGGGTTCTCGCAGTATTCAGCTGTTAGTGGGAAAGATTGTAGATACCTTGACTACAATGCTTCCCCACAGGGATTTTGTGGTTGGGTTTGCTGAGAGGGTTTCCCAAGATCCTACCCAATCAATTGTTCAGAGTCAGAGATTGGAGTCATCTTGTGATTCTCAGATTGTTGTTGATGAGCCTCTATCAGAGATTAGAGCATTTCATTGTGATTACATAGTGAGGAGCGTTCATCATTTCTCTTTTGACCCACCGGTTGAGGATTTGGTTGCACGTCAGTGTGGGTTGGCTCCTAGGTTGTATCATTCTTTATGGGATGAGTTTACTCCATCTACAGTTGATGGGGTTAGCTACTGCAAGTTTGCAGGGGGCCACTTACAGGATCAACATATCCATGATGGTTTTGCAGAGGATGGATATCTGAGTTATGGTACAATTGTTTTTGGGAGGTCTTGTCCCTATTGCACAGATGGGCTTTATCTTCAGAGCAAATTGGCAGGGTGTGCAAGTAGTGACAGGTTCGACACTACGGGATGTGTAGGTCACTATGGTTGGCATGGTGATAGTGTGTTCAGGTTTGCTCAGTGGATGATGATTTCTCCACAGGACTTTGCAGGTGATTACAGGGACATTACTCCATTTTATCCTTGGGATCCAGGTGGACTTCTGTGTTTTGTTTTTTGAGATTGCTTGGGGACAAACAATTTCAGGGAGGGATGACTATAATGTCCCCATTTTTTAGCGAGCATTGGAGTTAGTGGATTTAGCCTATCATTGGGTCTTTGTAGGCTAATACTGGTGTTAGAGGACCCTGTTGTGGGTTTTGGCCATGTTTTGAGAGACTTACTATTTATGGTAAGTCAACATATGGTTCTACTGAGCTCAAATGATTTAGAGGAGGTATATGATGCTCTCAGATTTTATTTCCGACTTCCGGTTTGGACTCCAAGATTCTTGGAGGGAGCGTCTATTTTTAGTAAGTCACCTCGTTAGGTTCATTCATCATCTTTCATCATCAGGATCACTCTTGTGCTGCTAGATTTTGATTCTGATGCTTCCTCTTCGCAAGATGGGTGAATTATGATTATTATTTAATTAAATTGGCTAAGGTTGCTATTTTTATTGGGATTGTCTATTGGGCACCTTGGTGTTATAGCTCGTTGGAACTAGGTTGAGTAGTTTTAAATCTTGAGCTCATAAAACAAGGACCCTATGTGTTAGAATAACATTATTTTAAAGAAAGGGTCATTTTCAACATTAAAGTGAAGAGAAATATAATAGTTTATTATATTTCAAATGTGCACATAAAGCAAAGTCTTTTGTAAGTGAAAAGTGTGTGAGAAAAGATATCTTTTATTATAAAAGCAATGCTTTGGGCAAAAAGCTATTCATTCAATGATATCATTTTTATGCAATTGGTCAAAATGAAATTGGGAAAGCTCTCAAGGGTTTGGTGTTGAAGAAACGAGAATTTCTTCAAGAAATCCATACTGCACTTTGAGCTGGAATGTATGCCAGCAAATTGTGTGAATTGTGATTGGTTATCTGTTCATTGCAATCGGTTTGAGGTTGCCATACAGTTCATTGAAAGCCTATGTTTGAGTATGGAAGGCAGCGATACTATTCTCTTGGCTGTGTGAGGGATCGGAGGTATAGACATTCAGCAGTGTTTGTTCTTTTTGATTCGTAAGTGGAGTTTAAATAAGGAAGAACGAATTCTATGTATGCTGGCGTCAATTTCCAGCAGGGATATCAATAACTTCAAGCTGTGTTTCATCCTTGGCATGTTGCGTCAACATACAAGGTGTTGATTTTTAATAATTTCCTCTCTTTAAATATTGGCAATCAATTTGATATTGATAATAGTTGTTTTTAGCAATCAAGAGTAGTGATTGATAATTGCTATAGTTCAATTATCTAAATTGAAAAGTTTCAAAAAAACATATATATATGTTTGATTTTATTTAAAATTGATAATTCAAAACGAAGTTACAAGAGTGAACAAACAAGAGTCAGCCAAGCTCTTTACACTTATTATAAGTAAAAATATTGTCATAGAATAATAATACAACTTTTGTCAAATACCCGCTGAAAACTTCATTTGTGCTTGATGGGAACATAGTTGTTGTAGTAGCTAGATCAAAGGCCATAAATAAGAATTCAAAATGCCCAAAATGACATCTAAACATTATTTTTTATACATCTTCCTCTCTTACCCCAATCTAGCAGTGGTTGGATCTTAGATCAATCTTCAAAAGTATATAGCTACATGTAGTTCATCTACTAGTGCATCTATCCTTGGTACATGCTACCTATTCTTGATGACCTTGTTCAATGCCCTATTGTCAATACATAGCCCCATCCTTCTACCCAAGCACCACGAGGAATGCAAAGGCATTGAAATTTGATCTTATGTAGCCCATCTCCAAGAGTTCCTTTATAGCCTTCTCAATTTCAACCTTATATGCCTTTGCGAGGTGATATGGAGTGATTATCACTGGTTTCAAACCTAGTTCCAAATTCATAACATGTTGGAATCCTTTGTTTAGGGGCAGTCCTAGTGGCAACTATTAGAATAATACATTCATAATATCTTTATTCTTTCTTATTTAATGGTCAATATTGTAACTTATGTAAATGTTAGATACTTTCAATTTTACAATTGTTTCTTTATAGAAACGTCGTCTTTTGTATCTCTATAAATGATCGTTTGATCTTTTGTTTAATTCTTTCATTATTTTACCAATTACTTGTGTACTATGGTATCAGAGCTGTGTGGTACGAAAATTATTTTTAAAAAAAAATTGAATGAATTTTTTTGAAAAACAAATTTTGTTTTTTGAGGGTTTTGAAACCTGTTGAAAGATTGTGTAGGTCTGAGTTTTTTGTGCATGTTCATCTAAGAAATCCATGGTATTCGCACACCTTAAAAAAACCTGCATTTTTTTTTAGAAATGCGACCTTTTCTGCCCATGTGACACTCTTTCTTAGACCGTTTTTGCATCGTTAAGATTTTTTTGTGATCAATAACCATTCTTCCACCATTCATCGCTCTTTTCTAGAGGTTCTAGTCGCCATTTTTCTCATTTTCATCTCTCTCATATTCCCACGCGACATCAATTTCGACGTTTAGTTTTTGTGACAGGATTGTTATTGTTGGATTTAGCTTCGGGAGGATCACAATAATAATTCAAGTTGGTGGAAGAAATTGCTAGAGGGTAGTAATATTTGACAATAAGAGATAAGTATTCTTACCCTTGAATAATGTTTATAAATTTTGAGTCATTAATTCATGCCATAAGATCGAGGTAGTAAACTTTTATACTTCTATAATTGATATTTCCCTTCAGGATAGTTTAGTTTTATGAACTAATTGTAATCTCTCTTCGAAGTGCTTTGAGGACAAATCTAGAAGCATAAGAGATTGCATTCAAGGGAGAAAGAACTTAATGCCTACAATTATGGAATTGAGTTGAGAGTTGATATCAGATTCAGAGGGAATCTGACAATGTCAAGATGGAGCACGAACTTGAGCTTCAGAGGGAGCAACTAGAGGATTTGCATCTGTGAACATCCGAGGATCTTGATTCAGAGGAAGCAGACCATGTCAAGATGGGTTCCTCAATGATCAACAGTTAGAGGATTGCGATTCATAGGATGGAGTTTCAGCATCAGTGATCCATTATTTTTGTATCTTATAGAGATTTCTTATCACTATGTAAGAGACATGGTAGGAAGGAATGTGATCCAGTTGGAGTATATTAATACGAGCGATCAAACAACAAATATTCTTACCGAACCACTCCCCAAGGTGAAAGTTGATCACTTCAGGAAGAATCTTGCTATGGTTGAAATATAAAATTTTGATTTGTACTGATAAAGATGTTTAATGTGTAAACTTCTTTTGGCAAATGTGTGACTTTATGGGCCCACCCATCCTGTGTACATTTCTGAGAGGTGATGATCTCTTAGACAATGAACACTTGTATTTGATGTTACAAGGTGACGATCTTGTAATGGAGATTCGTTATGGTAGACTTTTGATACGTCAATGCACATACCATAATAGGGTTATATGTAAGGGGAATGTAATGTTCTCATAGTACTATATCCTTGTGTCACGATCCGAGGTGATATGAAAATCAGGTATCACGATCTAAGGTGATGTGAAAACTAGGTATCATGATCTAAGATGATTCCTCATATTACGATCTAAGATAATATGTAAAATCAAGTATCACATGCTAGGTGATTCCTCATATCACATGTTTAGTGATATGAAAAACTAGGTATCACGCATTAGGTGATTCCTCATGTCACATGTTAGGTGATATGTAAAACTAGGTATCACGCATTAGATGATTCCTCATATTACAATCTAAGGTAATATGTAAAATCAGGTATCACATGTTAGGTGATTCCTCATATCACATGTTTGGTGATATGTAAAACTGGGAATCATGTGTTAGGTGATTCCACATATCACATGTTAGGTGATATGTAAAATTGGGTATCACGCATTAGGTGATTCCTCATGTCACATGTTAGGTGATATGTAAAACTGAGTATCATGTGTTAGGTGATTCCTCATGTCACATGTTAGGTGATATGTAAAATTGGGTATCATGCATTAGGTGATTCCTCATGTCACATGTTAGGTGATATGTAAAACTGGGTATCATGCATTAGGTGATTCCTCATATCACATGTTAGGTGATTCCTCATGTCACATGTTAGGTGATATATAAAATGAGTAGCACGTGTTAGGTGATTCCTCATCTCACAAGTTATGTGATACTTAAATGAGTATCACGTGTTATGTGATATTTGCCTTCACGAGATATGTGAGATTTCTTATCACAAGAAATGTGATATATTATTGTATCTTCCCTAGCTAAGAGGGAGTGTTGATGTATGTAGCATCGGTCAGATAAAACCAATTATATATAATAAATTATGAGAAATGATTTATATACATATATATATATATAAATATATATATATAATAATTGATATTATTTGTATTAATATACATATATATATGTATAATGTTAATCATTTATTTATTATTATAATAACTATATAGTTAATTAATAAATTAGATTAATAAATAGACATGTCCCATGAAGGGATATGTCTTTTCTTGTCTTTACCATGTATATATTCAAGAGATCGATGCATTTGGAAAACACATACTTTTAGGGCAGTGCTATTACATTTGCAGCGATCTGGAACTTAACAGTTATTGACGATGGGCTGCTTTTCTTGCATTCGATGGCCCTTTTCTTGAATTTCTTGGCACTCACGACCTGTTCATTTGTCGTTTTTTTTGGTTGCAGACGCCATCATTTTGTAGATGTCGTTTTTCTCCTTTTCTTGTTCGCATGGCTAGGGCTTTGCTTGCAATTTGCAAATTTTCGTGGTTTTTTCTCTCTGCTCTCATTCTAAGTCGCCATCTAGGGTTTTTCTACAACAAGTATTCTCTGATTTTCAGATTCAGCTATGCTCTACGGCACACCTTTTTCATCCGGCTAGGGGTTTTAGAAAACCCTTTTGATTTTTTGGTCGGATTGGGATTTTACCTACATATTCTTTGTGGGTCTTCGTGAAGATTTTTGGGTCTTCGTCAATTTTTTTAAATTTGATCCTTGAGATTTGTGCCAACCGTACTTCATCTCTCTTAAAGTTTGTACTTGAATCTGCCTTTGTTTGTGCATTGGGATCCCTGCCTTAGGTATCGCACTTTATTTTTTGGCCTCTTCAAAATTTCTCATTTTGTCTTGGAAAATGTGTAGATGGCTTCTTTGACCAGCATAATGTTGGAAGGCAATCAACAATTCAATGACAAAAATTGCAACACATAGAAGTAGTGGATGATGACTATCTTCGAGTATCGTCACCTTGATGAGCTCATTTTGGGTAAACAATCTCGTCCTACTGGAGCTGGGCAAGATCAAGATAATTTTAACGAGAACAACCAAGAAGCAGTCATGCTTATCAAGCTTTCAGTTACTAATGATCAACTGCGACAAGTGCCATTTGGTAAGACAACTACAAAGATTTGGACTATTTTGAAGGATCTCCATGAGACATCAGATAAGAGTAGTGCGTGATAGAAATAAAGAAACACACACAACTGAGAGGGGGGGTGAATCAGTTGTGTCCAAAACAGTTGTGTCAAAACCAAAACTTAACAATGCTCAACTTCCTTACTTAGATGCACAAAGATAAACATGAAACAATTGAACCATCAACACAAGAACACACAACACCAAAAATTTTGCATGGAAACCCGGCTAAGGGAAAAACTATGGTGGGGATCAATCCCACAAGATGATGTACTAGCACAATAACGTTGTTAAAGGTACAATGGGGAATGCACATGCATTCAAGCTCACTAACTAGAGCTCACTGCTCAAATACAAATAAGGGCAACCCAAAATACAACTAGGGCTACAACCCCAAAAATGGACTACAATCCACTATGGACAACAATCCACTAAATAAGTGAATTGATTAATAGCATCTCAGACATGCCAATACAGCTCCAATGAAGTACAACTTTGTTCTAAATTTATTTTAGATTCCACTCATACCTCTTCGCACATCCACTGATATCACTTCATTAAGCATCTCATGCATCCATACTACACATCTGCAATTACAAATGATCTCATCTTTGTTGTCGGTATATTTTGTATGTACGGGTGTTGTGTAATAAACTTATGTTAATCTCGGCAATTAGTACCGAGAGTGTGAACCGTTACGACGTGACGTTTCGGTGGTGTCTCTTCAGAGGTTATATGTACACATTGCTCTGAGTGTGAATGACATGATTTGGTTTTCTGAGTACTTTATGTTTACCGAATTGCAATACTTTCCTGTGTTCATGTTTATCAGTTAATGTGTGTTTATGCAACTATTCTTGTTGACCCGAGAGGGAAAACATCTGGCGCCGTTGCCTAGACATACCCGGATGGCGAGTAGGCATAATGGGCTTACCCGTTAGTGCGATAAACCCAGAAGCCGAGGAAGCCCGTACCGAGTTGTACGACAGAGAGGATAATCTGGCACGTGACTTCCGAATTTTGTTTCAAGTAGCTCTTGAAACTCACGTTCGAAGGGAGGCAACGAACAGAGACGTCCCTGCAGGCGTAGTGTGGGACGCGATTGGGGCGAACCCTGCAGCGAATCGGTTGTTGAACCAACTTCCACGGTTGTTGGCACAAGCAGCACTCGCACGACGTATTCGGCAAGAGGAAATTGACCGTGAGGACCGCCGCCAGGAGATCCTCCGTGCATTCCACGCCCGAGAGCATCTTCGTCGCCGTCGGGAGGAAGGAAATGACAAACAATAAAGTTGTTGAAGTTTGAAACGAAGGGGAACGGAACACAAAAATTCAATTGTAGTTCAATTGAGAATGTTGTAAAGCAACATGAATTAATAAAAAATAAGTGTTCTTTTTGATTGAGCAATGTGTATAGTTTGTCTTGATGCCCAATAATTTAAATAAAGATCGAAATAAGAAAGTGATAGATGACAAAGGGGAAGCCGCACAGAAGGCTTTGATATCCGCGCAGCAACGTGAACGTCGGTGTAGGCTCAGGCAACTTGCCAAAGACCAGCTTGCCGGAGGGTTGCCCGAAGGGGACCTTGGAAGTGGTACGGAGGGTGCAGAAGCCGAAGAAGAGTTCACTTCTCCGGAACGGAGAGTGCGGAGTCGGGAAGAGTTACTTGAGGAGACACGGGCGAGAAGAGCCTTTCTCCAAGAGGAGAGAGTACGGTTTGAGGTGGGTCTCCGTACACCAAGCGCGGAGAACCAAATCGGTGGAGAGGGTGATACTGCAGAGGGTGGCACGAGCACACCAGCAGACCCTCCGTTGGAACCGAGAACCCCGCACGGTACGGTGCTAGGAGAAGGGCAAGTACCACCAGCCCAGCAACTACCGCAAGGACAAGTACCACAAGTCCAGACTACCCACAGCACTCAGGGAGGTGTGGGCACGAGTGGTATCGGTGCACCGCCTCCACCGCGGCCAACCATGGCGGTGAATAAGCAGAAGTTACCGAAATTTACGGGGCAATCCAAGGAGGATCCAGTTCGGCATTGTCGAACGTGTGAAACGATATGGACTGCACACGGGGTAATTGACGAGAACGAATGGATCCGTCAGTTCCCTGCAACACTGCGGGAGGGTGCCATTGATTGGTACTCGGACGTTGACAAGACAAGGCTCACGACATGGGACGATGTCAAAAAGGCCTTCCAGACAGAGTTCCAATTGTTACGGGATGATAATGAAATATTGGCGGAGATCTACAACACGAAGCAAGCCAAGAATGAGTCTGTCCGTGTGTACGGCCGACGACTCAAAGAACTCATTGGAAAAATGGAGTCGGCCCCAGCGGATGAATTGAAAAAGAGATGGTTCGTGAAGGGACTCAAAACATCCCTCCGAAAGAAGATGAAAATAGTACCACCTACTTCATATAGTAATGCATATAACCGAGCAATGGATCTCGAGAGCGAATGTAAGATCTTGAAGAAGACAAGGTCATCTTCTGATGATGATTCAGACACGGAAAGTAGTGAGGATGGGTCGAGCAAGAAAGTGCTCGCATTGCAAAAAGACCTTGAGAGGATGATGCGAGAACTTAAAGCCGCCAAAGGAAGTACTAGCAAAGCCGAAGAAGATACAGTGTGGTGTACGGACTGCAAAGAGGCAGGCCACACAAAAGGGTCTTGTCCGAAAAAAGCTTTTTGTGATATCTGCCGACTCGCAGGACATCCCCTTAAAGAATGTCCCTATAACTTGAGGGCAAGAGGCCAACAAGTACTCTATGCACAGGAGCAACCTTCCACGTCTGGTACGGGTGGACAACAGAATGCTGCATCATCTGGCGGATATAAAAATAACCACCGGGGAGGCTGAGGCAACAATGAGAATAAGCCTCGGATCCAATATGATGCCAAGGGAAGACCCATGATACAATGTCGGAGTTGTAATCAGTGGGGTCACTATGCCCGTGATTGTCAGACGGAGGCCGCAACTCCGCAGAAGTTGTGTCGGTGGTGCGGACCGGGCGACCATGAGGACGCTAATTGTCCGAAGCCCGGCTGTAACATCCTGGAGTTGGAATGTAGAGGTACTGAGAAGGTCCTGACAGTCACCCGTGCCCAAGCCAAAAAGGCCACGTACCCACACCCTCCGACGAAGAAACAGAGGGTACTGCAAGCGAGGGCCGAGATCGAAAAAGAGATACAAGACCGGAAGGAACCTGTCGACGCCGGCACTTCTCACCGAGAATTGGTGGAGCAAAGTATACTACGGCAGATACTGCAAATGGAAGTACCCGTGAAGGTCAAGGACCTGTTGGAGACCATGCCACACCTAAAAACAACTCTATTCCTAGGGCCTAACACGCCACCTACGACGGTGGAACGAACGGAGATCCCAGGCGGCTGTGCAGCCGACCCGATGATGTTGTCAATAAACCATGGACGGAACCCGGCAGTAGTAAAAATGGGTATCCTGGGTAAAATCCTCACGAACACCATCGTTGATGGAGGGTCGGGCGTCAATGTCCTTCCGGAGGAAACTTGGAAGAGTTTGGGGAAACCGACGCTGTGGCCACCAACCTTCAATCTGTTAGGGGCCGACCAGCACGGTATTAAACCACTCAGTATGTTGATGGCACAGCAGGTGACTATCGGAACCCAGCCTTTCACCTTAGACTTTGTCGTAATCCCTCTCAAGCAGAAGGGGTATGACGCTATATTGGGTAGAGGGTGGTTGGTGACAGCCCGAGCCAATCACAACTGGAAGAACACCCTCGCATTCGAGAAAGGGGGGAGGAAATTTGTGGTAGACCTCGCCACACAAATGGTTGGAGAGGAAATGGCGTCCGACTCAGACTTCGATGGTGGCGGGATGGACGGAGAGGAAGAAACTATGGAACCAAACGGTGAAGGGGTACTTGAGATAGAAGGAGATACGGATTCACTAGATGGTCTCTTTCACTGGCAAATGCGTGACTACGAGGTATTTCAGCCATTGTGCAATATACTGGAGATCGGGAATGAGTTCCCTACGGAAGAAAACACGAACGAGTTCCCTCCGGAGTACACAGAATATACAGAGGGGGAAGCCCAAATGAGAGTAAGTCCGGCCCACGTGTTCTCGGAGGGAGAACCTATCCAATACAAAGAGGCAAAACTGGAAACAATAAATCTCGGGGATGAGTAGAATCCCAAGACTATCCTGGTGGGAGATGACTGGGATCCCGTGTTAAAAACGGCAGCCTTCAAAATATTCACAGAGTATAAGGATGTGTTTGCCTGGAATTATAAAGACCTGAAGGGCGTACCTCCGGAGCTCTGCGTGCACCGCATCCCTTTGGTTCCTGGAGCCCAACCTGTGCGGAAGAGGCCGTACAGGATGAACAAAAACTATGCTGCAAGGGTGGAGACCGAGATTGCGCGGATGCTGGACACGGGGATAATTTTCCGAGTAGACACAAGTGAGTGGGTGTCACCAATCGTGATATCTCAGAAGAAAGAGGCTAACCAAATCCGCATCTGCATAGACTTTAGGTGTCTCAATGCGGTGACCATTAAGGATCCCTTCCCGATACCCTTCACAGACAGCATACTCGAGGAGGTGGCAGGCCATGAGATCTATTCCTTCATGGACGGGTTTTCAAGATATAACCAGATATCCATTGCAGAGGAGGACAAGCTAAAAACCACCTTTGTAGTGGAAGATGGTGTGTACGCCTACAACCGGATGCCCTTTGGCCTGTGTAATGCACCTACAACTTTTTAGAGAATCATCCTGCACATCTTTGACAAGATGTCGAGAGGGAATTTTAAAGCATTTCTGGATGACTGGTCCATTTTCAGAAGCCAAGACAAACACGTTGTAGCACTCGGAGAGTGCATGGAGCGGTGCCGGAAGGCACGTCTGGCACTCAACCCGAAGAAGAGTCGTTTCATGGTACCGCAAGGGAAGCTGCTCGGACACATCATTTGTAAGGAAGGGTTGAAGACGGACCCCGATAAGGTTCGGGTGATAATTGAAATGGAGGCTCCCAGTGACGTAACCGGTGTCAAGTCATTCTTGGGCCATATCGGGTACTACCGACGGTTCATAAAGAATTTTTTCCGGATTTCATACCCGATGGATAAACTTATGAAGAAAGGGGAGCCGTTCGTCTGGGCAAAGGAGCAAGGGGAGGCATTCGATGACTTAAAAATGAGACTGTTGGCAGCCCCCATCTTGGCATTTCCGGACTGGGACAGAGAGTTCCATGTTCATGTGGATGCGTCAAACTACGCCATCGGGGCCACCCTGGCACAAGAAGGCGAACATGGGCTGGATCACCCAATCTATTTTGCAAGTCGGTTACTCTCGAGGGCGGAGAGGAACTACAGCACTACAGAGCGAGAGGCTCTCGGAATGGTCTACTCGGTTCAGAAGTTTTGGCACTACCTATTGGCGACGCCGTTTACTTTCTTCGTGGACCACCAGGCTTTGATGTACCTGGTTAACAAGCCCATCATTCAGGGAAGGGTGAGCAGGTGGTTGCTGCTCCTTCAAGAATTCACCTTCAGAATTGTTGTACGGCCAAGACGCAGTCATGTGATTGCGGACCAATTGTCCCGAATTAAGTCCGGCGAGCCTCTAGTAGGAATAAACGATGACTTTCCAGATACTCACCTGTTTCACATCGCCGTACTACCGAAGTGGTACACAAGTATCGGTGAGTACCTGTCCACGGCCCGATTTCCAGAAGGAATGCTCCCTGGAGAGCGTAGAAAATTGGTTCTGAAGAGCAGAACCTTCCAGCTTATCAACGGACTGCTGTACAAAATGGGTCCAGATCAAATATTGAGGCGTTGCGTAATGGAGGAAGAGGTTCCGAGAGTGTTGAAAGAAGCTCATGAGGGACCTGCCGGAGGGCATATGGGCCCCGACACCACCGCCAGAAAAGTCTTGTTGGCAGGCTTATGGTGGCCGACGGTGTACAACGATGCCAGGGAGTGGGTCGTCGGCTGTGACACATGCCAGCGGGCAGGGAGACCTCTCAAACGAGACTACATGCCACTTAACCCCTCTCATGCACAGGAATTGTTTGAACGGTGGGGACTGGATTTTGTGGGGCCTTTGAAGCCCAGCCGCGCTCGACGCTGTCGGTACATTGTTGTGGCAACAGAGTATCTGACCAAGTGGGTGGAAGCACGAGCACTAACGGATAACTCTGCTCTAAGTACAGCGAAGTTTATTTATGAGCAGATAATAACGCGGTACGGCATTCCACTGCAGTTGACGAGTGATAGAGGTGGACATTTCGTCAACCATGTGATCAAGCTACTGACGACAGAGTTCAAAATTTTTCACACACTCTCGAGCCCGTACTGCCCTCAAGCGAATGGTCAGGCAGAGGCGACTAATAAGATCCTGATTGGAGTCATTTACAAATCCTGCGGCGTTGAGGGCGAGGATTGGGAAGAAAGGCTACCCTCGGTACTATGGGCCTATCGAACATCTTACAAGGTGACCACTGGGCAGACACCGTTCCAACTCATGTACGGACAAGAGGCCGTGGTACCGGTAGAATTCATGGTTCCTAGCCTGCGGATTGCAATTGAGAATAAATTGGGAGATATGGAGAGTCTAAGGGAACGGCTCTATCTTTTAAATAAGTTGGACGAAAAACGGGCTTTGGCACAATGGGCCACTGAAGCGATGCAGCAACGGAGGAAGGTTTGGCACGATAAGCATCTCCAACGAATGCAATTTACACCGGGCCAATTGGTTCTAAAATACAACGACCGAAATGAAATCAAGCCTGGAAAGTTCAAAGTGAAATGGATAGGCCCTTACAAGGTTCGGGAGGTGGCCGCAAACGGGTCCGTAAAGCTGTGGACCCTCGACGGACGGGAAATTTCGGATGCGGTGAACGGCTCAAAATTGAAGGTGTATCAAGAACGGCCGACGACATCACCGCGAGGACCAAGTACTTAGAAAAAAAAAATTTTAAAAAAAAATGAAATTTTTTTTAAAAAAAATAAAATTATAAATTAAAAAAAAAAGGAAAAAAAAAAAAAAAAGAGAAAAAGAAAAAGAAAAAAAGCAATATCGTACGGCACCGTACGGATCTATAAAGCCCCGTATGGCACCGTATGGATCTATAAAGCCCCGTACGACACCGTACGATAAAAAGGGCACGGCGGCAGGGAAGTACGGTACCGTATTGAAGCATTATTGTGGTCGATACATTTACAAGTATTGTATGGCGCCGTACGGAAAAGTGACGACATACAAGCTGAAACAAAAGAAATAAAGGTGTTGTACGGAACCGTACAAGGCGAGGACTGCAAGCAAAGCACCGCACAGTGGATCAGTGTACGGATGGTAGCTGACGCACAACATAAGGGCATTCGTACGGCATGGTTGGAGGTCTGAGGATTCAGTACAGCATTGGGATGTGTGAAGGGAAAGCATGAAGGAAGAAATTCATATGGTATAAAATAAAAAAAAACGACGACAAAACAAAGCAGCTCATATTGAAGAACGAATGGTACCGAAGGGAAGGGCATGAGCAGGAAGTAAGGGAAACATAAGCGGTTTGCGGAAAAGAGCATGGGAGCAGACGAAATTCACAAAAATAGGGTGTTTCATAGACTTTGAAGGTTCTAAATTGGCCTTGGCAGCGGGGGCGCTGCCCCTCGACCCCGCCCTGTACCCGCGCCTGGGGCTCTGCCCCAGGACCCCGCGAGGGCGCTGCCCCTCAACCCCGCTAGGGGCGTTGCCCCCTAGACCCCCAGTCGGTTTAGTTATCAACCCTTGGAGAGTGTGACCAGTTGATGACACCCGGAGCTGCTACATATTTGCATTGGCTGAAGGAAGTTGATTTGTACGGTAAGAGGAGGAATTTAAAAAAAAAAACGGTTAAGACCGTTATTGTTGGACACTGCACAGTAGTATGGGATCATGACAACATAGTACTTGGAGACAGAAATTACAGGTTTCAAAACCAGCCAGTAGCAGCAGAGGACCGAGGGTTTCACAGTCTAGAGTCCGCATTGCTGGTAGCATGGATACTGCCAGAAAGCACCGTCCACACGTACAGCAGCCACAAGCACAAAAGGAAGAGATTACTTGGAAGACTGTGACATTCGAGGGTTTGAGCGGAGTGGAGTGCCGAACATGGTGGGATAACACTCCAGACGCACATTTTTTGAAGGGACAGCTTCGAAGAGCAGGAGTACACTGGGCAATTCAGATGTCTTTGCCCTCCATTAGAGAGTACGAGGGACCTCTCCGAGGCATGATTGATACATTCAATCGGGATAGCCGGCGTAGCACTCTGAAGTATTGTGGCACTGAGATACAGATTTCATTTTCTGCCCAGGAGATATCGAGGGTTTTTGGCATACCTGGCACACACGGGAAGAAAATAGATTTAAAGCCCAGGAAACTGTCCCGCAAAGAAAAGGAAAAGTACATTAAGCTGGTTTCCAGAAACCTGTCTCAGAGTGAGTTGGAGTCATTGGCTGGCGCTTCTTCAAAGAATCGGGGAATCAAGAAATCATTTGTGGCTCCTGGAGAGTGGCGGTGTCTGATGGACATCGTGAAGAGCAGGTTGACCGGGGCTAGTAGGGCCTCCGACATTGCCCTTACACATCTCATTTTCATGAACGGGATCCGTAATGGTACGGTGTACGATTGGGCTTCAATTATGGCGGAGAGGTAGTATGAGTTCATGACTCTACAGCATCGGACATTTTACATGCCCCACATTGCCATCGGGTTGTTCCTGAATGTTGCCCGAGAGCAGATTCTAGCAGAGAAGCTGAGGCCACAGCCAGTTGATATTGCTACGGGAGAGCCTCTTATCTTTCATTGGCGTCACTCGGATGCTGGCGGAGTACAGACAGGGTCAAAGAGGAAGCGCCAAGTCCTCTCAGAGTCAGAAGGGGAGAATGTGGACAGTGGCCGAGAGGAGTCGAGTGAGGACTTGGAGGAAGGCAGCGAGAGTGTTGCAGTGGGAGACTCTGACACTCTCGATACAGAGGTACCATCTGAAAGTGCATTTGCTCCAACTCCACCGTCTAAGAGTGCACCACCTCTTGTACTATTCACGCCACCAGTACCCTCGGTGACTGTTGCAGCGGGGCCCTCTGTACCGTTCGGTACCAGATTGGAGGCTGTACCCATGCCACGGTTCGGAGAGCTCCGGCCCCCTGTTGTGCTACACCTGGCGGGTCAGGCTTCCGAGCCACCTACAGCTCAGCCAACCAACCCAGGACAGACTAGCAAAGATGGTGTTGGAGGTTTAGAGCAAGAGCAGACACAGCCGCGAGAGCAGGTTACATTGGATGTTGTTGGTACTGAGGCCGTTGTGCGAGTTGGGCCAAGGGTATTGGAGGAGCCGGCTCGAGCGTTGTCGACGGGGGATGAGGACTCTTCAGTGCTGTCATGGTTGGAGCAGTTCACATTACCCCCGATACCAATGGCAGCTCCCATTTCACTTTCCCCTGCCAGAGTAGTGTTAGAGAGGCCTTCAGAAGTTATTGACCTGGATGTAGTGATGTCGCCACCAAGAGAAGAGCCAGTAGCGCAGGAGAGAGAGATATCAGAAAGACCAGTTCCTATGGAGGGACAGAGACCGCAAGCTGAGGCTAGTGCGGAGCCACCAGCCCTGACAGGGTCACGGAGGGCGATGCCAGCGAGGGAGTCCACGCAAAAAGTGTTGGAGCAATACTTGGCGGATGTAGCCGCAGTAGCTGCTGGAGCCCAGCGGGTCATAGCCTCAGCAGAGCTTCAAGCTCAGGAGGGGGTTGCTGAAGAGTTGGAGCGCCTCTTGACCTTTGTGCGGGTTGGCTGTCCACAGGCATTTGCAGAGTGCTTTGAGGCTAGGGGATGGCCTACTCAGGAGTCTCTTACGATGTTGGAGGATTGGGCTCTTAGTGCGACGGTGGGCGAGAGCCGGATTCACGGTCTTATCCGAGAGTTAGAACAGGCCTTTCGAGAGGAGTATTTCACTCTCAGGCGGTTAGAGCATGCTTCCTCAGTACATCAGGCTACGGGATTGGCAGCAGAGGCAGCTCGGGAGGAGGCAGCTTCCCGTCTTACAGCTTTGGAGACTGCAATGGTTCAGGAGAGGGAGTCTTGGGCGGCTGAACGGAGTACTATGGTGTCGGAGTTGGACACTTTACGGGCTGCATTGGAGACTAAGCGTGCCGAGCGGGCTCTTCTTGAGACTCGCCTTGGTTCTGCTTTGGAGACTGTGGATGCGAAGGAGAAGGCAGTGCTCGAGGCAGCTAGCATGGTTCGGAAGGCTATGGAGCTTAAGATGAGGGCAGAACAGGCTTTACAACTTCGGACAACTCAAGTGTACGAGTTGCGGGCTAAAGTCACTTCCGGCACAGCCACAGCCGCGCCATCATCATCAGGGACGCTTCCTACGCCCCCTCCTGAGTAGTTTGTAGTAGGCTCATTTTTGTCTATGTTATATTTTGTAAAAGTCGTCGGAGCCGACTTGTTTTTTGGGGGGGATGATGTTGTCGGTATATTTTGTATGTACGGGTGTTGTGTAATAAACTTATGTTAATCTCGGCAGTTAGTACCGAGAGTGTGAACCGTTACGACGTGACGTTTCGGTGGTGTCTCTTCAGAGGTTATATGTACACATTGCTCTGAGTGTGAATGACATGATTTGGTTTTCTGAGTACTTTATGTTTACCGAATTGCAATACTTTCCTGTGTTCATGTTTATCAGTTAATGTGTGTTTATGCAACTATTCTTGTTGACCCGAGAGGGAAAACAATCTTTAAATACATTACATCAACTCATTACAACTAGGTCGACCAGGGACCTAATTACAAAACATTACATAGAGTAATACAAAATCCTCGATGTGATCCAAGACATGTCGACTAAGACATAGCTACTACCCAAATCTCCATACACGAACACACCACGATCCAAAGATCATGCCTCAAATCTTCGCAACACGTTAAATCACCAATTCGGCTAAGGACACCAACATGCCATAGGCAAATCACTGAATCTGATCACACAACTCAATGTGATCCACCAACACAAATAGAATACAATCTAGAAACATCAACAAGCAACATGAATTACCACAACAACAACACAAACATCTCTCTCTCAGAATTCACAACTGTCTCTGCATTGTTCATCAGGAACACTGAATATCAACCTCTATCACAAAAGAAGAATAGCTTGCGAACATCGAAATCACGAACCATCCGAGCTGAGAACACACATCCATGTTTTGAACTCACTACCAGGTTAGCAACCAAAGATATTGCATAACCAATCCTCACCGATCCAAAAACTACAACACTGTCTCTATTGAAATAACCAAAAAACAATCTTCTAATAAATCAATCATAACTTCCTCAAATCATACAAGAAACCTCTACAACTTGACCAAAATTAAGTGCAAACATTCCACAACACATCTCCATCTTCGAAGCAACTGATATCAAATACATTGTCCATACCGAACCAAACCTTCAACTGAACAAACTAGGAAACTGTCAAGAATAAAGAAATATATTGACATCAATGACAAAACATTAATGCCAGCACATATATGCATAAAATCTCCAACAATCTCCGCAACAATCCCAACAGTGTGTTCTTCCTAAAGAACCAACTATTTTCTATCATGATGGATAAACATATGTCCTTACAGGTTACAGGAGCATTTGATAAAGATTAAGCACATTCGAGATCATCTTGAGGTCATTGGTTAAAAAATGGAGGAAGAGGATATTGCAGTCATAACTTTGAAGAGCCTACCTAAATCCTATGAGCACTTCATAGAAATGCTCAACATTAGGGCAACTAATGTTGACTTAAAGTTTTTAGATTTGTGCACCAAACTTCTGCAACAGGATTGTTGAAAACAATAGTTTGGTAGCAAATGCAACTTCATCCTCCTTAGAACAAGCTTTTGCAACCAAATCCTTTCACGAGGATAAAGGCGAATCTCAATCAGCTCAGCAAAAAGGCTTTAGTCAGCCTCATGATAGCTCGAAGAAGAAGAAAGTTCAATGTAACTACCGCCACAAATTTGGTCACTTGATAAAGAAATGTCGGAATCAACTTGCTTCTGAATAGTGGAAGTAGGGAAGGTCTAAACCTAAGGGCAATGTTGCAAAGCCCTTAGAGCAGAAAGAATCTGCATTTTAAGCTTTCATGGCGAAACGCCTTGCAAATCATGCGAAGTCTTCTACTTGGTACATAGACTCTAGTTCTTTTCAACATTTCACTCATCGGCGTGTGTTGTCAGTAATTATGTTGTTAGTGTTTGTTAGCATCGGTCGTTGGGAGTGGGTGTGAATGTGAACCGTCGTAACCATACGATGAAAATGAGAACTCATCGTACGATGAAAACACTGTATGGTAGTCACCGCACGGCAGGGGCACAGTACGAGTAGCAATCGTACGACATCACCGTACGAGTGGACGTCGTACGATGTCACCGTACGGGCTATTGAGAAAGGTCATACGACACCAAAATTTTGTGTATAAAGCTCGAAGGCCATATCACCATACGGTGATAGTTAAAGTGTGGGAAAAAATTCAGCCTGCAAGCCATACCATATAGTTCATCAAGACCGTAGGGGGAAGGAAAAGGTCGTACGACCTCGTTGGCAAAGGGAAGGTGTTGTATGATGCTCATGATGAGAAGTACATGACAGCTAGTTAGCAGGGAATTTCATTGTTTAAAGGGAGTATCCAAAATTGGCACGCGAGTACAAAGGCCGTTGTGGAGAAAAAAAAAGAAGCCGTAGGGTAAGTAAGAAGACTATACGACATTGGGGGAAAAAAAGTATGTACAACATGGGGTTTTATTAAATAATTTGGCTGCATAAAACGACAAAATAGACGGTTATTGATGGACATGGGAGCATGAAAGGAAGACAGGAGAAAACAATTGTAGGCAAGCAGTTCTTCATCAACCATGGATAAAGACAAGAGGGTGCTACCGTCGAGAGTGAAGGTTGCTGGAAAGGTAGACACGGTTGCCAGCAAGAAGGTGAGGCCAAAAATTCAAATGCAGGCTCAGAAGGAAAAAGTCACATGGAACACTTGCATTCGAGGGATTAAATGGGCTGGAATGTAGATCATGGTGATAGGAAACACCAGATAATGATTTTGTAAAAGGGCAAATCCGACACGTAGAGGTGCATTGGGCAATATAGATGCCTATTTTTTGCATCCGAGATTATGAGGGGGCATTAAGGATGATGGTCGAGACATTTGACAAGTTTAGCTCTAAGAGCACTTTCCAGTATCTGAACCATGATCTCACCATCACATTCGGAGCCACTAACTTCACGAGGGTTTTTGGTATACCTGGGAGGAAAGGAAAGAAAATTGAAACGAAGGCAATGAAGATGTCTTGGGAAGAATAAGAAAATTGATAAAGGTGATTTTGAGAAATTTGACACTAGCAGAGATGGATTCCATAGTGAGTACTTCTTCTAAGAGCCACGACATTAAGAAAGCATTCGTTGCACTTGGTGAATGGAGATGTCTTATGGATGTGATCAAGAGTCGGATTATAGGTTCGAGTCATGCTTCTAATATTTCCCTCCCACAGATTCTTTTGATGAATGGTATAAAAAATGGCATTGTTTATGATTGACAATCCCTACTAGTCGAGAGGATGTACGAGTTCATGACGCTTCAGCATAAAACATTTTACATGCCTCATTACACGATTGGATTTTTTTGGATGCCACCCATACCCAAATACCATAGGACAAATTGAAGATAAAGCCAGAGTGCAAACTAGCACCTGGGGAGCCACCTATTTTTTACTAGCGATATTTGGATATAGGTGATATGCCGACGGGACAAAAAAGGAAGCGACAGGTGGTTTCAAAGTCAGAGGATGGGGTAGACAATGGCAAAGAAGATACCAGTGAGACCTTAGTCGTGAATGGAAATAGTGATATGGCTGAGGTAGGGACAGTTGATTCGGCAATGGTGGCAGATACACATGTGCCCACTCCTTCAAGTGATGATATCGCACGAGTTCTATTTGCCCCACCACTCCTCTTAGATGTTGCCTCCTTGACACCACCCACATCCTTGGGTACCACAGTGGCAGTCGTACTAGTGTCGGGATTTGGTCAGGCAAGAGCACTAGTGACCATGACGCTGCCAGGTGTGGGTATGTCTCCAGCAATTGAGGTAGTAAAGGCCAGAGCCGTGTCGGAGGTTGAGGAGTTGCTGAGTATGGAGGTGTCTACAACAAAGATGGTTAGTGGGGCGAGGGAGCCACAAGTGACCCTCGAGATGGTCGGTACGGATGCAGTAGTCACGGTGGATGCAGATTTGTTGGAGGAGCATCCTATAGAGGTATCGACTGTGACAGGTGGTAGTAACCTAGAGGAGTATCTTGCGGAGATGGTTGTAGGGGCTCAGCGAGTGGTGGCCTTTGCTCAGTCACGTGCCCAGGGGTGAGTTGCCCAGGACTTGGAGCGCTTGTTGACCTTTGTGCGGGTAGGCTGCCCTAAAGCCTTTGTTGCTTGTTACGAGTCTTGTGGATGGCCAGTTATAGAGACATTGGAGATGTTGAATGATTGGGTTCTCCGTGAGCAGGTGGGAGAGAGTACAGTTGGGGTTCTCATTCGAAGATTGAGCAGGCCTATTGAGAAGGCTATTACACCCTTAGGCAGGCAGAACACATCTCTGCAGGCCATAGGGCCGAACAGGTGGCTGCAGTGTTAGCTTGGGAGGATTTGGCCACCTAGCTCCAGATAGTTGAGGGAGACCTAGCCCACCGCATGGAGGAGTTGGCTAGTCAACAAGCAGCTTGGATAGTGGAGAGAGGTGATTTAGTGGCTTAGTTGGGGGCAACCAAGGCAAAGAGGTCTGCTCTAGAGCAGCAGTTGGCAAAGGAGAGAGTTGAGAGGGACATGTCGGAGACTCGTTTGGCAAGTGCTATGGAGAGTGTAGACAAGAAGGATAAGGAGGTGTTGGAGGTAGCGGCGATGGTAAAGACTACTATGGAGCGCATGATGGTGGCAAAACGAGATCTGAGGCTGAGGACGCAACAGGTGTACGAGTTGCAGGCTCGTCTACCTTCACCCACACCTTCATCGACGCCATCTTCTTCAAGGATGCCTTCTCAACCCCCATCTTGATTTTTATTGTATAGTTGTTGAGTCTTTCGTCATCCCCATTTTTGTTGTGCGTCATCAAGACATGACTTTCTTTTTGGGGGGGATGATGTTGTTGGTAAATATGTTGTTAGTGTTTGTTAGTGTCGGTCATTGGGAGTGGTTGCGACGATTCACATTCGCACCCCTTCGACCTTTATAAATGTGATGTACTTACTTTCCGTGGAGGAGCATTGTCAATGTGATTACGGTTGTTGTCGGCTTATGCATTTGAGTACTTATGTTATACATTGTAAAGCATTGATGAATTAATATAAAAGCATGGTGAGTTCTTTGGTATATTAGTCTGTTACATTTATTGTTCTCCTATGCATTAAAACCTATTACCCCACAAGGGCAAACAACATGATTGGTTTACAGACTTCTCATCTTTCACTGATTCAGTCATTTTTTGTGGAGAAGAGTATACAGTCGTCAGCAAAGGCAACATGCAAATATAGTCTAGTGCAAGGATTCTCATATTCCTAAATGTATACTATGTTCTGTTGATGTGAGTTTTGTTCCACTACAACATACGGAATCAAATACTTAGTATTTTGAGATGAAATACCAAATCTCCAACTCTCTCTTGAATAAGGTCACTTCTTATGCTAAGCTTGCAAAGTAAGATCATGAAATGACTTCAAGGTTCCCTTCAATTGTGGATACTCGCCCTGTGAAATAATGTGATTTGCTGGTAATCACTTAATGGACTTACGCTATTCATTCAATGGATATCAACTACGTGCACTTATAAAGATTTAGCTTCACAACGTGCAATGAAAATATAATTTTGATTTGCCAACTTCCACTTCAACTCAAACTTAAACTTAACTTCTACAGTTGCTTCTACTTCTAACTAGGGAAGGAAGTATGGATGAACTTGGACTCTACTAGATCCAATCTCGCCAGCAACTCCAGCCATCTAGTGCAAGGTTCTAAGGAATACTCTAATGGTTTTCACATCAATATCTCCTCTTCAGTCTCATCCAATGAATGCAAACTAAAGATTAATTATCAATTGAAGTTATGTGCTTTCAATCATCAACTAACCACACAAGGCATACTTACAATTAGCAAGAGGCTAGTGGCCCGGTTTTGTTCGAGTCAAGCAAGTAAACATCCACAATTACTTTCATTCAACTAAACTACTTCAACATGAAATGAAATCTACCCCAAGTGAAAGATTGAGGAAACCATGCAACACTTCAAAGAAACATTAAGTAATCCACCATGAAAACTAACAATGAATTACTTTGTCAAGCATTGTAGCAACAATTTGATCAAGTCCCTCCCTTAGCTAGCCTATTCTAATTCTACTATTAACTCTCTAGCTTCTAACTCTTCTACTAACAGTTACAAATGAGAAGGCCTTGACCTTTTATAGATGTTCAATTACAATGAAGGGCCAAGATTAATCCCTACAAACCCTAATTAGGGTTGCCATACTGTCAACTAAATTACATGAGGGCACCAACTCATGGGCCAATAAGAAAATTACAAAGCTTTGATAGCCAATGAGAAAATTGGACACTTGGCATGATGTAATTGAATGTGCTTGAATCTAAAATTTTCTGAGTGAAGAAGACAATTAGGTGCCACCTCATCATCTTTATCCTGTAGATTTATTCAATCTTTTGATGAAGAGAAAATATCTCTTGATACTCAAAATTTCTAACTTTGATTAACTCTTCCAAACAATATCAACTTCTTGTGGATGATTGTGATGGCTCACATTCCCAAATTGCTTCATCTTTCAGGTCCTTTTCATCTTCTGAAATTTTTCCTCATGGCCTTGACTTGATTTTGCAGCTTGAACTTGTAAATTGGGTGTTCATCTTCGAGTTTGTCTTGGACAACTTGATCTGAATCCTTCTCCTCATTTGAAAGTCTTTGAGTCTGAACTTGAAGCATTCCAATTGCAGCCTTGAACATCATGTTGCCATCATTTCCATCCTTCCAAGCCTCCTTCAACAAAATCAACCTCGCAAAATAAAGCAGGGAAATGCATTAAGTCCATGAAATGATAAGCAACAACATGAAAGAAATCTGAGAATTTCGTGAAAAGAAATTACATATCAAACAAGAATAGATTAAATCACAGATTGTCTCAAGCTGGAAGTTAGATTCCTTCATTTTCTTGCAAGTCTTGAGATAAGATCATGCTAGAATCTGGAGAAAGAAGTAAGTTTTCAGTCCAAAACCGGATGTGAATCTTGTAAAATCTGGAAAGTAAATTTGTTTTCAGTATATGACATGTCCAGATTTCGCTTTACTTGCTATTTTTGCCTCTTGCTAATCGATGTCTCTTGAGGCTTTCAGTTATTAACAGAGGATGTAATAGCTATCTTTCACAAGCCAATTCATCTCCTTTCACAAAGTGACTCCCTGTCAATTGGGAAGGTAATCTGCTGAAAACTAAAGGTCAATTTGCCATCTACTTAAGAGTATTTTGCTGTCTTATCAGAGATTGTATTCGCTGCTTATTGTAGAGACAAAGTTGCTTGTTTTAAATGTCCAAATGAAACGATTCATCTCTCTTATATAGGGGGGTTTGAACGAAGGCACACTATCCTAGGGAGGCCGACTTGGCTATCTAGTTGGCCAATAAAACTCTTTTAATTAATCTGATTTTTGAACATTGTGGGCCGATCATTCATGATTTTTCTCTAATGTTTGACTCATTAACAAAATTGCTGCCTTATCATCTTGAGTCGGGCCTACACATAGGGGTGGAAATTAAGTGCTTAAGAGGATAAATATTCCTCTTGGGAGGGCGGAATCCAGGGGCCCTCCCTTGAGGAATGTCATTTGTCATCTTTGGCTCCCCTCTTTGGATCTTTGCATTTATTGAGCTCCTACCATTCTTCTCCCTCTTATGTTGGAGATTAAGTGGACTCAAGGATTCTCGAATCCCTCTCAAGTTCTTCAAGCATTAGTGGTGGGATTTTGAGGCATGCTAGGATTTTTTTAAGAGTTGGGCTGAATTTTACATTGGGAGAGGATGTTAAGTTATAGCTTCATTCGTATTATATATATATATATATATATATATATATTATTTATACAATGATTATAAAAGAGTTGTGATTATATTATTATCTTATTATCATTATTATATTGATGAAATATAATAATGATAATAACATAATAATATATATAAATATTAATATCACATTGGAATAAATCGAACTATGTTCGATGTTTATATTAATAAGTAAAGTATCGACTAATGAGTCGATGTTATTAATAGACTCAGTAATTTGGTTGACTGCGATCATCACTAGTCGCTTATGCATTAACATAAGCGACTGTTGTCAACAGTCGCTTATGCTAATGCATCAGCGACTTAAGAGTCGTGTCCATTCAAATACAAAGGGCACGTCTGTTACCGTGACTGTTGCTAGCATACTTATATGCTATGATCGCAGATTGAAAGAACAATCAATCACAACGGCATAGCTTCTTCAATCTGCAATCACAGCATTATCAGTATCACAGTATAGTATATTTATACAGTCATTATATATACATAATCAGTCATTATTACAGCAGAAAATATATTCAAAGATCTTATATTCCTTAACAGAGGAATGATTCCTCTTGGGGTGGTGGATTCCGCCACCCTTTGAGGAATTTTCCACATCCATGCTCAATTTCTGCCAACATAAGGTGTCTTCAATAACTTCTCATTTCCCATACTTAGCTCAATTTGACTTCACCGTCCATTCCTTGAGGTCCATCTGTAATCTGATTGTGCTCTCATTTGATTTCAATGTCTTAATTCATTTCTCTCTTTCATTCTACATCAGGACGAAGATCTCAGGCCTTTGAGGATTTTCTCATACTCACCCCCCTCAGTGTCATCTAACCATCCTATCTTGCATTCCAAACCTGCACTTCTATATCAAATCAATGGGAAAGTTGTAATGTCCCCAAATAATTTAACATTAACATTTGGAGTAAAAATAAAGAATAAATAATGAATTAAGAATTTTGGCTATTTCCAATCCATATTACAAGACTGGCCTTATTATTACTTCAATCCTTGAGAAGGGAGAAGACATTGGAGGCAAACCAAAGCGTTTAGAGACCATTGATAGACTCCCTCAAAGTTTACAGACTCAGCCTTTAACCTCTCTCGAGCTCAAGCTCTCAAGGTTAAAGAGGGGGCTGGTCCCTACCCTATCTTGGGAGCTACCCTATTGGATTTAGACTGCCCCTCTTTGGTGGCCTCTGCCTTCCATTCTCGTGTTTGAAGCAGAAATAGAAATCGATTTTATATTATGTTTGGGATTCCTGATTATCTTAATTTCTTATGAACATAGAGAAATTGCTATTAATTAATTAACACAACAGAACATTCTATTTCACTGATTATAGACAACTCTGTTACTCACTGTCGGAGTAACCACTGTTCCAATAACAGAACTATTAATACTTGCTGGAGGATGTCAATTATGACCCTCCGTCTTCAGCGATACATATTCATTCAAGATATATAATAGAATATTCAAATATATACTCTATACGTATATATCCTTCATATCTAACTAACTAACTAACTATATATATAAATATATATATTTCAGATATACATTAGATATCTATATAATTCTTATGTAACAAAAAAATATCTTTTATATTTTAGATATTCTTTTATCCAGATAGTTTATATATATGTGTGATTCAATATTATTAATATATATTTCTGATCCATTACTACTTATATATAAAACTTATATATATATAGTCATTTATATATATACATAACTTTATCTGATTTCACTGTTATTCGTATATATATAATTCCAGTAATATTATTGATTTCACTGTAATTAATATATCTATATATATATATATATATATATATATAATCTTTATTATTAATGAATGCTCATATAATATATATGTCTGATTATTATTATTACATATATATATTTATTATATCTATATTACTATATATATATTATTTCCCAGTCATATATTTATTTATAATATAAACCACTGACAATATATAAACTTCCCTGAATTTTCAACAGAATACATACAGCACATCTTCTTTGAGACCGAGTGCTGTTCACTGCCACTGTCAGTGCTGGAAGCCTCTGTTCTATGCTGACTTCCCTTTCTTCCTTCTTAATCCCTGCCAAAAATGTCCCTTAATGGTTTCTTATCAATGCTGGACATATTTTACTCAGAAATACCTCTTACGTGAAGTCTGCTCCTTTCATTAACCCCCCTTATTCACCCTTCGTATAATATTCCCCTTATAGCTGTGATCGGAGATGAGGAGTTATGCTCGATGAGGCACATCTCGTGTCTTATGGTATTTGTGCCCTTCCAAAACAATTCTCAATCGCTGCCATATGATACTCAACTGTTGTCTTAATCAAATAATTTGTGATAACTATTGAAGTAACTCTCTGATGCTAAAACGTAACAGCATTATGATTGCTAGGTAATTATTTTGTGTTTTATTAATAGAATGATATATTTGTTGTGAAATAGTTTATATTTATTAACACAAATATATATTTACTTTAATGGATATTTATTGTGTAGATATAAGTAATATTATTAATCTTGATTATTATTTGATTCATATTATTTATTATTTAGATAATAGTTTATTATATATAATAATATAATTAATATTATATTATAATTTATTTGTTTATTTATTTATTTTATTTATTACTTATCTATTCATAGAGTACCGTTATTATTTCAATAATGTTTTAATAAAAGATAATTATATTAAGATTATCATATTTATAATAATGACAATCTTTGTTTGTCATTTAATTTATGAGTTTGTATAATAATATTTTATTCAACTATTATATTACATATTTTATAAAGTATTTCTTTTGCGATTTAATTAAATTATTTATTATCAAGCTCTAGGATGGGGACATCACAAAAGTGACCTTGTTTGTTCTGACATCATACTTGTTGGAGGCAGAATTCCCTCATGCTTGAGGGCTATCCTAATGACCTAGGTGGAAATTTCATTATGAAGAGGATAAAATGAATCCTCTGGTGGTGGCGGAATCTGCCACCCTTAGAGGATTTTTCCTCATGTTCCTTGATTTTCCACTAACACTAAAATGCCCCTACAAAACCTGCTCAAACTCTGCAAATCATTCCTCAATCTGATTGTTTTTCTATTTGGAAGAAGACAAATCAAGTCTCGAATTGGTAAGGATTCTCACGTCTGCACTTCAACAGAATTCATTTGATCCTCTCAATTGCCATCAAGTCCTTGTCTTGTTTCTAAGGTGCAACAACACTCCTTCAAATCTGATTTAGGTAATGCCTAGGATGGATTTTATGTTTGGATTTTACCATTTTCAGTCTAGTTTTACCTTCCTTATTGGCTCTAAATCTTATCTAACACCTTTTCCCCAAGCTAGGATTTAAGGACTTGACTAATTTTCATCTCTCACCCCCTTTCTTGACTTCATCCAATTCCTCCTCTAAGGCTAGGAGAATTGAAGTTGCTGATAGCTAGAAGCCCTAAGACCAACTACACCTACTGGAAATTAAAAAAAAAGAGGGGGTACTCATTTGCAATGGTGTGAAAACCTCACAACATGTTCTTGGTATGGAACTGAATCTTCTCTCCACGAGCCAGATTATGTGGCATTCTCCTTAGCTTGATGTGGTATTCACTTCACACAAGTGTTTGATTGTTGATCGTGCAACTCACACTATTGTGGCCGTTGGCACCGAGGATCATGGTCTGTACAAACTTGTGGATTCGGGTGATTCTCTTGAGCATGCTTTTGCAACTAAATCATCTTCCATCAACAGTCTCTGGTATCAACGGTATAGTCACCTGAACATTCAATATCTTGCTCGGGTGGATCTAGATCTTGGCTTACCTAAGATTCAGACTTAGCATCATCGATTTTGTGGAGCTTGTCAGGCTAGGAAGCAACACAAGACACCATTCAAGGATGGTGACTCATGGCGAGCCTCAAAGGTATTGTAGTTGGTTCACATTGATGTATGTGGTCCAATAAATACATCTTTTGTTACTGGTGCCAGACATTTCTTTCTTTTTGTTGATGATTTCAGTCGTAAAATGTGGGTGTGCTTTCTTAGATACAAATCAAATGTGTTTATTCTATTCTATAAATTGAAGGCCTTAGTAGAAAAAGAGTCAGGCTGTCCTATAGTCACTCTTAGGTCATAAAATGCGGGGGAGTTTTGTTCTAATGCTTTCTCCTGCTTTTGTGATACATACGACATCAAATGCTAGTTAACCACACCTTACACTCCATAGCAGAACGATGTTGTTGAACATCGAAACCACACTATAATTGAAAAAGTTGGGTCAATGATGGAACATAGGAGTGTTCCTACGAAATTTTGGGCAGAAGCAATATTTATTGTAGTCTATCTCCTTAATCGGCCTCCCACACAGGCTATTAAGGGGAACACTCATGAGGAAGCCTGGATTGGTCGCAAGCCTACGACCAGTCATCTTAAAGTCTATGGCTCTTTAGCATATGTGTGGATTCTAGATGCCCAACGCTCCAAGTTGGATTACAAGAGTCAGAAACTTATGTTCATAGGGAACAATGACAACTACAAGGCTTACCAACTGATTGATGTAGACACTGATCGTCTTGTCTTCAGTCGTGATGTTGTCATTGATGAAAAATAGGAACCTTTTCAACTTTCCTTGTATGTACAACATTTTGAGGATTAGCCTTTGAAGGCTACTGATTTGGGTGTCCATCTTCCATTTGGTTCACCTGATGGGAGGGATGATTCAGACTCTGAGTTTGATGATGCACTACTTGAATTTCCTTCGGATGATGCTCCTCCTATTGAAACTATTCCAGATCATGTTCCAATTATTCCTCCTGCATTTGATGTTGGCTCTTCTAATCTTTGGCCTAAATGGTGGGCTAAAACCATCAGTGATCTCTGTCCTAATGAGCTCATTGAGGGTATATCCTCTAGAAGAAAGGCAAGCGGCAAAATACATTCAACTTTGCTCTCATGGCCAACATTCATAGTATTTTTGAGCCTCAAACATATACTGAGGCTAAAGGGATTCCTGAGTGGGAAAACGCTATGGAAGCTGAACACCAAAGTCTTCTAAAAAATAACACTTGGGTCCTTTTTGTTCTTCCTTCAAGAAGAAGCCCATTAGCTACAAATGGGTGCATAAAGTCAAGTATAAACCTGACGGAACCCTTGACAAGTACAAATCTCGTCTAGTTGCTAGGTGGTTCTCATAGAAAGAAGGCATTGACTATGAGAAGATTTTTGCTCCTATAGCCAAAATGAGTACCATATGGCTCGTCTTTTCCTTACCAGCTCAATTTCATTGGAAAGTCCACTAGATGGAAGTTAGGAGTGCTTCCTCAATGGTGTGTTTCAGGAAGAAGTCTACATGACGCAACCTCTTGGTTTCAAGGTTGTTGGAAAAGATCATCAGGTGTGTAGACTGGTGAAAGCACTCTATGGCCTAAAAGAGGTTCTTTAGTCTTGGTACATCAAAATTGACAAGTGCCTTTCAGATAATGGTTTTCAGAGGAATCCATCTCATTCTAATTTGTATGTCAAAATCACTAGTGATGAAATTCTTCTTCTTGTTGTCTATGTTGATGACTTAATTATCACTAGTAGTTCGACACTTTTGATCAGTTAGATCAAACAGAGTTTGTGTCAATCCATTGACATGACAGACTTGGCACTTCTGCATTATTGTTTAGGTGTTGAAGTTTGGCAGACTGAAGGTAGTATATTCTTATCTCAGTCTAAGTGTGCCTGCAGTCTGCTGGACAAGTTTCGAATGGAAGAATGCAAATCTGCATCCACACCTGTGGAGAAAGGGCTGAAGTTGACAACCAAATCAGATTCACCAGTGATGAATGAATTGGCATTCAAGCAATTGGTGGGCAATCTCATCTACCTTAATGCTACTAGGCTTGATCTCAGTTTTGTGGTGAGCTACATTTCAAGCTTCATGACAACCCCCGAGGCTGATCATTGGGTAGCAACGAAGTGTGTGCTGTGTTATGTGAAGGGCACTTCTGATTTTGGTCTTTTGCACAACAAAAGTCACAATCCTAGACTTATTGATTTTATAGGCTCAAATTCGGGAGGTTCCATTGATGACAAAAAATCGACATCTGGGTATGTTTAAATTTGGGATTTGATGTTGTCACATTGACTAGCAAGAAGTAGTAGGCAGTGGCTCTTTCCTTGATAGAAGTTGAGTATCGAGGAACAGTTAAGGCAGCTTGTGAGGCAATTTGGCTTCAAAGGATGCTTTCAAACATTCAGATGTCTCAAGCAGATCCTACTCCCCTTTATTGTGACAAACAAGGAGTGCTCAAACTGGCCAAGAATCTGGTCTTTCACAAGGGAACCAAGCATGTTGATCTTCATTGTCATTTCATTCGGAAAATGGTTGAAGACGGATCAGTTCATTTGTTGTATGTTCCCACTACAGATTAGACAACAGATATTCTCACCAAGTCTCTGAGCCCAGACAAGTTTGCAAAATTTAGGAGGCAACTTGGTGTAGTTGATAGATTGATCGTTAAGGGAAGGTATTAGAATAATATATTCATAATATCTTTATTCTTTCTTACTTAATGGTCAATATTGTAACTAATGTAAATATTAGATACTTTCTATTTTATGATTGTTTCTTTATAGAAACATAGTCTTCTGTATCTCTATAAATGATCGTTTGATCATTCATTTAATTCATTCATTATTTTACCAATTACTTGCATAATAGCAACTTATTTTATATGATATTGTGCTTGTTCAAAGTCTTTTGAATATCATCAATGATGAAACCATTCCTTCCCTACCAATTGGTTTGTGGTCATAAGTTTGTAACCAAACAATTGGCTGCCCCGACCACTTGGCCTCTACGAAAAGCTCTCTCAATTCTTTTTGTTGTGACTAACTTGGAGGTGCCATTACATATCCCTTTAAGAATATCTTTCCCATTTTATTTGAACTTGAGTTCCATAAATAGATAATTTTGAGCAAATTTACCTAAAGAATGTAACCATTGCACACCAGATACCATATACATTTCTCCCATGTCAACAAAAATATCACACCTTATGTTCTCCTAGGGGTAGGTGGAGTTGTTGAATTACCTTGGTACAAGAAAGAGTGAATCTATCCACCAAAATCACATTGAAGCCCTCAAAATCTTGAACCTTCAGTCCTCTTTTGGCCATCAATTCTTCATCAATGAAAGTGTAGGTTGTTTTGTTGTCTATAATTACTGAAATTTGTTGTCCAACCAACACTCATACTCTAAAGGGGTGGCATTCGGGTGCTCCTAAAAGAGAGGCGAATATACTCTCATTCCCTTCTTCATTTCCTTCTCCCTCAAGCTCATGGTCTTCTGAGACCATAAATTCCTCAAGCTCGTCTGAATCAGATTCATTGTCTGATACTACCTCAGTATACTGTACTTGACCATTTCCAAGGCACCTAGGACTAGGGGTCCAAGGCTCTTTGCAAGTATAACATAGCTTTGTTCTCCTCAGTTTATTTCTAGTGTCCTTCAGACTTGTAGGAAGCGGTCCAAAGCCCCCATGGCTTACCCTTCTATTTCAGCACTCTTCACGGTTGATCAGAGTAACCAGGACGTTCAGGATGTTCTCTGAGAGGTTTTGGGGTTCCCTTGTTGGGTCCTCCTCCCCTCTCTTTTAGTTGTTGCCTCGGTTTCTCTTTTGTTTCTATTTTTTGTTTGCTTCTTTTGGGACCTGTTTCTGGGGGTACCCACTGTTGGATGGCTCCCTGTTCTGTATTCTGCAGTCCCTTTGACCTTTTGTAGTCATTCATTGGGCATTAATAAACTTATCTTATGTTATCTTATCTAGTTTCTTTGGGTTAACTGGAGGAGAAGTCTTTTGAAAGAGTGTATGCAATCCTTTTTGGTGGAAGTTTCCCTTATGCTGCCCAAATGTGGGTGTCTTGGAATTATAAGGAAGATTATTTTTCATCACAAATGGCTCTATAATCAGCACTCTCTTGATGGCCTCATACAAAGTAGCTGGTGCAAAAGCTCTAACAAGATCTTTGGGAGGTTTAAACAGTCCAACTAAAAAGATATATGATTGTTTTTTTCTGAAATATCTGTCACCATCACAACAATTGGCTGGAACTTGGCTACATAGGCATTAGTTGTGATCGATTGTTTAATCTTGGAGAGCTCTCTAAAATATTCCTCTTCATCTTTAATCTTGAATCTATCAAGTGTCCTTTATTGGAACTCCTCGAACGTTGATATTTGATCAAGCCCTTGAGTGATGTGGCCATAGTACCACCAGTCATAAGCCACACCTTAATGCTAAGAGGCAAATTTGATTGCATCATTTTCCTTCATGGGGTTGAGGGTGAAGAAACCTTGTAATTTATTCAATCAAACTTGAGCAAAACACTCGTCACAACCATCAGAGTTAGGTACAGAAACAAAGTTCAATTTGTTTTTCAACTCCATGTTCTCCACTTTCTGTTATTCCCCACTCCCTTCTTGAAGGGGCGACTTCTCCTTACCATATCGACATGTTTTTCAAAAGATAAGGCTACTCTCACAACTTCAAATTGATTCAAAGATTTGTCCATTAATCCGTCCACTTCTTCCTCAATAGGTTCTTCCTAAAAGATGAGGGGAACTGTTTCAGCTTATTCTTCGTGTAAAAATATGGGGTTTAAGGACTTCAAGAGGGTGTCACCTTTTGTTCTACAATTTTCTATGGGGTTTTCCCTCCCTTGGGGATTTCCTATGCTTAAATGTTCAACCAGTTTGCTAATTAGTTCATTTGACTCTCATTGGCCTTGATTTAGACTTCAAAAAGTATTATGTAAGAACTACGCTTTTTCATCATCGATCATTTTCCTTTTCTCCTTACCCTTTTCAGCCATAGCTTTTTCTTCTATATTCAAACTCTTGATGTTGGAACCTTCAGCCTATGATTTCTCTATTCTGATCTTAAGTATGTGACCTTTTTATTATGAAGAATCATAAATCGTGGAGTACTGTACAGGCTAGTAGAATCTTTTGTTCTGATATCCTGCAATAGTCCTAGGGTTATTTTAGGTTAATAATATTTAGGGCTAAGATTTTTTATCAGACTCAGAAGAACTAGAAATTTCCATTTAAACCCTGATATTTAGCCTTAATGGTTTACCTTAAGCTTTTAACATTGAACCCAATATGATGAAAATCCCGATTCTTCACAGGTTTATAGAGATATTATTAACCCAGATTTCACAAGGTAAAGAGAAGACATTTGCAGAGTATTTGTCTCAATAATGGAGTTTACAATAACATTCCAATAAACAACAATGGTCACGGAAAGCACAATCATGCTGCTGCAAAAGTTGAGGCTGCAATATCAATGATAACATAAACAAGGAACTGAAAATTCTTACAACAGCCTTTCAATACTTTTTGTACTCTGCAGATTGAATCTAAAGCTATGGAATCCTCCCTCAGGTTTTGCAGGAAGTTGTCGATGCTAAGTCAAAGGACTTCTGTCCTCTAATTGAACGAACCAAAGGGTCTCTATCCTCTAGTTTGTTACACACTTGAAGGTTTTTGTCCTTAGTCCATCACTCTACATAGCATGTGCTTTGGATGATGTCTGGTAGGGTTTTTGGAAGTAAATAATCAAAAGAATAGTCTGCCACACATCCAACCAAAGATAAGAAGAAGATCTGCAGTCAAAACAAAGTTCTCACCCAAAACAATGACTGAGAATTCATTATGATCCAAGGGTCACTGATGCATTGAATGAAACATATTTTAGTCGAATCGACCTTATAAAATGTTGACAGTGTTAAGCTGAAAAACCAACCTTCAAAGAGCTGTGACTTACAAAATGGGCCATTGAATAAAACAAAAAAGCAGGAGAGTTAGAGTTTTGGGGAGATACAGAGAAGCATGTCAAAGGGGAAAATCTCAAAACTCCGATAAGGGAGAAGAAAGGAGTTGGATTTGGCAGAAAGGTATGTCGAGAGGGCCAAGTTCAAGACCCCAACAAAAGGGTCAATTGTTCAAGTGAGAAGCCACTAGGAAATTTTCCCACACCTTAGCCCTGGTAAGAATATGTCTCATACACGTGCAAATGGTCTGCAAGAAAATCAAAATCCAGAGATAGAATCACCAGGTGAATACAAGTTTCTTATAAAAGCAAAAGCCCTCTGGGTCTTCACCAAAACCATAAAGAGTGGTCAACACAAGTACACATATGTAAGATTGTAGAAATAACAACTTCAAATGTTAGAACCAATGGGAAGATTGAGTCAAGTCCCACTAAGTGTGCTACAAGAACTATTGGCAATGGAACTATTGGGGAAAAGCTCTCTTGAAAAGGAGATAGACCAAGGTCCTAACGCTTGTAGACAAGCATGAATCCTTAATTCTCTTGTGCAAACCTTGCAATCTATGACCATCAATAACCAAGTCCAAGAAAGATACAATTGTGGGATTTTAGGTATTATATAAGAAGCTCCAATAACATGGGAACTTGCACATCTATAGTTTTTCACAAATTTGTACAAGAACCTTTGGGAAAGGCCAGCTTCAATTTTTATATTCTACTGCTAGACTATAGCTAACCTAAAACTACTCTAAGAGATTCAAAAAAGAAACTAATCCTACATGTGCTAACAAATGGAAAAGGAAAAAAGATAGGATGGTGCATGTCAGAGAAATAGAGTAAAACAGCGAGTGAATGTGCCGAAATGAGGTAACCAATCAGCTTTCTCTTACACACTCAACCAATTCCCATCCATAAACATGTGAATGCTTGTGGTTGAGCTACCTCAACTTACTTTAGGCAAACCTACTTGCACACAAAATGACATTAATTTGCATCTATGATCAATGGGCATTCAAAATTTCAAATACAAATATAATTCACTTTCGTTCAAGGGGTGAATGCAAACAAACACAAACACATTCATGAACTCAAACCAACCAGCAATCTTTGAGATGAGTTATGAGAAACAAAAGTCAAAAAGTGCACTTCTATTACTCAAAAGCTGAAAGATCAAAGATCAATCAACTATCTCTTACGAGGGCCAAAAGATATTTACATTAAAACTAAACCCATACTTATATAACTAAAGGATTCCTTTGGCAATTGCAACTAAAGAAGCCTGTGATGATTTACAAAGAATGGAGGACTAGAGGAAGAGAATTGGCAATGTTGGAAGACCTACACCATTTGTCAGATGATCTTTAATTGACACCAAATCAAGGGCCAAGGAAAGGCACTTGTAGGCAGTCAAGAACTTGGCCACAATCACTAGAAGCCCATAATGGCCTTTTTAAAATGCATGTGCCATCTATAACACTCAGGTAAATATAGCTTGCAAAATCCAATGAAGAAAAATCTTGTTCATCTAGAATAGATTTTTTATGGTGGCTACAATCAATGCCTATTAGAGTGACATGCCAAACACGGAGTGAAAAGAGCCACATCAAACTAATCTTGTCGGATCAAGGGGTCAAATAAGCTTGGCAAGAGAAGATATATGCTGATGTCACTAGGAGGGAAGGCAGCTTCCCATCTAAGGAACTTCAAAAAGAGATCTTGCTTCATTTTGCAAAGACAAGCCCAAAAACCTCCAAATCGTCAAATCATCTTGAACATCAACAAGAAGCAAAACTGGAAAGATATCATCATGGCAGGAAGTGCAAAAAATTCCCAAAAAGGAGAAAGGACAAAATAAAGCAAGGCCCATTGTGGAGTTGGTCCTAGTAACACACAACTGAGGCAATATGATAAAAACCCATATCATTGGATGCTGCCATAGATCAACGGCTAGCTCATCCCCAAGGACACCATCAGGGTCAAGATTGGAAAAACTTCCAAAAAGAGAAGAGACAAAGCAGGTTATGCTCATTGTAAATATAGCGCTTTAAAGGAGGTTATTTGCAGTATTGGATGGACAATGGACAATCAACAAAAACACCTTGTTTCCAAGCAACCAAAAGGATGTTGAAGGTTGCCATAGATCAAAGGCTAGGAAACCCCAAGGACACCAATGTGGTGAAGGTTGGAAAAACCTCCATAGAGAGAAGAGACAAAGCGAGTTAGGCTCATTGTGAATATAGCATTTCAAAGGAGGTTATTTGCAGCGTTGGACGGACAGTGGACAATCCACAAAAACACCGTGTTTCCAAATCACAAAAAGGATATTGAAGGTTGAGAGACCAATCAGAAGATAGAAACAATGCCCATGCATGCAAGATGCTCACAAGCAAAGCAACTTTCCAACTTGTTGGACTCAACACAAAAATCTTCTAGAAAACAGAGCTAGGGACTTAGCCAAAATCACAAACAAGGACAATGAGCAACACCAAGGCATCAAAAGCCAAAAGAAAGGCTTCGTTGACACCACAACGCCTAGAGCTCAAACATTGAGTGACATGGATTGCTATAATGATCTAGGACTAGAAGAGGGAAGCCTGTGGATCAAAAGGGAGAATTGGGGCTCAAAGAATGTATCACATAAGGGAACTAAAGGAATCCAGTTGTGGCAACAGGGACTGCTTGAAGGGAGTGTGTGGGATAAATTATGAGGAAAAAGAATAAGATGAAGGCATCTCTCAATCTAATGTCTTGAGAACCAGCTCTCTAAATTACTCACGGCCACATCCATAGCATCTATATTTCATGATTGAATATTTTTAAATTTCCATTCTAAGAACAGGTACCAAATAGCCTCAAGAACATTGACCCATCAAATAAGCTTGGTGGAAGACAGTAAGTGACTAATGTAAAGTTTATCCGGTTCAAGAAGAAGGTGAAGAAAATGAGAGCTTTCATTGATCTTTTCATTGCAAATTATGTGAAATGGACTCTGCCAGTTGACATTTGTCTTGCTATCTTGAAATATAGCTTGGTACACTGAATGGAGAAAGAGAATGGCCCTAGCTATAATGAAGTATTCTCCAATTTTGTGACAATGACGACTACTTATGGTGTGAAGCATGCTACTCAAGGTCTGCCTTCATGATGTTGGATATTTCCTTTGCTACAACACATTGGATAAATCTAATTTTGAAGAATTTTATTGCCCGCCTTAGTTATATGTCAGTCTACATTAGGACCATATATACATAGTAGCAGTGTCTCTTTTCTTTGTAGGCTTCGTCCCAGTGCCATTTAGATGAAGGCCAATACAATGATTCACTGATTTGATATGTATTATTCTGACAAAAAAGTAATTGTTTAATAAAATTTCGCATGTTTATCATAAAAGACAACATTGGACAACCATAGAAAACAACAAACTAGACCAACCAAGCAATGGATCTAGCACACCACACGCCTCATGCCTTTTTCATAAAAATACTGTAAAAATTCTTAATTGTGGGAAAAATTACCATCTAAACTCAGCTCCCTCCTTTGAATATTCCAGCAATATCGAGGCTTGGCACCATGTAGAACCAGTAAACTGACTTGCCAAATAGGCTAAAATTAATAAAAATCCAGGGGAAACACAACTTTATTTAGCTATGATGTACAAGCTATGAATGAAGAGAGTGTCACCCTACCCTGCAAAGCTATCCACTCAAACAAGCAAATTGAAATTGCATGGGACCACGATGAGGATCTCGAGGAGAAGCTAACTCCTTATTCCTACAAGAATGTGACTGGCAGATGTTCATCTAGGTCTATTTTCAAATACGAAGTTCTGAGTTTCACTCTCACCAATTTTCAGTATCTTCAAATTGTTGCAAGCCCAACTCAAATACTTGGATGCATGCCAGCGAGTAAAAAGAAAAGCAATTATTTTGCTGAAGACTCGTATGACAATCAGTAAGAATGGAGTTCTAGGCAAAAAGCTCAATTATATTCCTCTTGAGAGTCATACAACTTGTTAGCGCATAAGAAGCCTTTAAGAATAGAAAATTTTAGGCTTACCTCGTAAGCCTCTGACAAGAACTTGTATTCAGTAATGGGCCCTCAATGACTTCAAACTGTACTATAAATGGAATTTTCCAAAAGTATCACAATATCTTTCTTCCAAAAAACAAAATAAGAAAATGGTGACTCTGATATTTGCAGCTGATTATGTCTTTTAGCTACATGCTTCTCCGTCGGTAACTTCCTCTATTATCATTAAGAATCAGAATCACCTGGAACAAATTCAATATCGGCAGCCCTATCTATCTAGTTATTGCAACCATTTCTAGTGATTTTGAGCTGCTGCTTCCACTGTTTCCCAAATATAAAAGAACATACTATCCGAGAGGATTCACTTAAAACAAAAACAAATTATAATAGAATTGCAGTGCGTTACGCGTACAAAAACTAACATATGCCAAAAGAAAAAATTAGGATTCATATCATCTAAGGAACTGGATAGCATTCAGATCGATTAATCTGCTCAGTCTATTGAAAATAAGAATTATAGTGATAAACACCTTGATACATTGATACAAGCATAAATTTAAGGCAAAACCACTTGTAAAATACAATTTAAAGTAGCACCAACTTGTCAAACATGACCATTTTTAAAGGGTAACCTACCAGCACAGCATAATTCAAAGACAAGCCCAATTACAGAACATGTTAGAAGGAGAAGCCCACTTGTAAAAACACGACAGAAATTGAATAAAATTACAAGATAAAATAATTTATAAAAAAGCACTAATTAAATCATAAACAAATTTTGAGACTGAAAATACAAGTGGTAGAAGCACCTGCCTCTACAAGGAATTGTAAAGCAGGCAGCAAGCGTGCAGAGGGGATATCCCCATCGCGACTGGATTGAAAGCGAACAAATGCCGATTTGAGCGCTTTTAAATAGCGAGGAGACACGTTCAGTATCCTATCAACCGCCTCTACCCAGTCTGGAATCCCTCCGCCCTGCTTACGACGTTCTCCAATTTCGTCCATCAAATTAATAAGTTAACCTATCGATTCCTGCGAGATTACATGAAATTTGAAGACAAAACAACTCTTGTGAAGCTTGTGCCCTCACGATTTCAGAAATTTCCCAAGAAAACCAGAAGCAAAGGAACAAAGTTTTGTTTAGTTTAAAAGTGTCCATACAAAGGTATGGAAGAGTCTTAATTTGGAAGAAAATAAAAAATTTAACGTCTACGATGATGCTAAACAGCTAATGATGAGGCACCCATTTTCTCGAGGCGGCGGCTATCCTCTCGAAGGAATGCACTATTAATGAAATTTTTTTTTTTTTCAAATCAACAAAAATGCATAGTATTTTTTTGAAATTTGTTGGCTGTTTTCGGTCCAGAATAAGCAAATGAAGAAGAACAGATCCTAAAATTTTTGAAAAAATTCACTGCGTTTTCAAATTTTCTAAAATGGTACGGCGGTGCATTCCTTAGAGAGGATAGCCGCGTCCTTTTCTCAATGTTCTTTTGTAGTTATAAATGTCTCTCTTGATTATAATTTTCTTATCAATATTTATCCATTTTCTTTAATTTTCCTACTTCTCAATTCAAGATAAAAAATTATTTCTAATAATTTATCTATTTCTATTTTTTTCAAACAATTAAATAAATAATTTAATTACTTTTTCACATGTCATATTTTTCTACATTTTCACTTGCATTCTAACCTCTTTCTTAATTTCCACATAATCCTCTACTGAGTATGTGCACACACTTAATCTTTTTAAGTGTGATCAACCCTTTCCATCATATAAAGGACATGGATCCTGCTTAGTACTCAAAAGATTTTTTTTCCCTTTTTTATCTAAATCATTCTCCACCATTGGTCCTCATCATGAAAGCTCAACCATCCATCAATTTAGCCTTATTTCATCTAATTCTCTATCATTTGTATTAATTTTTTAATATTTTATTATTTAATCAATATCTATCCATTTTCTTTAATCTTCTTGAGTCCTAACTCAAGATCAATAATTACCTTTAGTTATTTACCCATTCTTAGTCCCCTTCATCCAAACAATTAATAAATAAATAATTCTATTTATTTAATGTATATTCTCACATGTCACAACATCCTATAGTCCCACACGTACTCTAACCCCCTTCTTAATCTACATTGAATCAAACACTTATGTTGCCAAAATCATGAGCACACATCCAAATTGAACATCCAAGGAAAATTTGCACAACAAAAGGTTGATATACTTCATTTTTGTGGTATTTGGGTTGGTTTGACCTCTTTTGCCCTATCTTGATTGTTTCTTTGATTTATGTTTTTGAGTTGATTTATCATTATTTATGTTTGTTTTGAAAGCATATTTCCTTACACACATTCTAGATCACCTTGAGCCACCTCTTGAGCTCTCCTTTGAATAGGATGATCTCTCCTATATATAGGTGTTTTGGCTTTGTCCACCTGATGTTGAGGGTTGTGATATCCACCAGTGCTCTTATTGACCCTAAGGTGGCCTCATCACGACCCCCATAACATAGTGAGATGCCTCACTCCTCATCAACCAATTGTTACTCTACATTAATGACCCACTCCTTGCTATCAGTTGCACTAATGGCTCCATCCCTAATCCTACTCCAATCCTCCTAGTCCTGCATGTTGAATCCCTCTCCTATATCAATATATCCTCCTCAACTACATGCTTGGACCTCTCCATCTCCATGCATCCTATGATGTTTGTAGGCCATCCCTCCGAGCCTTAATATGGACTCGCTCTACAATGGCCAAATCCCTCTTTGCTCTCAGGCCATCTTGCTTAGCTTATAATCCATGTACCTACTCTCTAAAGGAATCCCTCTTTGTTAATACTCCTAAAGTATCTTTTAGAGTGTCTATTGTAGAAGTTGATGATTTTAATCTCCTAAGCCAAGAATCCTTTGCAAGAAAACCACTTGTCACATATAGAAATCAAGTAAGAGTAATTTTGTCAACTTAACCTAAGAATTATGTATTGATTACACAAAAAGATATATTACAAATTAGAAAATGAATCCTTAAGATAAGGTAAATGGGACCCTAGATGTAAACCCTAATGTAAGATTAGATTAGCATGCACAAAGTATCACAAACATAATGAATGAGACGATTTAAGCTATTATTAGCCTAATTTAATAAAAGTTAAAAAAAACTCCTAAGTTTAGCTTAAGTGAATAAAGTAATTCTAAGATCTAATTAGTTAAATAATTAAATATTTTCCTAGTTACTCCAACACCCCCCTTTAAGATTAACTTAGGGAGTAACTAAAAAGCTAATGATGATTGCAAAATGCAAGCATGTGTGAGTCTCAACAACAAGCTTTGATTGGATACCCATGTACAAACCAATCCAATTATCATAAACAAAAAAAAGGAGAAAAACCTAATGGGAGAAAACTCCTCTCTAAAAGAGAGAAAAAAAATACAAAAGAGTACATGTGACCAAAATGAAGGACTGAAGATGTCCCCCCAAGTGTTGAATTAGTCACATCAATTACAATCCAGATCCCCCACATAGGAGAGAAAGGAAGAGACAATGTATCCCCCCATAAGAGAGAAGCTCAAATGTTGAAGATTTAGGCTCAAAGATGGCTGCTAATGGAGATCCAAGAGCGACAAACCATGTTCCTCCCCTTAGGAAGAAACAAATCCAATGACCAAGGCAAAAGAAAATCCATGAAAGGAGGAAAAATGAAATAGCATCATGATGTGTGCCATGAAATACTACACAACTATCCATATGTCTAAATCAAAAGATACAAAATCAACTGAAGAAAATCCAAATAATTGTGAAGATACCCAGTGAAAACCCTCTAAAGGCATCAAATATGGGATGATAGAAATGTTTAAGTTGTCATAAAAAATTAATAGAATATTCTCAATCATGTTCAAATGTCTAGAGTGTGTGATGCATCAAAAAATGTTGCATCATTTGGAAAATACTCATCCTACACTATTGAAAGTGGAAAGGAACATATAACTTGTTGAAGTGATATGATCTCTAAAGAAGTAGGAGGTGGAGGAGGAAGCACAACAAAGTCTCAGGAACCATGGTGGATGAATGAAGCATAAATATATTCAAGTGACCAAACCTCTCCTTAGATATCTTATCCTCTCTAGATGCATGCGGGATAGGACCAATCAATGGAACTATAGGCTCAGGTGGACCAAAATGGGAGAAATCATATACCCATGATGTATGATTTGTTAAATGCACATGACAAATGAGAAGGGGGGGGGGGGGGTGAATCATTTGTCAATAAAACCTTCAAAATATTTCCTCGAAATAGATCCACAAAAACTTATCCTTAATTCTTTAACAATAGAAAGATATAAAAATGAAAGAACATAGAAGCGGCCATATTAAAAGAATAATAAATTTATGTGGAAAATTCTTAAGAGAAAAATCATAGAGAAGGTTAATTCTCAAATATATGTGAACACCTATTAGGATTACACAAGTTAAGGTCATTTTTACAAAGAAATATTCATTTCTAAAGGGCTCACTTCCTAAAGAAAGAAGCCTTATTGTTGGAGGCTCACTGCCCAAATGAAGATGAATAAAATAGAATGGTTTGTAGATACCTGTGGCTCGCTACTTTTGATAGCTATCACATGAAAACACACACTTCTCAACACAACACTTCACAACTTCATACATATAGTGATATAGATCCTCTTCCATTTGTCCTCATCACACACACATGCATAACACTCACACAATTATACACACATGCCACACCTTTTCCTCAACAATTCATCCTATATTTATGCCATCCTTCCATTTTCAAAATATCCCACTATCATCTAAGTATTTTAACTAAGCACAATTTGAATTAGGTCGGCACTAATCGTTCCTGCAATGGAAAGGAATGGGAAGTGGACTACAATACACCTTAACTGGGACCAAAATAATCATCAAATAGGTTACATTCCATCTTACATTCATTGAGGTGATCAATTAAAGTGAAAACACTCAAGGTCAACCAAACCTAGAGTAGAAACACCATCAAAATTTGAAACCATGTCTCTGAAACTCAAAATCTCATGCCAACTGAACTAAATGAAGTTAAGGACATTATAAACTTAAATCCAAAACAACATAAAAAATCATTATGCAAAGAATTATGGAGCATGCATTTCATGTAGAAACATTATCAATCATTTTCATACTCAGACAATCACCAATTCCACTTAACTATGATCAGAAGCACAAAAAAATGAATCTAACATTTTCGGATAATATGCAACAACATACCAAAAACTCATTAGAAAATTTGCAATATGAAGACTATTCTAACAAAAAATATCAGGACTAATGGATAGGAAACAATCACTAATGACAATAACAACCCGTTGACATCAATGAGAACCTTACTAACTTAACCATCAACTCATTCAGCTCAAACCTAAAATAATATCCCTCTTTGTCATTGATGCAACAAATCAACCAAAATAATAAATCTCTTGTTCCAAAATTCTCCCCCAAATGTCACTAACTCTCCCCCGTTGACATCAATGACAATGGCCAGATACAAAAACCACTTACTCATTCTGCTCAACACCCCTTGAGACATACATATAAGCTCATAATTACACTCATATCCCCCTAAGAGGAATCCACCATCTCTAGTATAGATTCAAGATAATATATGAGGTTCACTAGAATAATGCACCTCCATATGCATCTAGCTCCAATAAGGAGGGGCAATAACTCCCAATTTCTCTTGCAAATTCTCAAAAGGTATCCTAAGAAAGTACCTTGGTAAATATATAAACAATATGTTCTTTTGTAAGTACATACTCAAGTTTTCTTATTCCCAAAAAATTATTCTCTCAAGAAGTAATTCTGGATTGAAATGTTTTATTTTCCTTGAATGGAATGCCAAATTATTTGAAATATTTATTGTGCTACTATTGTCACACAAGATAGAAATAGGCTCATCTAATAATATTCCAATATCTTTCAAATTCTATTTCATCCATAATATTTTTGTGCAACATGATACAACAATAATATATTGAGCTTCAACAGAAGATAAAGATATTGAATCTTGTTTCTTACTTGACTAAGCCAAGAACCTCCTCATATGTCTTTAAATTAGGATGGAAATGGTATGTTAGATTGAGGTAATAAGAAGCTGCAAGGATAGGCCTGCGAAGATGGAGGTGCCATCTTTTATCAATTATCTCCCAAATGGGATGATACTTACACTCATTTCCTCCATATACTGATATAATGGCCTCCTTGGCCCTATCCATGCCTTTATATATGTAGTCCATAAAGGGATTATCCCAATCAACAACTCCTAGGAGAACTACTAGGGGCTTTGTTACCTACAAATATTGTGAAATAGTAACAATTAAGTGTGCATGAAAATATGAAAAATTGCAAGGTTGCAAACAAAAGAAAAATATGCATGCATATAAATTAAAATCAAATACTAAATATTAAATTGTAATATTAAAACATGATGTAGATTCTAGAATTTATAAAAACATTACCTGCATGATCTCAGTACAAGGGGTCCAAAAACCCACCTCATAAAAAATCCAATCTCCCACATCTATCCCTACAACGGTCATAGAATAGGTTAAGGAAGTCCACTCCTCACCAAAAAAATACTCCTTAAAGTCATCTTTGAATGCATCAAGGATTTTAATGTGATAAAATTTGAGGTGAATCTTGTGATACCACGGTGAGACAACTCCTTTTGGCATGTATATTGCCTCATTATACTAAGGACCAATGGACGCTTCTAGATAGATTTACATATGTTTTTGGCCCTATCAATGTATTTTTTGACCCATTCAAGTTTTCCAATATCCTCTAATATGAGGTCAAGGCAATGGGACACACATGGAGACCAAAATAATTTTGGGTGCCTCTCCATCATAAGTCTACCTACAACAATATAATTTGTTGCATTGTTCGTCGCCACTTGAACCATATTTTCTTCCCCCACCTCACGTATGACTTCCTCAATAGCCTTACATAAGTATGTGGCATTTTTGACATGTGAGGAAGCATCACTGGAGTTAAGAAACATGGTGCATCTTGAAAATAAAGCACAATAATGATCAATCAATAAATCATAACTTAAAAAAATTAAATATTAATCACTAAATTAAATTTAAATTATTCAATGCATTTAGGTAAGTAGAGTGATCATTTACCTCCGTAGGAAACAAGAAAATTTAGGAGTCTCTTATTCCTCCTATCAGTCCAACCATCTGTCATGATGGTGCAACCCTTTTTGCTCTGAGATGCTCATTGGCCCTCTAATTTAACTTTTATATCTTCAACTATTTCTAACAAAAAGGGGCCACTTAATTCAACATCAGTAGGGGCTTTAAACTATGCCTCACAAATGGTTAAGGCATCTATCATGCCTTGCCAATAAGGAGACCTATCACAAATAGATTAAATAAGTATGTGTAATAAAATTATAAAAATTCATTAAACAAAGAAAATTTCAAACTATAAATTTAAAATTTAAAACAATCAAATAAAAAGGAATTACCTGATTGCAACAAATGGAATATTGCAAAAGCACCAAAAATTGCAAATTCCTTTTTTTTGTAGCATCATGGACCTCCCTATTCTAAGGAATGCTCTCAAGCGATGGTTGTGAACCAGGATTAGTGTGTAGCACAAAATATTGTCCAACCTAGATTTTTGAACTCTAGGACCAAACCTAACAGTGCCACTAGAAGGAACAAAAGTAGAAGTATTAGCACTGCTAGAAGCACTAGGAAAGAATAAAGGTATGGAATAACCCACTCCAACACAACCTATGAATGCAGCTAAATGGGAACCAATACTAGCTAACTCCTCCTTTTTCCTCTTTTGTATTTTCTTTAATTCTTCAAATGTTTCTAGTTGCACATAGCATGCATGAACAACCTCAGGAGGTGATAATTTTCAAGGCTAAGTATCATGGCCATGTATCCCAACAATATGGCATTTAAATCTATTGACGCCACCATGACTAATTTCTTTACAAAATTTACATTTCACTTGCAGTCTTGTTCTACCAAGAAATTCTTCAATATATTGCCAAGCCACATCCCTTTGACCTCTTTTCTTAGCCTTAGGTTTAGGTAGGGGATTAAGAGTAGACATTGTGGAAAATATTATTTTCAAAACATCAAGGTTGTTGCAATAAGATAATTTTACAAAAAAATAACCATTTGTGCATTGTGTTTTATAAACTAATACAAAAGAGTAGGGTTTGTCCAAAAAAAATGTTGGTTTTTTAGAACTTAAATTCAATTGTTGAACCTTGATTCTTTTCCTTTCAAACTCAAAGTCAAACTTCAAAGTTCTAAGAAAGAAAAATCAGCAAACCCTACATTTTTTTATAGAAAAAATTGTAGGGTTTGCTATTTTTCTTTCATTGAAGTGTGAAATTTGGATTTGAAAAGAAAACATTCAACTTCAACAATTCGAAAGTTTACTAATAATAATAATAACGATTGTTTATTAGAAAATATATTAAATTATTTTTTATAATATTTAACACTTACCATTTTTAAATGAGACATGAGAGCTTTATGCAATTGTTAGTATGGACTCTTTGATGCTCTAAATACAAGTATTATGTTGTCCCAATGTGATTTCTTGAAGGTTTTTAGCTCTTCCTCCCTAGAGGTTCCACTGCTATGGACTCTTAATCTATTCTAATCTCACACTTCTCCTCTCTTCTTCTCAATAAAATGAAATGAAATACTTTTTAGGATTGCAATGAAGAAATAGAACTAAAAAAACCAAGGTAAAACATTCATTTTTTATATTTTTTGGGGCACATAAGTGTATGGCTGACAGTTGAGTCTCATCATCAGGGCTCGACAAGTCAATTTTTGACTACTTACTCACCATGACTCAATGAGTTACATCCCAGACTCACCCAAGTCTGAGTTTGAGTCCTTGGAACTTTCTCAAGGTTACTCATCTCATGATTCACCGATTCTAGGAACTTAGATTTATTCACATCACTTGATAAAATAGAATTGCAAGATATATTAATCTTATAATTTCTTTCAAGATTTAAAATCCAATATTTTTAACAAATTTATATCTACAATGTCCCATGTATGATATATATATATATATATATATATATATATATATATATATATATATATATATATATATATATATATATATATATATATATATATATATATATATATATATATATATATATATATATATATATATATTGATATTGCAATGAGTATCTAATATCTAGTCAGCCTTTCATGAGTCTAGCTCTATAGAGTTATAAGGAGATTGTGATGTTGTATGAGAAATATCTCTACAAGGTTATATGTGCAGTATCTTAGGAAACTACGAAGTTGTGTCTGCAACATAATATAATGGTGTGTTTGGGAAGAGTTAAAGCTCTGCCAAGGGAATCTTAGATTTAATGTTTTATTTTAATGAATATAGATGTTTTTGTTTTTTAATCCTCTCCCTCCATTTCCATTAATTGGTATCAGAGCCATGTCGTTCATTCTCGTTGGGAGTAGAAGATCATAGGCATCAGAAGAAGATTGCTAGTTTATAGATCAAGAAGAGTAGAGAGATTCATGCTGAAAGCATTATGTTGGATAGCTATGGCTATGGCCATAGAATTATTTAAAGATATTGTTGTAGTGAGTATGCTTTTGTCAAAAAATGAAAAGAGTGAATCATAAGTCTATCTTGAACAATTTTGAGAGAAAAAGATCCAAATAAAATTGATTTTTTAGAAGATCTTGTAGAGATCAAAGGAAGAAGTGACCCAGCAGTAGTTGAAGGTTACTGCCTACTAAAGAAAGACTAGAAATGAATAAAAAGTTTGTGATAAATGATTGTAGAAGGATTTGGAACTATTGTAGCAGTTGAAGAAATGCAATCATCAAGGATTTATGCATTTGCAAAGCTAGAATATTTGAGTTTTAAAGAAAGAATACTATTATTTTGAAGCCTCTTGTGAAACTTAAAAGCTAGTTGCTAAAATGAAAAACATAATGTGAGCCACGTGTGTAGAAGAAAAGCATCGCCAAAGATAAAGAGAATACATCAATGAATAAATGGAATATTTTATAGTAAAAAATGACAAAGATTGAAAATCTGCAAATAAAAAGAGAAGAGACTACCATTGTTTGAATGACTGTTGTAGTAGTTGGAGGAAGTTGCAAGAAACAAGAAGGTATATTTTGATAAAAGAAAGGTATATATCATAGTCCATAAAATTTTTGTTTCTATTAGAGATTTTTTTCCAAAAAGGAAGACATCACTCTTAAATATTTGAAGATTCTAGATGTTGAAGCATTACTGAAGAAAACTAAGAAATTAGAAAGGTAATTGTAGTTGTGATTAAGGGGGAGAGTTGGAGATTGTAATCACATATACCAATGGAAACACATTCAACGTCACCTGACAAAGCATAACTACAAAATTTATTAATCTTATCTTTTCTATCAAGATATAAAACTTGATCTTATCGACAAATTTATTATATACAGTATCCCATATGTTGCCCATGCCTAAAAACCCATATGTAGTTTTCAATTTTTCTATATATTGCAATGAATATCTAATGTCTAGTTACTCTTACATAAGTCCAACTCTGTAGAGATGTAAGGAGATTGTGATGTTGTATGAGCAGTAGCTCTGCAAAGTTATATGAGTATTAACTCAAGAAACTATGAAGTTATGTCTACAACATAATGTAATCGTGTGTTTGGAAAGAGTTGAAGCTCTATCAAAGGAATCTTAGATGTAATGATTTATTTTAATGAATAGAAGTGTTTATGTTTGTTACTCCTCTCCTTCTATTTCCATCAAGTAGATCTAAATCAGTTTGGAATAAATTTAATGTGGAAGAAAAAGAAATGCCACTTTAAGACAACGACAAAAGTATATGAAGAAAATGTAATAGAATATTTGTAGCAAACTTGTGTATGGAAGTTAAAATATATATTCATATACTAGAAAATTTGTGTGAAAGAGGGAAGTTTATCAAACTTACATTTTGTGAGGAACCGTATAGTAGACTTGAAAAAATTATAATTAGTATTTCAAATGTGTATTGAAGGAACTTAATTTAGATCTATACAAAGATATATGTAGATTTTTTTAAAAATGACTGTACATAATTTTAGAGCATATTTGAAGAAATTATAATTAGAGAGTGAATAAGAAGAATATTTTATTAAGGCATGGAATGAGTTTTTCATCTATCAAAGAGGACATATTTTGTGAAGGATTTTGAAATTTTCATTATTCATTGAAGGGACAACATTCAAGGTGGAACCTAGTTTTGAATTGGAAGTTGGTAATTCTCTAAGAAGATTGGTGTCTCCACAATGTCTCTCACTAAGTTGGCATTTAGTTATGGGGGTTGGTGCCTACAAACTAAGGGGATTGGTCTACAAAGTTGTAAGAATATTATATATATATGCGAAATATGATGATGATGTGGTTTTCTCTTGTAAGGGTTTCATGTAAATATCATACATGTTATTGTGTTCTTCTCATGTGCATGATTATTGATTTTGAGTAAATGATGTCAATGTGATTAATAATGTTTTAGTTGGTAAAAGTTACATTTTATTGATTCAACATACAAGGTTGTTTTATCTTCCAACTTTTTTTTCAAAAGAATGGTAGATTGTCCCTTCATCCCACCTTTTGTCCAACCTGATAAGAGAATGAAGGTAGGTTATTCTTTCAAATGTCTCTTGTGAACTTAGAAGGTTGGATGTCCTTCCTATTTACAAGACATATCACAAATCCAAGGCTTGATTTCTCAAGGATTTTGTTAGATTATTTCTATTTAAATACCTCTTAATGAGTTGTAATAAATTAGTTTTTGAATTATATATAGGTTGTTGCTATCAATTTATATTTCCAATTTATTCTAAAATTGATTTATTAATAAATTCAATTATATATTATTTTTTATTCAAAATAGATGTCTTAGATGATGTCTTTTCCAAATGATTATTTCTCCCTTTTATATATCTTCAAAGTTGGAGGGAGTCGCACAATTCAAATAAAATTATTGCCTTTACTATTAGAATAATATCTTCTTAATATCTTTATTATTTCTTATTTAATGGTCAATATTTTAGATTTTGTATATATTAGAAACTCTCTAATTCTATGATTGTTTCATAATAGGAGCATCATCTCTTTGTAATCTATAAATGATCATCTAATCATTCATTCTATTCATTCAATATTTTACCAGTTACTTGTGTAATATGCTATCAGAGCAGTGATAATATTTTTTTTTGAAAAAATTACAAGTTCTTTCAGAAATTATTTGTTTTTTTTAATTTTTCAAAATTAATTTCTTTGCATCTAGGGTTTTTTGCCTACCATTTTGTGGATGAGTGTTTTTTCTTTCGATTTAAACTAATTAGAAATCCCGACCTTGTAAACAAAATTTGATTTTTTGTTTTCTTGAGTTTCATGGTTGTTTTTATCTCTAGTTCAATGGTCATTTCTTTGTAAATAAAAATGTGTTTTTACATTTTCCTATTCTTCTCGTAGTCATATTTTCCTATGCTCGTGACTTATTCTACAACCTAAGCTCTCTTCTTCGCACCTTAAATAAATCATGAGTTTTCAAAATTTGACCATTTCTTTGGTTGTTTTTTTTGTAAATATAGCCAACACTTCCATTTCTATAAGCTTCCCTGACCATAATATTGGTAATTTTTTGTTGCAGACTCCATTCTCTTGCTTTTGGTCATTCCCTCTCTAGAACAAAAAAATCCACATCTTTGTGACCCATGTGACCATTTTTTTTATGGTCATTTTTTTATCTACATCAAGGAATCACCTATTTTTCTCTTTATGCATGTTTACAGTTGAGAAAAAATAGATTTTTCTAAGTGATTTTTTTAGTGGATGGGATTTACAAAGATTTTTTAAAGTTTTGTTTGCTCGTCTAGGGTTTCTTCAGACCTTATTTCTCATCTAACTAGGGTTTCTACGAAACTCTAATTTTTTGGGTGAATTTCTTTTTACCTACATATTATTCGTGGATTTTTCATGAAGATTCTTGATGTATACACCTAAAAATGGCTTCATTAATTAATTAAATATTTATTATTTAATTACTATTGACTTGATAAATTAATTAAATATTTATTATTTAATTAATAATTATTCCTCTATTTATTAAATAAATTATTCAATTTATTTAATAAATTCACTATAGTCTAATTCTATATCCTAAGTCTTCTAAATAGTCTATTAAAGTGATTTAATTAAATACACAATCACCTAAATATGACTAAGTCTTCTAATTCACTTCATCCACCTAGTCACCTGACACATCACCTTGGCTAAAATAAATAATTATTATTAATTATTTATTCATATTTATCCTCACCCACACATGTCCTATTCTTAAGGGCTATGTGGCCTCATAGGACTTGGTCTCATGACCACATGTCCTCTCAACAACCAAGTCAAGAGACATTCCCTATTCCTAAGGGGCTTCTCCAGCCACCTCTAAGGGTCAAAGGTGACTCATGGGACACTTGTACAAAGAGTCCTCATGAGGAAAATGTCTCTCCCCCTTTCTCTCTTTGGTCTTTGTGAGACACTTGACATGTGTCTTTTCCTTCCACCTTCTTCTCCTCCATGTCAATGTGAGAGGAACATCATCCCTATTCTTCCTCTCACATTCCAACTACATCCCCCTTTCTCTCAACTCCTTCAACCAAGTCAATCATAGCCCTAGGATCTTCCACCTTTCATTCTCAACCGTAGGATTGTGCCACCTAAGCCTAGATCCTCCAAAAATCTATAAAAGGAGCCTCATTTCTCATTTGAGAGCTAATAGGTATTTTTGATAACAAGCATCCAAGCATTCAAGCATTCAGGCATCCAAGCATTCAATCAATCAAGCATTCCATAGCAATCACCATTTCATTTGCATTTCATCCATTAGTTTGCATAAGCTATTGTGCACTCAATTTCATTCAATCTCCACACTTTGGTAGCATCTTGGGAGAAGGCTTCATTTTGGAAATCTGAGAGCTCAACATCTTCAAGAAATCAAAGCTAGGAGGACAATGGAGACAAGCTGCATGGTAGGTGAAGGTAATTAAATTAGTTTCATCATTTCATAGTTACTTTGCATTCTTCATTGTGTTTGCATTAGATAGATTCATTGGCTTTAATAGTTAATTTATCATTTCTAGTTGGTAGACATCTAATTTGCATACATTTTTGGCACTAGAAGGAGGGCTCAACTAGGCTTTTCACTTTCAATTTTTAGTTTTCCATGTGCAGGTTTTTCTACAGGTTATTTCTGTGCATTTGTTCATTTCTGCTGTGCATCCATTTTCTGCAACCACAGACATAAACTTTTATTTGGTTTTCACTTTCTGTCATATTTTCTGCGCATTCATTAAACTATCTTACGCATACATCATTTTTCGCTGCGCATCCATACTAGCTGCGCATACATATCATCAGGTTGCGCATTCATTCAATTATTTCACGCATATATAATTACTGCGCATATATCAAAACTTACTACGCATTTATATCACTGTTCTGCGCGTTTATCAGTTTCTGTAGAAAAAATCAGTTTTCTATTAGATTTGTTTTTAGCTAACATTTTGACAAGTATCTGTTTGTTCTGGTAGTATTTTTAGGCTATTTTGCAGGACGTAATTTTGAAGACCCCATTGCTAAAAAAAATTTCTAACTGTTTGATTGTAGATTGCCAAGGGGTTTGCAAAATAAACTATAATCTCATTTGGGCTTAAAATATGACATGTTTTTGCTTTGTGTCTTCCTTAGCATAGATTCAAGTGTCTGTTGTGTTTTTCTTAATAGCATATCTGTAATCCCAAAATTATAACAACGTATCCTCTCCCCTCGCCATTCGTGGACCTTGGGTGTAAGAGAAACTGTTATAATTTTTAGAGGGCAGTCTTTGGTGGGAAAAGAGGTACTCACCCCAAGGAACGACCCAACCGGTAATAGGCTAAAGCCAAGCCCCTCCAAACCGGTATATAAAAAAATGCTAATGTGATTAGTCTCACATTAGACAGGTGTGAATTCGTTGTGGTAACCAAAATCTCCTCCAGTACCCTAGTGGTGCGTTAAAGTCTTACTTAGTAGAGGTGAAAGCCTTGCTTTGAAAGGATTGGGAGAGCCCCCTTAATTGGGAAAATGACTTGATCACAACCACCTGAACAGATGTCCTTACTAAAAACTTTTGTTTAGTGGCCAAAAACCTTCTATCTATTGGCTCAAGGAGTCACCCAAGCTCGTGAAGACACCCCACATTACTCACGGTTCATAGTAGAGATAGCAGTTCTTTGGAAAGTAATGACCCATTGAATTCAGAACTTGGTGTGCCTAAGAAGTGAGTGCACTATAAGGAGGATCCCCTGCCTCCAAGTTCCTAGGCTGTCCACTGTGAATTTGCGTGGCTGGATTTTATTATCCTAGTGGGGATTCAACAGATATTGTCCTTGCCAACCATAGGATTGTAAGCGTGTTTGTGCATTCATATTAGCATAGTCAGATTAACATCATTTCTGTCTTGTGTGCGTGTGTTTATGCATTTTTTAATTTGCCAAAAAAAACAAAAAAACAAAACCAGCCAACACCAGGAAAATCCAAAACATTTCAATTTAGATCAAAATTTCAACACCTACGCATATATCACATCTTTCCACACATTTGATCAAAGTTGCTGTGCATTTATCAAAATTTGTTGCGCATCTGTGCAGACTGTCTGTGCTTTTGATTATTACCAGTCGCATCTATTACATATTTCTGCGCATCTGTTTAATTTTGTTGCGCATTGATCAATCTATCATGCGCATTTGTTATTGCACATTTACAACAGTGAACATTTCCACAAACTTTGCAATTTTCAAAATCACTTTTTCAGATACCCATTTTCGTCCTTAGTAAGATTCTGGAGAAACAGTCAAGTTACACAAACCTTTGATCTTTAGTTTGACCATTCATCACTTTTCATCATTCCTTCATCAAGATTCATCAAATCATTTTTCTTCCAAATCTTTGAAATTTTTGATTTTGTGTTGAAACATTATCTTATCCATTAGATTTTGATCTTTGTGAGTTTACCATATCAGGATATATCATCCTTAATCATCAAACTTGCTTAGGTTATTATCTCTTGATTTCTCTTTGTCATATCATAGTGAGATCTATACCTCCTATTGACTTAGAGTTTATCAAGTTGTCTTATCACTTTTCAACACATTTCAATATCTTTCCTATCAATCACTTTCCATATCTTCTCATCAAAAATCTTTCATCCCACAATCAATTCTTTCAATTTTATGGTTCAAACTCGATCTCAAAAATTTAAACAAGCCACCAATCCTGAATCCCTAGACAAGATGGAAGGCAATACCAGCAACAAAGAAAATCCTTGGCCTGAAGCTCCTAAGAAAACTTCACTTTTTACATCCATTGATGAACCCACCGATGAAGAACTTAGGGAAGCTTCACAAGATCCTCAATTTTATCATGTCATGGAAAGACTCTTAGGCTTGGATAAAGAGATGTATTTTCTCATGCTTGCTCAACAAGGAGCTAAGTTACCAAGTGATTTTGATGTTTCTTATCTTAGAGAACCAGCTCACACAAATAATTAACAAATTCCTAAAGGTTCTCAAGATACTCATGGAGAAAAGGAAACCAATCAGCAATCCAATGCTTCTCATAGTCATGAACAACACACTATTTCTCAAAATGATCAGCCAAATCATGCTTCACAAAACAATGCTTCTCACAATAATGTTTCCCAAAACACTCAAGGAAACACACCGTCTTTGGATCCCATCCTACAACAAATCCAAATGCTTCAACAACAAATCCGTGACATCCAAACTGGATCATCAACAAAGAAGTATTCCTTGGATGATATATGTCCTTATCCTTTTGATAAGAATTTAGCAATGATTCCATTCCCTCCTCATTTTGAGGTACCAAAATTTGACAAATACAAAGGGAATTCGAACCCACAAGACCACATTTGTGAGTTTTGTGCTACTTGTATTGAAGTCGCTCGCAATGACACTTATCTTATGCGACTATTTCCATGAAGTTTAGGAGGACAAGCCATGGAATGGTTCTCTAAACTTCCCCCCGGCATCAAATCTTTCAATGAGCTTCTTGACAAATTTGTGACTCATTATTCATATAACATCAAACATGAGGTCACTATGCTTGATCTTTGCAATGCACATCAAAAGAATGGAGAACCTTTCCTTACTTTTTTGCAAAGATGGTGGCAATTGTTTTCTAAATATCCATGAATGATTCCTAAATAAGAAAAGATGGATATTTTTGTGCATAACCTTACACCAGAAATGAGTTATAGGTTACAATTGCAATGTCCACCAAATTTCAATAAGCTCATAGAAAATGGTATCAAGATTGAGGAAGCCATGGTCCGAAAAGGTGAGATTAAACTTTATTCTAAAGACAATGTTGGATCCTCAAATTCCAATTCCAACAACTATAACAATGACAAATCAAATTTTGGAATAAAAACAAAAACATTGTCAATGATGGGATTGTTGATAATCGTAATGTCAAACCAATGCAACCCCTTCTTAATCTCACCAGTCAGGCCAATGCTACTCAAGGAACCTACAACAATCAATCATCAAATCAAAATACCAACAAGGATTCATCTAAACCAGGATTGCCTTTTATGTCACCTCGAAGAAACTTTACTCCTTTGGGGGAATCTCTCGAATCAGCATTACGGAAGTTAATCACAAAGAAACTCATTACGCTTCCTGAAATGAAAGATTTTGAACCTAGAGTAAAGCCTTCTTGGTGGAATGAGAATGATTATTGAAAATTTCACAGAGGCAGAGGACATAAAATAAATGATTGCAAAAGACTCAAAAATGTAATCCAAGATTTAATCGAAAGCAGTGAAATTGGTGTTGACAGACATGTCTCGAATGAATCACATACAGCTTTCAAAGATCCACTTCCTGAGCATGAAAAAGGGGGTTCTTCCAACAATAAGGGTGACAATCAAGCTAATTATAATTCCACTCCCTATCAATATGTTGGTAACATTTCTGAATGTCATCCTTCTATGTATTATACCAATGTTATTACCATCAAAGAAAAATCAAAGAGTCAACCAGTCCAAGCAACTACTCGTGCTCAAGCCAAAGTTACTCTTCAAGGAGTCCAGTCTAAACCAAGCACTACACAAAATAAGTTCGTTTATGTCCCAAAGTCTATCCCAAATACTTCCAACCAGTACAATCTTTTGGAACAACTCAAGAAAAAACCTGCCCAGATATCCATCTTAGAGCTTTTGCATCTTTCCCCATCTCACAAAGATATCCTTGAAAAAGCTCTCTTAGAGACCCAGGTTCCAACAACTCTAGATCCTGATCAATTTCAAGCTATGGTGGGCCATTTAACAACCCCACACTATTTTTCCTTTATTGAAAATGATGATTTAGCCATTACCCAACCTCATAATTCTCCCTTACATATCGAAGTCCTTGTCCAGAATCACAAGATTAAAAGAGTATTAATAGATGGGGGAGCTGGCTTGAATATTTGCACGTTAAAGTTAGTCCTTGCATTGGGATTTTCTGAGAATGTCGTTGATCCAAAAAAGAAAATCACAATAAAAGCCTATGATGAGGAAGAGAGATCATCCAAGGGGTCCATTGTTCTTCCAATTAGAATTGGTCCTATTGTCAAAGATGTATCTTGTCAAGTTCTGGACATGGATCTTGCTTATAATATTCTTTTGGGAAGACCATGGATTCATTCCATGCAAGCTGTGCCATCAACTTATCACCAATGTATAAAATTCCCTCACAATGGTCAGGAGATCACTATCAAAGGAGATTCTAATCCTTTTCAATATTGTAGTAATGTGAAGATTTCTGATTCTTTGGTTCCCTATAATCGTACTGGATCTTCTACAACTACACCCAGTGACCCTAGTAATATAGCATCAACTTCTAAATCAGATGAGATCAAGATAGATATTAAAGAAAGAAGTATGGGAGAATATACTTTAGGTCAAGCTCTTTGTATCACTGAGTTACCTTTATCTCCCAAATCATATGGTAGATCTTTGATCACTAAACAACAATCAGAATCCCCTTCCACACTTGTTTATAACACATTTATAGGTGGGGGCACAATATCCAAAGAGGCAGCTGAGCGTAATGCAAATTATTGGCTTAAGACACAGAAGATTGAAGAGGATATTAAACATGAATGTATATCACCTGATGTCTATGGAAAAGGGTATACTTTGCTACAAAAGATGGGATATCAAGGTGTTGGACCTCTAGGGTTACAAAGAGAGGGTGTTATAAAACCAATTTTGCAAAATCCCAATTATCAAAGAGACACTACATGATTAGGATATAAATGTGAAGAACCAAAAGGAAAAGCAAAAATACCACCTTTTCATGAGACATCTAAAGCTCTTGCCTTACAATTCAGAAAGCATGGTATGTATGTAGATCCAGAGAAACAAAGGATAGCTCAAAGAATCATTGATAGACTTGAAGATAATGATGATTCTGATTCTAATGATTATGAATGGGATTCCTTATCAGATTATACTAAAGAAATAGGAGTCGATGTTGTCCATCAATATAGTAACGATTACCATGAGGGTGAGAGTTCAACGAGTGACTCACTAGGATTGATCCCACGTAAAACTACTCATGTTGATTGTGAGTGAAGTGAGCGTTATCTTGTGACAGACGATTCAGATGAGAGTATGGAAATAGACCTCGCTGATACTGTCATAAACCTTGACAACTTTTCCATCAATACCATCTCTACTTTTGAAATTGACCCAAATGATCCAATGCCCCTTGTCCATCCTGACCTTATCGATTGGGATCCTCCCGATCACCCAGAAGTTGATGTCTTCCATAATGATGATGTGATCATTGACTATCTTGGCATCAGGGATCATTTACCACCAGGGGATCACAAGTCAGGATTTCTGATAGAACTCAATGACATGGCATATTTTGGAGAGAGTGCCAATCCTTTCAGTCATAAAAATATAAAAATAATCAACAAATCTAATGGTGAAAACCACTCAGTGGCAGTATTAGATCCAAAAATAGTAAAAAGAAAAGACGCATCTGATGGTGAAAACCTCTCTAAGGCACCTGACGATGGAAGGATTAACACTCTTCCCAACTATCTATATCGAGAGCAATCTACCATTCTTATAGAAATAACAGTACCACTTAACATTGGAACAGAGGAGTCTCCACGCATCCTCAAAGTAGCAGCATCCTTGACAGAATCAGAGAAAGAAGCTTTTGCAAAATTCTTCAGAAAAAGACAAATCAACTTTGCTTGGTCCTATGCTGATATGTCTGGTTTGGACCCCAATCTCATTATGCATCATTTATCTATCAAACCAGGTGTAAAACTAGTTAAGTAGAAGCTCCACAAAATGCATCCTAACATTGCTCTAATGGTGAAAGTAGAATTGAAGAAGCTCCTAGATGTTGGATTCATTCGGGCTATTGATTATGCTGAGTGGATTTCAAATATTGTTCCAGTTTCAAAACCAGACAAGTCTATCAGGATTTGTATTGATTTTCGAGATCTTAATAAAGCTTGTCTGAAAGATGACTTCCCTTTGCCAAATATTGATATGATTGTTGACCTAACAGCTAGGCATGAGATGTTATCATTAATGGATGGATTTTTTGGCTATAACCAAATCAAGATTGCGCCAGAAGACCAGGAAAAAAATGCTTTTACTTGTCCATGGGGTACCAACTGCTGGAATGTGATGCCATTTGGCCTCAAAAATGCTGGAGCAACTTACCAAAGAGCCATGACCACGATCTTTCATGACATGATGCATACCATCATGGAAGATTATGTTGATGACATTTTAGCAAAATCCAAAGACAGAGCTGGTCATTTGAGAGTGTTGGATAGAATATTCACCTGGATGGAAAAATATCAGATTCGACTTAATCCAAAGAAATGTGCATTTGGGGTCACATCCGGCAAACTATTAGGCTACATTGTCTCAGCTAAAGGCATCGAAGTAGATCCAAAAAAGGTTAAAGCAATATTGGAGATGGCTTCCCCCACTAACATTAGTCAACTAAGATCTTTACAGGGGCATCTACAATCCATCCAAAGATTTGTTTCTCAACTAGGAGATCACAGTCATCCCTTTCAACATTTGCTGCATAAAAATATCTTATTCCAATGGGATGATAAGTGTGAGGAAGCTTTTAACAAAATCAAGCAGTATCTAGTGAATCCTCCAACTCTGATGTCACCAATTTCAGGCAAGCCACTCTTGCTCTACATTTCAGCCACGACAGCCTCACTAGGTGCTCTTCTCACTCAGCAAGATCATGAAGGAAAAGAAAAAGCCATCTACTACATCAGTCGCACTTTAGTGGGATATGAGTTAAACTATTCCCCTATTGAAAGAGCATGTCTGGTTGTTGTCTTTGCTTCACACAAGTGGTGACATTACATGTTGTCACATTCTACTCAGCTTATTCCAAAGATTGATCCTATAAAGTATTTGTTAAGCAAGACTGCATTGACAGGTAGGTTGGCTAAGTGGGTCATGCTACTTAGTGAGTTTGATATTGAATATGTAGATAGGAAGGCTATCAAAGGTCAAGTGATTGTAGATCAACTAGCTAATGCTCCATTAACGGATGACCATCCTATACACATAGAGTTTCCTGATGCTCATACCTTAGCTTTGTCTACACAAACATGGAAATTATACTTTGATGGCTCATACACTCAACAGGGTTCAGGAGCTGGTATTCTTTTTATCACGCCACAAGGATACACTATTCCGAAATCTTTCAAGTTGTTATTTCCTTGCACCAATAATGTAGCAGAATATGAGGCTTTGCTGATTGGGTTAAAAATGGCTTTACAATGGAACGTATCTAAAATAAATGTCTACGAAGATTCTTAGTTGATTGTTAACCAGGTTAATGATGATTATCAGACCAAAGATGATAAGTTATTGCCATATAAACGTATGGTTGATGACTTTAAAAAGTATTTCTCTGGCATCGCTTTTGAGCAAATTCCTCGGCATGAAAACAAGGTTGTTGATGCCATGGCAACGATTGCTTCTTTATTTGATATAGAAGATACCAAGGCCCGTTTTGAGTTCTTGGTGGAATCCCTGACTTGTCCTGCATATGATGACCCTGATACGAGTATTATATGTCATCTGATTGGACACAACTCCCCAACCTATGGAAAGATCTATTCTTACCTCAAAGATAACACTCTACCTCCTAACCTATCACGCAATCAAAAATGAACTTTTCTCCGCCAAACCTCCCGCTATATCTTAATATCCGACACCCTTTATCAGCGAGGTTTTGACGGTACTCTCCTGCGATGTCTCAAACATGATGAAGCTCAACTTTCCTTACGTTATGTACATGAAGGTATTTGTGGGACACATTCGAGTGGTCCCTCTTTGGCTAAGAAACTCATGCATATGGGTTATTATTGGTCTACCATGGAAGCAGACTCCTTTCATTTTGCTAGGGCTTGCAAGAAATGTCAGATACATGGAAACCTTATCCATGCTCGAGCTCAAGAGTTACATCCTTTTACAACTACTTTGCCATTCAGTTGGTGGGGACTTGACCTCGTGGGTGCTATCAATCCTCCATCTTCCAATGACCACAAATGGATTCTCACTGCCATAGAATACTTCACTAAATGGATTGAGGCCGTTCCATTAATTACCACCACAAGGAAACAAATCTCCATGTTTATCTTAAACTATATCATTTGCAGATATGGTATACCTATGTATCTTATCACTGATCATGGGAAACAGTTTCAAAACCAAGACATGGATGACTTTTGTGCTAAATTCCACATCACCCACAACTATTCCACCATCTACTATCCTCAAGGAAATGACCAAGCTGAGGCGTCAAACAAAACAATTGTTAAAATCCTACAAAAGACTGTCAATGACACTAGCTGTGACTGGCATCTCCAACTTAATCCAGCCTTATGGGCTTACCGCACCTCCATCCGTACTCCTACTAGAGCCACTCCATACTCCCTTATCTATGGATCTGAAGTAGTCCTGCCCCTCGAGGTCAAGTTGCCTTCACTTCGTGTTACTCTTAAAGATTTAATTCCTGATGAAGAGTATAGAGTTGCACGCCTGACTAAATTGGAACTCCTAGATGAATGCCATCAGCGAGCCTATGATCATTTGAAATTTTATCAACAGCGTCTATCCCGTCAGTACAAAAGCAAGGTAAAGATCAGAGATTTTTAGTTGGGTGACTTAGTCCTTCGAGAAAATCCAAAGAATCAACAACACCGTGAAAAGAAGGGCAAGTTCAAACCTAATTGGTTAGGACCTTTTGTGATTACATCAGTCTATGGTTATGGAGCCTATTAGTTATCTACACCTGAAGGGGATCCCTTGGATGAACCTCTTAACAACATCCATCTCAAGAAGTTCTATCCCTGAAATCTCAATGTAAGGGGCATGTATATAGTCTGTATATATATTTTGTAAATAAAAATAATCAAAAATACAAAAAAATCACAAAATCAAAAGAAAAACTGCAATAAAAGCATATGGTGAAAACTTGGAAATAGGCGCTATGTGTGACAAGTTAGCTCCTCTATCTATTAAGATTCTTCTAGTGTGTCCATTCATTGTATATATCCACAATAAAATAGTTACTCAATCCTTGTCCCCACCATGTATATATCATAATAAAATGGTCAGTTTGTACACCATCCATTGTATCTATCCGTAATAAAATCCCATCATAGCTTGATCTTTTGTCATGGTCTTCATCCTAGTCTTGTTGCGCCTTTCTTCATCCATAATAAGTCAGTCCATCACCTAGCTGGGGGCATGTCCTTGACCTAGTTTGGGAAGTGGATCTATGATAGTCATGACTCTTAGAGGACATAATGGAGTTATTTTCACCAGGCAAGGCAAACGCAATCAAATGTTCTTTCACAATGGTATCTTCATGCTGAATCAAAATCTATGATCTATCTTTCGAATTGTGATTGCTTACCTATACATCTTGACTATACATAATAACTTGAATTGATCAACATATCCTAAATCAATCTTTTTGGCAAAATAAATGTATATTCATGGCAGGCATGTTAGAATGATTTGTTATAACTTATGCATTCATATCTAGATTTCATTGTTATCATGTTTCCTATGCTATTCTAGGATATCTTTAACATTAGTTTGAAACTCTCATATGTCATTGATTAGAATAGCTAGGATGGGGCATGATATTTTCTTTGATTATTGTTTGTGGGGTATTTTATGATGAAATCGAAGGAACAAGTAATTGGGGTGTCTGTGTATAAGTGCCTTCATCCATTTCATAGTATGGACAACATACAAATCATGTTGTTCTAACAAATGCTATTTATGGTGATACGCCATCGCATACCTCGACTCCAAATATTTGTTCCCCGATGGAGGGGGGAAATATTCCTTATCTATTATGCAAACGAAACTCAGGTCATCTCGGTTCAATTATACCTAGATGTTTGTCAAGTTTGCAATATTAAACTCCATGCAAAAAGTGCTCAGGTCATCCTGGTTTAATTATACCATGATGCTTGCATTTTCTTGCAACATAATGAGCTCAATGATGAAACTCAAGTTCCAGTTATTATGAAGTTCTAAGATGTTACCTAAAGTTGTGGAGATACATTCATTTCATATTGCATTTCATTTAAATAGTTCATGACTTACATATCAGTGCTCCTTTTATAGAGATTTATAGGTTACCTTTCTTATTAGGTTATCTGTTCTCTTAGTCTATTCTTCTTGTGTCAGATACATTGTTATTTAAGTTGAGGACATTTGGACAACCAAACATATTACGACTTTTTGCATTTAACATTTTGCACTTAATCATTTAGAGACATATGTTATCTTCATTAGGAGTGTTCATTTATATATAATTTGATCATTTATTATAGCTATCATTTCATCTCATTTTCTTTTATCATGTTATCAGTTGTTACATTCAATCATCTTAAGTACATTATCATTTATTACATTAGATATCATTTGCATTACACTGTCATTTATTATTCATTATACACATTTTATATCATTCATTTATTATACATTATACACATTATATATCATTCATTTATTATACATTATATGCATTTTACATCATTTATTTATTATCCATTATCCACATTTTTCATCACAACATTGCATTGATAATCACATAGCATTAGTAAACTCATTTAAGACATGCATTTATATCACCATCATATGATTATTAACCATTAAGCATCAAAAATATCAAATCGGATATAAATCATTTTGCATTCTAAGACATACATTCTATGCATATTAAAGTAAATCATCACATCCTGCATATGTTAGTATGCACATGTATATAAATCATCAAAAAAAATCATGATAGAACTGCATCACTGTATATATAGAGTCAATCATATAGCATCCATCATATAAAGTCCATAAAACAACAAAACTATCCGAATGTCCAATGATATAAATCAATAACAATGTGTCCATAGTCAGTGTCCATCAAGTCAAAATATAATGATACAATGAATCATAATGGTACAACAGTGTATGCAATGCTCTCTCAACATCTATGAACCACTGCCTCCAGACTTTGTCTACCATTGTCTATGGGATGCAATGTGGCCCTATGCTACTGAACTCCTTGATGTTGAGGATCCACCTTGACCTCTTGAACCTTTCGGTGCTCTCAGAGGGTGTGATGACACACCCTCTCCACCAGCTGGTGCTCCTCTGTCATGCACTATCGTCCTAATTTCCACTAAGCTCTCCCTATAACTCCCAATCCACTGATCCCTCGGGACTACCTGTCTGTATGCCTCTCGCCAGTAGGATATCTCCTTCCCGGCATGTATCATGGCTCTGATGCTATCTCCATGGGGACCTAGGTCCTCTGTCCTCTGTAACTCATCTAGTAGCATCTCAAACTCCATGAGTCTCTCAATCGCTGCATCCTGCTCATGTCTCAAGACATCCATCTGATGCTCTAGCCTCTCAATGCACCTCTCTAGACCTGGAACCCGGTTTGCCTGTACCTGTGTAATTGCTAGTCAGACTAGCAGTGCATCAATATCTGGCTCCTCCTCCGCAGCGTCTCTCTGTAAATAGGGATCTTGTCCCCCGATGTCCATATTAGCTGGCTCATCCTGTGCCTGTACATTTGGCATCTCAACGTCTGGCTCATCCTGTCTGTCATCCTACACCTAACCACCCTGTACCCCGCCACCCTAGGCCAATAAAACATCTGCCTCATCCTATCCCTACCTTTGTACCTATGACAACTGTACCTGTATAGCTGGTCTCTGTACTGGGGCAACTAGAATCTGTGCCGGAGGGATTGGTACCTATAGTGGCACTCCTGTAGCTGGCTGTGCTGGAGGCTGTCTCCATCCCTGTCTAGCTGGAGGTGGCATCAGTCCTCTCTGCCTCACACCACCTCCTCTCATCCATAGTCATGCCCTATCCCCTCTCCCTCCATCTCCACTATCATCTCCTCCTCCATCTCCTCCACCATCACCGCCATCTTGTCTCCCTCGTCCTCGTCTATCTCTCCCTCGGAGTCTCCCCCGTCGTCTCTTTGCCAGATCTCTCTCTGGAGGCCTAGCTATGGGATTTGTAATCCGTGGTACTGGAAAGTCTCTCATAAACTACTCTAAATTAGCAGTCATCCCAGGATCAACAACTGTCTGCCTCATCGACCATGCTTGGAATGGTGCATCCAAAAACTCCTGCCGAGCAACATCGAATGATGCCATGGGCCCCCAATCCTATCTCTCTTGATGCATGTGAGAAAACTCAGTCACTCCCTGGGGCATGCCTTGGATCCTGCCAAACTGGCCCAAAACCTGGCTAACCAGCTATCTCTCGATAATAAAGGGCATCCATCCTATAAGCCATCGTGACTCAAAACAAAATCCTAGCTGACACTCATCATCCCACGGCTCACACCCTAGGTAGGGTCTCCATGTCACTGTGTCCAATGTATCCAAAGTGTACCGCCAAAACTCTAAATGTCCCAGTTTTTCCTGAGACAAAACTAAGGAGTATAAATGAATATAGGGCTATCCTACGCCCTGAAATCTAATCGCTACTAGTCTAGTCACTGCAATATGCTCCCATGCCAAAACATGGAGTAGTGTCACACCTGCTGATAAAGATGCACCCCTATGGTACACCACCTGATGTAAATCATGATATAGATGTGCTAATAAACACACCCCCCAGGCAAATTGAGTCCCCTTCATCACCTGCTGTAATGTGCAGCCCCATCCAACTACAAATCTGTGTGACCTACGATCAGGGCATACGAATCCCCCAATCACACCTGCTAGAACCACTGGCAGAGGGTCATACAAATCGACCATATCCTCCCAACTAATCTCTCCATCCTCTATATCCTCATCCCCAAAGATGGCTCTGCACTCTGTGACTCCACCGTGCCGATCATATTGAACTAACTCTCCTATGATGGGAAGCTGGAGGATGTGATATACATCCTCTAGTGTCATTGTCATCTCCCTTGTCAGAAGATGGAAGGTACTCATCTCCGAGTGCCATCTCTCTGCTAACGCAATCATCATACTTAGATTTGCCTGAATCTCGGGCGTATATATCACATAATATAATCTTGATGCTCCAATCAATAGTCTGTCTATCTCTAACAGAGCTGGTCTAAGGTTCTATGTGACGGGATATCTCTCCCGTGACATCAGAACATCCGTGATATCCTCCTAGCAAGTCAACAATGATCAACCTATCAGATTTTCATAAACTAATTTATCAATCTATCTATCCTATCATATCAATTTCAAACATGTTTTATCATGTGTTTTAACAGATGATTCTATCAATTATCTATTCAAGATTGGTTAACTAGCGAACATGCTACAATGTTGCCACATCTTGATCAGCTCGATCAAAATCAATCACCGACAGATCCCATAGGCTTATCAACATCAAGTTTGACCTAATTAATTATCCACTTTGACCCTATTCTATCACCTAAAACACATGCGCAACATTGAACCATGCATGCGCAACTTTCTTTCACATTTGCGTAGGTTTTTACCTATGCGCGGTTTTCCTCCACATTTGCACAACATTTTTTAACATTTGCGCAACATTTTACATATGCACTGTTTTGTTGCACATTTGCGTAGCTTTTCATCACAAATGCGCAGGAAGTACTTATGCGTGCTTTTATTGCATACTTGCGCAATACTAACATTCATTTCGAATGAATGCACAACTATCATTACCGAATGCGCAAAAATTTTGAATTTTTACGCAAACGTCACAAGTTCCTGTGCATTTGTGCACCGAAACTGTGCATTCGTACTCCGCCTCAAAACATAAAAATTCCTAACCTAATTCTATCATTCAATCTATCCTAAACATGGTACAATTCTACTCTAACATGCATCAAATCATGAAATTACCAAGGAGGATCGAGTCACCTACTGGTTCACCTAAATCGGGTGGTCGCTGGAAGCGTCTGACTCTCTCGAAGTGGTGATCTGACAACGGGAATGACATCCTCGTGGCTCTGCTCTTCTCTCTCTTGTGCTCTGATTTCCAAGTGACAAGTGTGCACAATGAGCCTATTGTGGACCCCTTAGCCCTATTTATAGCCTGTGGACCCGATGTGCTTGGTGTATGGACCCTATCTGCCATTTTTCTTCCATTCTGCCCCGTTCTCCTCCATCTTTTCTACTGTTCTTTCGTGAGCTTGATTGCACAACAAAAAAAAATACAAAATAAATTTAAAAAAAATTAAAAAAAATTAAAAAATCCAATAAACATTCAAATAATTTTTTTTGTCAATAAATCTCTTAAGGGGGCACGCATAGGTTGTCTGAGACATTGTCTGGGGCAGGGGCAAAAATGTTTGAAATTTTTCTTTGAAACAATGTGATACACACATTATTTCAAAGAGGGGCAAAATGTATACACCTAAAAATGGCTTCATTAATTAATTAAATATTTATTATTTAATTACTATTGACTTGATAAATTAATTAAATATTTATTATTTAATTAATAATTATTCCTCTATTTATTAAATAAATTATTCAATTTATTTAATAAATTCACTATAGTCTAATTCTATATCCTAAGTCTTCTAAATAGTCTATTAAAGTGATTTAATTAAATACACAATCACCTAAATATGACTAAGTCTTCTAATTCACTTCATCCACCTAGTCACCTGACACATCACCTTGGCTAAAATAAATAATTATTATTAATTATTTATTCATATTTATCCTCACCCACACATGTCCTATTCTTAAGGGCTATGTGGCCTCATAGGACTTGGTCTCATGACCACATGTCCTCTCAACAACCAAGTCAAGAGACATTCCCTATTCCTAAGGGGCTTCTCCAGCCACCTCTAAGGGTCAAAGGTGACTCATGGGACACTTGTACAAAGAGTCCTCATGAGGAAAATGTCTCTCCCCCTTTCTCTCTTTGGTCTTTGTGAGACACTTGACATGTGTCTTTTCCTTCCACCTTCTTCTCCTCCATGTCAATGTGAGAGGAACATCATCCCTATTCTTCCTCTCACATTCCAACTACATCCCCCTTTCTCTCAACTCCTTCAACCAAGTCAATCATAGCCCTAGGATCTTCCACCTTTCATTCTCAACCGTAGGATTGTGCCACCTAAGCCTAGATCCTCCAAAAATCTATAAAAGGAGCCTCATTTCTCATTTGAGAGCTAATAGGTATTTTTGATAACAAGCATCCAAGCATTCAAGCATTCAGGCATCCAAGCATTCAAGCAATCAATCATTCCATAGCAATCACCATTTCATTTGCATTTCATCCATTAGTTTGCATAAGCTATTGTGCACTCAATTTCATTCAATCTCCACACTTTGGTAGCATCTTGGGAGAAGGCTTCATTTTCGAAATCTGAGAGCTCAACATCTTCAAGAAATCAAAGCTAGGAGGATAATGGAGACAAGCTGCATGGTAGGTGAAGGTAATTAAATTAGTTTCATTATTTCATAGTTACTTTGCATTCTTCATTGTGTTTGCATTAGATAGATTCATTGGCTTTAATAGTTAATTTATCATTTCTAGTTGGTAGACATCTAATTTGCATACACTTGAATCTTCATTAAAAAAAATTTGGTTCTATCAAAAATTCATATATTGAGATTCATGTCGGTTGTACTTCATCTTTCTTGAAGTTTGTACCTAACTTTGCCTCCGTTCATGTATTGGGATATGTGCCTCATATTATAGCATATATTATTTTGTCTCTTTAGAATTTCTTATTTTTTGTGCCTTAGAAAGCATGCATATGGTGTTTTTGACCAACATAATGTTGGAAGGAAATGACGATCTTTGAATATTATTTCCTTGATGAAATCATCTTAGGTAAAGAGACTTGTCCTACTGGAGTTTGGCAAGATTATGATAAGTTTAATGATCACAACCGAGAAGCAACATGCTTATCTATCTTTTTGTTATTGATAATCAATTTACACAAGTACTATCATTCAAGACAGTTGCATAAATATGGACTATGTTAAAGGATCTCCATGAGGCATCATATAAGAGTCATGTGTTCTTCCTAAAGAACCAGCTATTTTCTATCATGATGGATGAGTGTATGTCCTTAAAAGAGCATATAACAAAGATTAAGGACATCAGAGATTATCTTGAGGCCATTGGTAAAAAAATGGAGGAAGAGGATATAATAGTCATAACTCTAAAAAGCCTACTTAAATATTATGAGCACTTCATAAAAATGATCAACATTACTACAACTAATTTTGACTTAAAATTTTTGAACTTATGCACCAAACTTCTACAATACGATCATTAGAAAAAATAATTTGGCAACAGTGCAACTTCCTCCTCATAACAATCCTTCATGGCCAAATCCTTTCACAAGGATAAATGCAAAGCTCAATCCTCTCAACAAAAAGGTTGCAGTCAGCCTCAAGATATCCCCAGGAAAAATAAATTTTAGTGTAACTACTGCCACAAATTTGGTCACTTGATAAAGGATTGTTGGAGTCAAATTTCTTATAACTGGTTGAAGCAGGGAGGCTCTCAACCTAAGGCAAATGTCACAAAGTTCTCAGAGTAGAAAGAATATGCATTTTATACTTTCATGGATAAGTGACCTGTAGATCATGTGAAATCTTTTGCTTGGTATATATACTCTAGTGCTTCTCAACTCTTCACTCATCAATGTGATTGGTTCACAGGATTCAAACCTTTCACCGATTCAGTCATTTTTTGTGGAGGAGAAGATTATGCAGTTGTTGAAAAGGGTAACATTTAGATATAGTCTAGTGGGAGGAATCTATATTCCTCAATGTGTACTATGTTCCTAGTATGGAACTAAATCTTCTCTTATTGAAGCATATTATGTAGCATTCTCCTCAACTTTATGTGGCATTCACTTTACACGTGTTCAATTTTTTATCACATGACTCACACTACTATGGCTGTTGGCATCAAGGATCATGGTCTGTATAGAGTTGTGGATTCAGGTGAGTCTCTTGAGAATCCTTTTTTAGCTAAATCATCTTCCATCAATAGTCTTTGGCATCAACCGTATGGTCACCCGAACATTCACTATCCTTCTCAGCTTGTTTGGGAGGATCTTGTTCTTGGTTTACATGAGATTGAAACTTGGAATCACTAAGTTTGTGGATCTTGTCAGGATGGGAAGTAGCACAAGATGTCATTCAAGGATGGTGACTCATGGAAGGCCTTAAAGGTATTGTAGTTGGTTCACACTGATGTATTTTATCCAATGAATACTTCTTTTGTTACTGGTGCCAAGTATTTATTTGTTTTTATTGATGATTTCAATCATAAAATGTGGGTGTACTTTCTTAGACAAAAATCAGGTGTGTTTACTATATTTCATAAGCTTAAAGCCTTAGTATAAAAAGAGTCAAGTTGTCCTATAGTCACTCTTAGGTCAGATAATGGGGGGGGGGGGGTTTATTCTAATGTGTTCTCTAGCTTCTGTGATACACATTACAACAAACACCATTTAACCACACCTTGCACTCCACAATATAATGACATTGTTGAATGTCAAAACCACACTATAACAAAATTGGCTATGTCTATGATGGAGCACAAGAGTGTTCCTATTTTTTTTTGGGCAGAAGTAGTATTCACTACAGTCTATCTCCTTAATCAATCTCCCACACATGTTGTTAAGGGAAGGACCCCCAAGGAAGTTTGGACCAGTTGTAATCCTAGGATCAATGTTCTAAAAGTCTTTGTCTCTTTAGCATATGTATGGATTCCAAATATCCAATGCTTTAAATTGGATTCTAAGAGTCAAGAAGTAATGTTCAGAGGGTAAAGTGACAACTACTAATTTACCAACTAATTGATGTAAGACAATGATTGTCTTATCTTTAGTCATGATGTTGTCTTCGATGAAGAACAAGGACCTTTTCATCTTTCCTTTGAATGCTACTGATTTGGGTGTATAACTTCCATTTGGTTCACCTAATGGGAAATATGATGCAAACTATGACTTTAATTATACACTACCAAAATTTCCTCTAGATGATTCTCCTCCTATTGAACTTGTTCCAGAACCTATTCTAGGTATTCCTCCTACATCTGATGTTGGCTCTTATACTCTTTGGCCTAAATGGTGGGCTAAGACCATCATTAATCTTCAATGTTATGAGATCATTAAGGGTAGATCTTATAGAAGCAAGAGTAAGCAACAAAATACAGTCAACTTTTCTCTCATGGACAACTTTCATAGTATTTTTTAGCCTTAAATATACAATGAGGCTAAAAGGGATTCCTGAGTGGGAAACGACTATGAAAGCTTAACACAAGAGTCTTCTAAAGAATATCACTTGGGTCCTTTCTTATCTTCATCTGGGGAAGAAGCCTATTATTTGCAAATGGGTCTTTAAAGTTAAGTACAAAGCTAACAAAACCCTTGACAAGTAAAAATCTCATCGCATTGCTAGGGGGTTCTCACAAAAAAGTAGACAATGATTATGTGGAGAATTTTTTACCTACAACCAAAATGAGTACCATATGGCTCGTCCATGCCTTATAAGCTTAATTTGGTTGGAGAGTCCATCAGAATGAATTTTAAGAGTGCCTTCCTCAATGGTGAGTTTCAAGAAGAAATCTACATGATGCAACCTCCTAGTTTCAAGGTTGTTGAAAAGTAACATGAGGTGTGAAAACTCTTGAAAGTACTCTATGGCCTAAAATAGGCTCTTCGAGATTAATACATAAAAATTGACAAGTACCTTTTAGATAATAGTTTTTAGAGGAGTCCATCTGATTCTAATCTGTATGTCAAAAACACTAGTGGTGATATTCTTCTTGTTGTCTTTGGCGATGACCTAATTATTACTAGTAGTTCGACGCTTTTGATCGATTAGATCAAACCAATTTTGTCTCAATCATTTGACATGACTGACTTGGGACTTTTGCACTATTATTTAGGTGTTGAAATTTTGGAAGCCTAAAGGTAGTATCTTCTTATCTCAATCTAAGTATGCTCACAATTTGTTGGACAAGTTTCAGATGCAAGACTACAAACTTGCATCCACACCTATGGAAAATGAGTTGAAATTGATAGCCACATCAAATTCACCTATGGTGAACGAATCAAAATTTAGGATTTTGGTGGATAGTATCATCTTCCTTAATGCTACTAGGCCTGATCTTATTTTTTTAGTGAGCTACATTTTATGCTTTATGACATCTCTAAGGCTAACTATTAGGTAGAAAGAAATCATTTGTTGTGTTATGTGAAGGGAACTTCTAATCCTAATCCTTTGTACAACATAAGTCATGATCCTAAACTTATTCATTTTATAGACTGTGGAGAAGGAAAAATTGCACCAACCTAGACACTAATTAAAGTCTCAAGGGATGAATCTCTTCCTTGCGCCACCTCACTTAACTAGCACATAGAGCTAGGGAGATCAAATATGATTGGTTGTAGAAGAGTTTCTTAGTTAATCTTAAGTTCTTAAATGAAAGAGTTCTTTATGCAAACTAAATATTTAAATACCAATAAATAATGATTACTAAAGTAGATTAAATGATAAAAATATTTAGACTATAAAAAATAAAATAATTGGATACAAAGAACTAACACTATACTCCATAAGCTCATTGTATTGGACACCAACTTGATTTGTAGATGACAACATAAGTGAGGGATGTCAATGCAACATGTGAATGTCTTATACAAATAGAGTATAAATAATAGTAACAAAAATTAAACACACTAACTAAATACTGATCTAATGTACTAAAAGAAAAAGGGTAAAGGAAAATAACAAAATGTATGCAATTTATATGATGTGAATGAAAAATAGAGGGAAGAAGAACACCTGATTCGATGGTTGATGACATATCTTTTTCAACTCCTTCTACAAAACCTACACACATGGAAATGAGAAAATTGTTCAATTTTTTTGGAGACTTTCCTTAGTTAATTCTCTAATTTGGTGTTTCCACCTCCATAGCAGTCGAATAGACATATATTTTGGTGATAGATAGCCATATGAAAAATAATAGTAATGATAATAATAATAAAAGAGATAGATATAGAGAGTTGATATGATAACAAGAACACAATAGAACATAGTGAAGAGATTCCCCTCAACAAGATAAGAGCCCAATAAAGATAGTGGATCCAAAATGTGAGTGAGAGAGAGATTGTGAGAGCCAAAACTCCTCCAAAATAGTGAACAATATCTTGGAATGAAGTGAGAAGCTCAGAAACCTACAAATGTCAATGACAAGGAAGTGTGTAAAATGTCTAAAAAGATCAAGGAAGAAACCAATAAGATAAAATGACATTGACATGGAAAATATAAATGGATGATGAAGATTATGTGAAAATTGAGTCTTAGGCTAAAGTAGGGGTAATGAAAAATGATAATTTACACAAGGGTGAAAATTTAGGTCATTACATTTTGCCCCCACTTTAGCGAGCATATAATATGAGAGAGAGATATATGCAAAGCTAAAGTAAGAGAGATTTTACCAGACTTACCTATGGGGATTATGTCATGTGAGGCTTCCCCTAATTAGGAATTCCTTAATTATTTCTAAGTTTCATCTAGCACACAAGCTGCAAATGAGTGTGCTAGATGATGAAGGCAACTTTTAGACACAAGACAATCGATGGTACATTGATATGGGTGGAAATTTGTGTTATTCCAAATAGCAATATGATAGGGAAAATTTATATAGTGCTCCAACATGTCTAAAGAATTCTAGATAGGCATGTGATAGGGATGATTTGATAGTGCACCAACATGTCTAGAAAATTCTAGATAGGCATGTGATAGGGTGACTTAGATACATGCATCGACAAGTGTAGAAAATGTTAGATAGGCATGCAATAGGACATCTCAAGATCATTTTCGATATGCATGGCATTAAGCTATATGGATGTATGATAGGGAAATATCAAGACACTAAGATAGTGGATTGACCCCCACAAAGGTAGTTACTACAAAGATCAAAGTTTAAAAATTTTGTGAGAAAATCCTACGGTGTAGAGACATCATGATCGCTAGATAAAAATTGAATTAGACAAAAAAAACATAGATAATATAACCCCCCTTGGAATGGAATATGTTTCTCAGAGGGGAGCATAAGACATTCCAAGGAAAGAAAAGACATTGTGGCATGTCAACATATGAGATGTTTCCATAGAATGTCACTTTTTGATGGGTGACACATGATTCTACAACATTTCAATAGAGACATGGGTATCTAATGAATTGGCATCAGAGATGATAAAAGAAAATATATATGCTCCCAAGGGATATCTCATCATTCCTAACCATGGCTTAGATCTTAAGAAAGACACATGAAGACAAAGAAAAGAAAAAAATTGGGTCAACATGAAAGGAGTGCCTTAATGGCCCCAGTACTTTGCATCATCCCCAAATGTCAAAAGTCAAATGTATGATAGATATACCAAAAATTTCACAAATAGGATAAGGTACACAACAAAAAACCTCCCATTTCCAGGTACCAACAAAGTACAAAGGTCCTCTAGGAGGGAAAAGCATTAAAAGACAAGCATTGGAGAACACAAACAAACACACTCTAATCTATAGATGTAGAAGTAAGTACTACCTTCACAAACCATCCATTAACAAGTCATTTCCTTCCTGATATTGATCATATGGGGAGGGAGGTTGAGACTATAGTGATATCCCTAGAATCCCCACCAATAGTAAGAGATAAGTATGAAGCTGCCTCAACATTATCATCCAAAAGCTCGACTGTGGTGAGTGAGAGGGATCATGTGAAGATCACCATCCATTCCAGAATATCCTCTATTGATTCAAAGATGTAAGCATAAACACTTATAGGATACCCACGTAGAGGTGCAAATGTATAACACTCCCCATAATTCTTAGCAAAAGGGGAAGAGATGAACTTAGGAGGTCGAAGCTTGCTCCATTGTGAAAATAGACACTGAAAGAGGATCTATCATGTTAGAATAACTGAGAGGGGGGTAAATCAATTAGATTAGTTATCCTACAATCCCAAATACAAAGATGTACCTTATAAAATAATTCCAACAAATTATACAGCTCGGTAACATAAAATATTAATCTATCTGTCCACTTTACCGATTACCAGTAATTATCCAAATGTGATTACCGACTAAATCAACTATGCAGTATGTAAAGTACAATAGCAGAATAATCATCACAAATAACACCTAACACAATGATTTAACGTGGAAACCCTATTAAGGGAAAAACCACCTAGGACCGGTAACCCAAAATAATTCACTCTTCTGAAGTGAGCTCGGTGAAGAGCCAACCCTATTAAAGGTTACAATACACACTGTTAGGTGTGACTTGGTTAGAAGATTTATCACTAACAATTAAATTTTGACCAATATTCACTACGGGGTCAACAAGATAACAATGTACATTCTTTGAATGATATAGGGCAAAATATAAGACAGTTAAGTCCACTCGGTTAAGAGATTTTTTGAATCAATGGTTAAACCGATACAGTAATGATCTAATTCAAATACAACTCAATTGCAGATATTCAGATCTATGCTAAGCCCATAAAAATCCTCTGATCATTAATCAATTCACTTCCTCAATATTCTTCAACTTACTTTTACTTGGTAAATGGGTCTTTGACACTCGGTAAACTCTACAGCCTCAGTTCTTTCACTAACCAGTCTGATCAGGCATGCATGAATAAGTTCTTTACGTGAATTCTCTATAGTCTCCTTCTTCCGACATGTTTCAATAATGAAACTCATATCTCTTATATAGATAAGTAAACCATTTTCATATCAGCCATTAGATTTTTTTGCTTAATCTCCTTTGTCCATTTTCCCTCTTAAACCTTCCTCGATAGATGTGTCTATATCACGTTTCAATCTCATCCTTTAGATCTTCTCCAAATTTTGTCAGTTGTAGATCTCATAACAAACTTCATCCTTAATCTCAAAATCATACCAATATCCAGCTCATCAATTTCAGTTGGATGTTCTTAGCATTTAATGTTTTCATCCATACTCAGTTGATATAGAAATGTGTCGGTGATAACTAGTTGAACTAGCTCGGTTAATACTATTAGTTGATATAAACTACACTGGCTCGGTGTATACACAAATATTCAATTACCGACCACATTAACATATTCAATTTCAAATCTCTTCTTCATAATAGATTAATGTAACATGCTCAAGTTGACAATATAAAGCCATTGACTCATCAATAAGTTACCCAATGTTTTCCTTATCCTTATCTGTCATATCCATCTTTTCCTCATGTAGATATCTCATTTCTTCATCTTTTCTTCCTTCAATAGATGTTCAGATGTTTGTAACTAACATAATAAGTACTGTCAAGACTATTTGTGAAATGTCCCCTTTCTAATTTTTATAACATATTTAAATCCTTTAATCAGATTATTAAATCAAACAATCAACACTTTGAAAGATTATGCAATTTCTCAATAAAACCCAAATCGGGTATGCTCGAAATAGTGCCAAAAACTTCACAGCTTCACATATTATTGATAAATCTGAAAGTAGATATTTTTATAGAAATTTTTCCAGCATAACAGCCTACAAAATAACATTTCCAGATCTGTATAGAGTTTACACAACAGCTCCAAAATGGAGGACAAATACAATGCTCATCGGGCTCCCGAAAATAACACAAAATAGCCCGGAAACACCATAAAACACTAAAAATCTATCAAAGAAGTAGAATCATGACCCAATACATATATTCAGTTCTATTTTAACATCAAAATGGCTGCAATATAGCAGCAACCCAAACTGATATGAAAAAATCAACCGGAAACACCAAAATCTTACAAAAACACACCCGAAAACTCACAAATCTACACTGTTCAGCACAAGGGAAAACTCCGCATGAGCTTGCACATGGAATGGCCTCAAAATCTCATCCTTAGCCTTCCTAGAAACCTGAAAACTCCCATCTTTGGGTCTCCTTCTCCATAGGTTTGGCAGCCTCTGAAGAACAACAAGCAATGAGCAAAAATCAAGTTCTAGAATGAGCCCGAAATGCCTCCAAACCCCTTTAAAAGAGGGCATAACGCTAACTCATGACCAAGAGGGGTCAATAATACATATTTTAATAATAATTATAATTTATTAATCCATTGGTTTCCAAAGATTATCCCCTTATCCCGAAACTTCAATTTTTGAGTCTGTCAACCTTAGCAAAAGTTATTATTTTTAATTATTTGAAAAGGGGACATGACAAGTCCTCCCTCCCAAATATTTCTTTTCCTCAAGCAATGAAGGTTGGGATTCTCAAGAATATGTGATCCTTCCCAAGTTGCATCCTCTAATGGTAATCCTTTCCATTTGACCAAATGCTCTGTGATGCTCTTATTTCTCAATCTTTTCTCTCTTGTATCCAAAACCTCTTCTGGTATTAAGACTAATTTCCCTTCATCGTCAAGAGGTGGTAATTCTATAGATACTATAGTTTTCTAGCCTAGAACCTTCTTCAGGAAAGAGACATGGAAAAAATTATGTATTTTGTTGTTTGGTGGGAGCTCTAATTCATAAGCTACCTCTCCTACCTTCCTAATGATCTTATAAGGCCCATAGAACCTTGGCTTGAGCTTCTCTACCCCAATCCTCTTCAAGGTGATTTGCTTATATGGCTCCAACCTAAAAAATACCAAATCTCCCACCTCAAAATATCTTTCAGTCCTTTTCCTACTAGCGTACAACTTCTGTTGGTTCTGTGCATGTTGTAGATTATTCTTGAGGGACCTTATTATGTCTTGGCTTTGCTTAATGAAATCACTTGTTGTAGGTACTCTGCTATCTGAAAGTACTAGATCAACAAAGGAAAGGGCATCATAACCATAAAGAGCATGAAAAGGAGGCATACCAATAGACATGTGATGAGATGTATTGTAAGAATACTCCCCTAGGTGCAACCATTTCACCTAAGCATGTTGTTGATTTGAAACATAGTTCCTCAAATATCCCTCTATCCATTTATTAACTATCTTTGTTTGTCCATCTGTTTGAGGGTGATAGCTAGTACTAGGAGTGAGTTTACTTCCTACCAAATGAAAGTGCTCCTTCCAAAAAGAGCTGAGGAATTTATTGTCGCGGTCACTGACAATGTTTCTAGGCAAGCCATGTAACCTAAAAATTTCCTTGAAGAACAATTCTGCCACTTGTGATGCCTTGAAATTAGATGTGATGGGAAAGAAATGTGCATAATTAGTTAGTCTATCTACCACCACATATAAGCAATCCTTACCTTGAACTTTGGGCAACCCAGTGATGAAGTCCATGGAAATACTTTCCCATTTTTGTTCAGAAATAGGAAGTGGTTGCAACAACCCTGCAGATAAAATTTGCTCACTCTTGTTTTGTTGGCATACCATACATTCCTTAATGTGTTTAAGGACATCCTCCTTCATACCCTTCCATGCAAACCACTCTTGAAGTTGCTTGTATGTCTTGAAGTATCCTTGATGACCAGCCAAAGGTGTGTCATGAAAGGCCCTCAATATCCTCTCCTTAGTTTTTTATCCTGGCACTAAGAAGATCCTGTTCTTGTAATAAATCAATTCATCAACAACCTTGTACCTATTATCATCCACTAACTTATCCAAAATCTTGGTGGAAAATGAATCTTTAGCATACTCTAAAATTATGGAGACTTTCCAATCATCAGAGATAGATGTTAAGGAACACAAAGTGGGCTTTCTTGAGAGAGCATCAGCAACCACATTATTCTTTCCTTTCACGTATTCAATATCAAAATCATAAGCTTGCAATTTTCTTACCCATTTTTGTTGGTGATCATTCAAATCCCTTTGGTTCAAGAAGAACTTGAGGCTATTATGGTCTGTCTTTACAATGAATCTCCCACATACCAAATATTGTCTAAACTTATGAAGCGCATGCATGATTGCCAACATTTCCTTATCATAGATGGAGTAACCTTTCTCTAATTGATTTAATTTTATACTCTCAAATGCTATGGGATGTCCCCTTTGAGTTAGGATAGCCCCTATACCTTCTCCAGAAGCATCACATTCAACAACAAAAGGTAAAGAGAAATTTGGAATTGCAAGCATAGGGCATGAACTCATTACCTCCTTAAGCTTATCAAATGTTTTTTGTGCCTCTTCTATCCAAATAAAAGCTCCTTTCTTTGTCAAATCAGTCAAGGGGGTAGAAAGCTGAGAAAATCCCTTGAAAAATCTCCTATAGTAGCTACAAAACCCGAAGAAACCTCTCAACTGTGTAAGATTAGTGGGTGGAGGCCAATCCAAAATCGCTTGAATTTTTTGTTGATCAACTTGTACTCCTTTAGAACTTATAATATGTCCCAAATATAGGATCTCTGTCAAACCAAACTCACATTTAGATAGCTTAGCATAGAAGGATTGATGTTGCTCCAGGATTCCCAAAATAGTGTCTATGTGCTTTAGATGCTCTTTCCATGTTTTACTGTAAATCAAGATATCATCAAAAACTACCAAAACAAATTTTCAAAGATGCTTGCTGATACCTTATTCATACAAGATTGGAACATTGTTAGTGCATTAGTGAGGCCAAATGGAATAACAAGAAATTCAAAGTGCCCATAGTGACATTTGAAAGCAATCTTTTCCACATCTTCCCTCCTCATGCAGATTTGATGGTACCCTGATCTTAAGTCAATTTTTGAGAAGTATACAACACCATGTAACTCATCAATGAGTTCATCTATGCATGGTATGGGATACCTATTTTTTATGGTCTTCTTGTTTAGAGCCCTATAGTCTATACACATTCTCATTGTACCATCCTTTTTCTTGACAAGTACCACAGATGATACAAATGGACTAGAGCTAGGCCTTATGAATCCCATGTCCAGGAGTTCCTTAATAGTTTTTTCTATTTCTTCCTTATAACCTCTTGGATGGTGGTATAGAGTTGTTATAATTGGTTTGGCACCTTGTTCTAACTCTATAACATGCTCAAAACCTCTATCTGGTGGTAATCCTGGAGGCAAATCATTGAAAACTATACTATGCTTATCAAGAATATTTTGAATTTCAAAATGGAAATTACCTTGATTCTTTGGAGAGCTTATTGGATGGATTATGACTCCTGCTGCCCATGCTACTTGTCCTCTTTGAAAAGTCCTCTCCATCCTCTTTGCAGTGATTACCTTAGGTGCTCCATTCGATAAGCCTCTCAATAAGACTTCTTTCCCATTGGAATGAAATTTAAACTCCATAGTTTGATGGTTCATGTAATAGCGTCCAATAGAGTGCAACCATTGAACACCCAATACAAGATCCGTCTCCCAAATGCCAACAACATAGAAGTCATCACGTAACTCATAATCTCCTAAGTTCATCCTGAGTTGTTTCACCACCCTTGTGCAAGGCATAGTGAATCCATCAACTACAGTAACATTGAATCCCTCAAAATCTTCTATTTTAAGCCCTCTTTTCATGACAAATCCCTCATCAATAAAATTTTGAGTTGCCCCACTATCAAGAAGAACTGTCAAGCTTTTCCCTGCTAGTATCCCTCGAATTCTAAAGGGATGGTATCTTGGGACTCCTGATAATGCTACTAAAGTGCCATCCTTGCTGATTTATTTTTCTTTCTCTTCTTCCTCCTCCTCAGTGTCATGAAATTCCTCATGCTCATCTGAATCAGATTCTGAAGCAACTTCAATATAGTGCACTTGACCTTTCCCCAAACATCTGTGTCCTAGAACCCATGGTTCTCTACAAGTGAAACAAATCTTTTTCCTTCGTAATTCACTCCTAGTCTCCTCATCTACCTTCTTTTTTGCTACATTTATCACATTCTTTGGTGGTGGTGCTGAAAAAGTCTTTTTCTAAAAATTCCCCTTATGTTGCCAAAGATTTGGGGGTTTTTGATTAGTGACTGGTTTCATAGGCACACAAGTTTCAAGTTGCAAGCTTCTTTTGATAGCTTCTTGTAAGGTTGAGGGTGAGAAAGCCTTAACCAAACCCTTAACAGAATCTTCCAAACCATCAAGAAAAAGATAAATAATCCTCTTTTTACTCATATCAGGTACCATAATAGCCACTTTTTGAAACTCTTCTACATACTCATTAACTAATTTGGTTTGCCTCAACTTTGAAAATTCTTTAAAATACTCTTCATCATCCTTGAGATCAAATCTATCTATCACTCTTTGACTAAAATCATCAAATGTAGTTACTTGATCATGACCTTGAGTAGTCATTCCATGATACCACCAATCATAGGCTGCATCTTCCAAGTGTAAACTTGTGAATTGAACAAAATCACTCTCCTTCATGGTGTTAAGTGTGAAGAAGGTCTGTAATTTTTGTAGCCATGCTGTAGCTAAAATTTTATTTGTTCCATTAAAAGTAGGTGTTGTAAACTTGCTTATTTTATTTTCAAGCTCTCTTCCACTTATGTCCTGCTCCCTTTTGTACTCTTTCTTGGGCATCAAAGTGTTCATCATATCCACATATTCTCTAAAAGGAACCAAACTATGAAAGTCATCATCTAAGCCATTGTAAGTAGCTCTTAATGCAATCAAGTTACCTGTAACCTCTTCCATAGGACTAAGGGCTAGATTTGGTACTGGTGGCTCATCTTCAGGCAAGAAAATAGTTTTTATTGATTTAGAGGGTGTGGGTTTCATATTTCTTGGATCCTCTAAAGTGCTGCCTCTATCATTAGTAGATACAACTCCTTGGAGTTTTTTTGTCAATAATCGCAAAGCCTCTCTAGTTTCTGCCAAACTATCCACTGTTTGCTTTTGAGTGTTCTGGATGTCTTGGAAGAATTTTTTTGCCATCTCATCCGGGTCAGCCATACTTGTTCCTTCCTTGGATTTTGTTCTCTTATTTTCAACTAGAGGTTTGATCAAAATTTCTTTATTCTTTTCTCACTGCAAATATCTCTTTTCTCTTTCACTTAGTTGCATACAAACTTCTACAAACCCTCAGGCTGGCAAGATCATAGCTCTGATACCACTGAAATGTCCCCTTTCTGATTTTTTATAACATATTTAAATCCTCTAATCAGATTATTAAATCAAACAATCAACACTTTGAAAGATTATGCAATTTCTCAATAAAACCCAAATCGGGTATGCCCGAAATAGTGCTAAAAACTTCACAGCTTCACATATTATTGATAAATCTGAAAGTGGACATTTTTACAAAAAAAATTCCAGCATAACAGCCTAAAAAATGACATTTCCAGATCTGTATAGAGTTTACACAACAGCTCCAAAATGGAGGAAAAATACAATGCTCATCGGGCTTCCGAAAACAACACAAAATAGCCCGAAAATACCATAAAACACTAAAAATCTATCACAGAAGTAGAATCATGACCCAATACATATATTAAGCTCTATTTTAAATCAAAATGGCTGAAATATAGCAACAACCCAAACTGATATGAAAAACTCAACCGGAAACACCAAAATCTTACAAAAACACACCTGAAAACTCACAAATCTGCACTGTTCAACACAAGGGCAAACTCCGCATGAGCTTGCACATGGAATGGCCTCAAAATCCCATCCTTAGCCTTCCTAGAAACCTAAAAACTCTCTTCTTTGGGTCTCCTTCTCCATAGGTTTGGCAGCCTCTGAAGAACAACAAGCAATGAGCAAAAATCAAGTTCTAAAATGAGCCTGAAATGCCTCCAAACCCATTTAAAAGAGGGCATAACCCTAAATCACGACCAAGAGGGGTCAAAAATACATATTTTAATAATAATTATCATTTATTAATCCATTGGTTTCCAAAGATTAGCCCCTTATCCTGAAACTTCACTTTTTGAGCCTACCAGCTTTAGCAAAAGTTGTTATTTTTAATTATTTGAAAAGGGGACATGACAATTTGACATCAATGACAACATATTGACTGATTTAATCATCTTACATATCATTTCAGTAGCTCAGTGATCTCTAATCATTATTTCTTCAGTTCATTCATATGTTCAATTAGTTGTAATTCATCACTATCGGAGCATATTTTTTATGCCTAAGCTCTGGGATAGGGCCCTACTAAAATTTTATGTTAATGGATGAAAGATAAGACCTCCAATAAACTTATAATCCTTCAAGACCTTGAGAAAGATAGCATAGTGGTCCTAAGATGGGGTTGGTGTAGGCTGGGCAGACAGTAATGCACTAGACACCACTTGGGTGTGCATCATTTTTATCGGCTTAGGAAATGGAGGGACATCAGACAAAGTGGTGATTATAGGTGGCACCTACAAAGGAGAGATAAACATCTAGATCCATTTGGAGTGGGGATCGATGGTCACTCCTAGTGTAGGGGGAAGCGTGATGAAGGTGATAGCAAGGCAAGAAGCTAATACAACTACAACTAGAGTAGGGGAAAATCTAGAAGTGGAAGCAGAAGAAAAAATATACACGGGCTCATATGATGTACATTTTATTAGAGTAATAAAGTGTTTACTTATTAATTAAGTCATATTGATTTAATTACTAGGTCACTTATTATCTCTTTCTGCTTAAGGTAAACTTTAGGCATATAATAATTAATTGCTTTATTAATTATTATCATGCAACCTAGGTTTGTTCACCCTTTTAGGGTTTTGATCTCCTTTTATAAGGATTGATCTCTCTTGTAATCTTAATTGAGAAACATTCATTTTATTGAATTGCAACTTTTGTTTTTGCACATCAAGAATTTCTCCTTTTTCATGGATCCATGCGTTCAGGCCTCTCTAGCTTCTTGCTCCCCTCTCTTTCTGTGACAGGTGTTTGCATGCAGGTGTTCTTGGGAGTTGTGGGTTGTTTACTCATCAACTCCAATATGGTATCAGAGCTTCAGATCTATTTTCCCATATCCTCTTCCTGAGAGATTTGACCATGTTCATCAGATCTGTAATTTCATAGGGTTTTTTGTTGAATTTGGGGGGGACCTCTCTTTTTGGTCATCTTGGCCTCGAACAGACCTCACTGTTGTGTTCAAAGCGTCCAAGAACTCCTAGATCCATAAAAAGTTTGTCCATTTTGGACAAAAATTGGAATTTGTGACAAAAAAAATTTATAACTAGCCTTGGCACAGATCCCGAGGTGGTCACTGGTATTTTGAAGCATTTTTTGCTCAAATAGACCTCACCATTTAGCTTGCAACAACCAAGAACCCCTAGATCTATATAAGGCGCATCTGATTCAGACGACGTTTCATTTTGAGGAAATTTTTTTTTGCATACCAGGGTTGTATGAACTTGGCATGCATCCTGAGGTGCGCATGCAATTTTTTCAAAAAATAAATTAATTTTTTTTTGGGCGGCAATGACCATTTGGCCATCAAATTTAACCCCTAGCAGATGCAGGCTCAACCCCTAGTCATATGGCGGCCAGGGGCCCAGTTTTTAAATCCCTCGAGCATATTTTGTCCATGATGGCCATACGACCATCAATTTTAGGTGAGTCATTTGTTGGTGTCATCATTGCATCAGCCCTCTTCTGCACTTTTTTTGAGCCCTCCAGTGTAGTTGTTGGTATTTTTGTCATAACTTGAGCATATAGTGTCAAAATCGGGCAAACAAGATATTTTTGGAAAGTGGGTTCTGAGCTCTATCTAGATCTAGAGGTTTGAATTTCTGATTTTTCTTTTTTGATGGTTTTTTTTACTGTCAAATCTAGATGTTCATTTTTTCACTTTGGGAACTCTATCTTGTGCATCCAGACTCCATTTTGGGCAAATGATATATCATTGGAAAGCTTGTTCTAAGACCTTTCCAGTGCTTTGAGTCATTTTTTCATATTCTTTTCTAGGTACATTTTATTCAGTTTCTTGCAATTTTGTAATCTGGTGGATATCTTGGATGTTTCAGGTCCTGGGATCTCTTCCCTTTGAGGGATTGCTCATCGTTGGATATTCTTTTGTTTCAACAGCCTTCACTCTTCTTTGAGAAGTGTATACTTCATTTTTGTAGAATTATTTTATGCACACGCACTGAGATAATGTGCCATTCTATTTCACGTATGAGATTTTGCACATGTTTGTGCTCTATGTACTTGCACTTCATTATAAAGTGCTAGGGGGATTTGATGTTTTCCTTTGTTTTCCATCTACTTTTGTCATGTGAGTGTTCCTCCAATGACATTATCCTCAGGTATCTTTATTTATGTTTGTACTCTCTTTGCACCTTCGATGATCCTAGTATCATGCAGTTCATATTGGATGATCTTTTCAATGTACTTTTCATTACTCCCTTGTCAGCATTATGGGGGGGTTTCTACTGTTGGTTCTATTGCTTCCTTGGTTCAATAGTGTGTGCTATGTATTCAGTATTTGATTCTATGTACTAGGTAGATGTAGTGGCTGGGTACCTATGCATTCTAGTGAGATGGATCATTTACCATATGGACACTCTTCTCTTTCTTATTTTTGGATGCACTCTTCCAGCTTTGATAGATCAACTCTTCATACTTTGGTGTTTTTATGCCATTTGTATGTTCGAGTTTAGGTGTTTGACTTTGTTTGCCTCCTGATTCAAGTAGTTTCATTTTAGGGCACTCATGTAGATTACAGTATTTAATATCTTTGACTTCATTTGTTTGTCTTTGTTTGCCTGTTGATTTGAGTAGTTTCATTTGAGGAAACTCATGCAAATTACAGTCTTCTCTACTTGGTCATATTTCAGTGGAGCATCTTCAGATCAGTAGTTACTTCTTAACAGAGTTTGCAGCTTCTTACTTCGGTGATGTTCTACATGTTCATCCTTGTTCCTATTTTCTGGAACATTCCCTAGTTTTGGAGGCATCTTCAGTAAACTCGATAGAAAACTTGATAACATTTGTAACAATCAGTCACTAATGACAAAAAAAAACATTTTTATATCAATGGAAACATCAATACCTCAACCAAAATACTCATTCTATTCAAACCTTAAACACTTTGATGTTGAAAGACCCTTTTAACCAAGTTGTAGGTGATAAGATCAATAGTTTTGAGCATCACTTTGATTGGTAGTCTCATGATATGATTTAGGGATTTGTTTAGCATGATCATTATGGCCTCTCTTACGATCCACTGCAAGAAAATATACATCAAAATTAATATGCATTTTTACCCCTTCAGAGTCCAAACTCTCTATATAAAATTTAGGATCATATTTCACAACTATTGATGAGCTTGAAAATCTACGTCTTTTGAAGTATTTTGGGTTAGTTTTATAAGATTTTATTAAGACTAAATATATGATGTAAACTTATAATGATACTTGATATATATAATACAATGGTATGTACTATAATCTATACATTTGTGAGATGTGATTAATTCCAGTTATATGATGTTTTCAAATTAAATTGGTGTGTTTGTATACTTTCTCCATTTTAAGCTAACCTATGACTTCAAAGGAAGAATTATGAAATATAGTTGTAGGTAGTTATCTCTTCTATAATGATGGAGGAATCAAAGGTAATGATCAATGAAGTTGCTGCTATTAGATCATACATTAATATACTTACTGTTTTGAATTTGAGCTTGGGCATCATGCAATGTTATTGTTGTCATTGCATGCTTGTTGCTATTGTGCACCATAGATTATTTTATACACTATTTATTACAGTGAGACCGTGAGCTTGGCATTTGTAATGTATTTGTTGTTATTGGATCAATGTTTCCATGTTGTTGATGCTATAGATGCATTGAATCACCACTGCCGTTCTATTTTGATAGCATGCTAGCTTGAAGATCTTGTGAGGTTCGAGATGTGAACCATTGTATCACTATCATCTAGGCTTAATGATCTTGTATACTATTTTATCAAGATGTCCTTTTACTGATCTTGTATAAACAACATACCATGTTGACTCACATCCCATGATCTATTGCTTGATAACACATTTGACATCATACTTTTTACTCCATTTTGTTCTTGATTTACTCACTCCATGCACATGTTTCCTAAGTGCACATGTTCTATAGCATAGTTCCTTTTAGAAGTGTATGGATTGAATATGCACATGCATAATTGTAGATGAGGATCAGTAATAGGATTCCAGGCATTGCTTAGATCCTTTGGATCTAACCCCATCTTTTCCTTCCTTGTAGGTTTTGGATCATACAGGAGCATACTAGATTCAACCCCGGGTCAACACTTCATTACTTCAGACAATGTATGGTACCTTCATTAGTTATGTTCATCCACTTATGTATATTTGCATTCATTCATATTATTCTAAAAGTTGGCTATTAGTGACCATATATGACCATTCTTGATGTTTTTGGGTCATTTGATGAAAATATGTAAAAGTTTCTTAAAAGTTGTCATGTTGTCATGACAACATTTTCATTTGTAATGAAATATTTTTGCAAATTGGTTGCAAGTTGGTTTTGGTCATTTTGGAGGTTGAGGAATGATTATACATCCATAAATTTCCCTATGTAGAATACTTCAATTGACAACAAATTGGAAGAAATCACCTTATAGAAGACAAAAAATGACTGTTCCATTTTATGTGTGGTGGTAGAGGGATTTGTGGGGTCTTTAAGAGTCCAAATCAATTTATTGGAAGCCATTTTAGTAAGGGTCATTAATTATTTGTTTAACTGTCCTAAAAGGAAAAATTGTAATAGTCATAACTTGTAATGATTTTGTATTCAAAGATGATGTCTTGATGGGATGCTTGGGTGATAAATCCTTAGTATACAAGTCATAGTTTTTGGGAATATTCCTTATGTCATATTCCTCATGTCGTTAGTAACTTAATTTTCTAGTTGTACTTTGTTCCATATTTTCCAATTGTAGGTGCATTTACTGCAACTTATTTTCCTCTTAGATCCCAAACTTTCTTTTGTCATTGTCTACTTTCCTTGCTATTCTGAACATGTTCGACAAATTTTATTATGGTGTCAAACCTTTTTATTAACTTTACTACTCTTCACCTCTTGATATGTTGCTTCTCTCTTGAATCTTCCACATTTCCATATTGTACTTTGCAATACTCCACTTTCCCTACCAATGTATTCTCTTGAGATCAATTGATTTCTATGTTGGATTGTCTTCTTTACTTTAGTATGCCTCCTCTTCAGAAATTTGTTCATTAGTATACATAACTTCTCAATCTCATTACCTAGCATACTCAATCTGCTACCAATCTTCTTCAGTTGCCTTCATTGTGTTTAACCATACTTATCCAGTGATTGGACCTTGGATGTTAGGTGCCACCGAGCATGACTCCAAATATAATTGAAATATTTTTTATTTAAATTTTTAAAATCATAAAATAAATAAAATTTAAAGATAACAAATTAAGATAATCTTTGTCTTCACTTAAAACAAAACATAAAGCTCATAACGCATGGTAAAAACATAAAGCTCATAAAGCATGTTAAAAGAGGGCCCTAACTGTGGTAAAATGGGAAAGTTGCTACTTTGCACTACTCTTTTGTTGTGAAGCTCGAGCTCGATTTGGAAGCTTTGAGCCTTTTGATCTTCATATGGGAGTTGCTAAGGAACTATGTTATAAAATTTCAAGGCCTAAAACTCTATAATTTTTAACATCATACTTGTTGCTCCTTAGCATTGAGTTTACAATGTGGGGGAGTCAAAGAAAATGTATGAACAGTTATAAAATTTCACACCTTGAAATTTTATAACATGGTTCCTTAGCATTTAATCTTCATATGGAAGCCATGACTTGAGGTAGGCACTCAAGCTTTGTCTTCTCATTAACTCAATTTTATTTTGATTGCATTTGTTGATTTAATGGCACAATAAGAATGTTAATATTGGCATTATTTACATCTTTTCATTTGAAATGCTTGATGACCCACGAGCTTTGAGAGCTAGGGCATCATTGCTATTACCTTCAAGCCATTGTGTGAAGTATTTGATCTCTCTTTATTTTTTTTGTTGTTTATATTCACTATGTGGTACTCCCTGTTTATGATCATTTCATGAGGAAATATCTTGATGGCTCATGGGCTACAAGCTAGGGCATCATGCATTGTTTATGAGCTCATTGTTTGAGCACCTCATGACCCTGCTACTGTCATGGTGCCGTGTGGAGTATTTAGGCATTTGATTTATGCTAATATTAATGTTCAATGATTTTTCCATGCCCATGAACTATTTGCATCATTGATTGGCATTATTTTATTACTGATGTCCCTATTTGATTGGACGTTGCTTTGTTTGTTATATTTCTGCTATTAGATCATACATTAATACACTTACTATTTTGAATTTGAGCTCAGGTATCATGCAATGTTATTGTTGTCATTGCATGCTTACTGCTGTTGTGCACCATATATTGTTTTATACACTATTTATTTCATTGAGACTGTGAGCTTGGCATTTGTAATGTATTTGTTGTTATTGGATCAATGTTGCCATGTTGTTGAGGTTGTAGATGCATTGAATCACCACTGCCATTCTATTTTGATAGCATGCTAGCTTGAAGATCTTGTGAGGTTCAAGATGTGAACCATTGTATCACTATCATCTAGGCTTAATGATCTTGCATACTATTTTATCAAGATGTCCTTTTACTGATCTTGTATAAACAACATATCATGTTGACTCACAACCCATGAGTTGTTGCTTGATAACACATTTTTCCATACCCGTGAGCTGTTTACATCATTGATTGACATTATTTTATTATTGATGTCCCTATTTGATTGGTCGATGTTCTATTTTTTTATATTGCATCTATTAGATCATACATTAATACACTTACTATTTTGAATTTGAGCTTAGGCATCATGCAATGTTATTGCTATCATTGCATGCTTGTTGATGTTGTACACCATATATTGTTTTATACACTGTTTATTTCATTGAGACCGTGAGCTTGGCATTTGCAATGTATTTTTTGTTATTGGATCAATGTTTCCATGTTGTTGAGGCTGTAGATGCATTGAATCATCACTGCCATTCTATTTTGATAGCATGATAGCTTGAAGATCTTGTGAGGTTTGAGATGTGAACCATTGTATCACTATAATCTAGGCTTAATGATCTTGCATACTATTTTATCAAGATGTCCTTTTACTGATCTTGTATAAACAACATACCATGTTGACTCATAGCCCATGAGTTGTTTCTTGATAACACATTTTTCCATGCCTATGAGCTGTTTGCATCATTGATTGGCATTATTTTATTACTGATGTCCCTATTTGATTGGTTGGTGCTTTGTTTGTTATATTGTTTCTATTAGATCATACATTAATACACTTACTATTTTGAATTTGAGCTCGAGCATCATGCAATATTATTGTTGTCATTGCATGCTTGCTACTATTGTGCACCATATATTATTTTATACACTATTTATTTCATTGAGACCACGAGCTTGGCATTTGTAATGTATTTTCTGTTATTGGATCAATTTTTCCATGTTGTTGAGGCTGTAGATGCATTGATTCACCACTGCCATTCTATTTTGATAGCATGCTAGCTTGAAGATCTTGTGAGGTTCGAGATGTGAACCATTGTATCACTGTCATCTAGGCTTAATGATCTTGCATACTATTTTATCAAGATGTCCTTTTATTGATCTTGTATAAACAACATACAATGTTGATGCAAGAGCATCTCGGGTCCTTGGCAATCCTGTGTCACCAAAAACATGTTTGTGTTTTCCTGTGTGGCTCGGTTCCTTCTTTGACCGAGTTGGTTCAGTGTTTCTCAGTTTCCTCTGTTTACCAGTGTTGGTCGGTTGTCTCTCTAGCACTCCATGAATTTTCTTGGTGCTCGGTGATGCTTGTCTAGCACTTAGTTATCCTTTCTTATCAAGTTGTTTGTTTTAGTTTCCTATTGAGGCTTACTCTTGCAATTAATTTTGGTCATGAATTTAATGATGGTATCTATCATTGGGAAGTGTGTGGACCTAGATCTAGTCGCTCCTTCTGTTGATGGTGGATCTGAAGGCCGACTTGTTTGGTAGCCTCTTGTATATAATATAATCTTTGGTTGTAGTTTTGGGAGTAAGTTCAGTTAGGAGATAGAAGCTAGAATTTTGGAAGATTGTTTCATATCCTCCAATGTTGGAAGACTTCTATATTTGATTATAATAACTAGCCTAAACTAGGAAGGCCTTACAACCTAACATGTATGAATCAATTGAAGTTAATATATGAAAGATATCTGCATTCTCTCTCTCACTTGTGTGTTTGTTGCTTCCACGTGTGATCTCTGCAAGGTGGATTTGGTTTGGGTGTGCCTTTGGCCCCTCTCCCCATCCTACCCTTGCGTCACATGTTGACTCATAGCCCATGAGCTATTTCTTGATAACACATTTGACATCATACTTTTTGCTCCATTTTGGTCTTGATTTACTCACTGCATGCAGATTTAACACACTTCATAGATGACTTTGACCTCTGATTTGACCTTGATAATGTCCCCTCCATTACTTATGCTTGATCATGATTGCCTTGTGTTGATGGGCATGGTGGGTTACTGCTGTGGATGCATCATTTGGAAATGATGTCATAGAAACACTAGATGGAACAACATCTGGTGTTGCTGTTGCACTATTTGGATGATGCAGTCACAACAGTGATTCACCATATGTTCATAGAACCACTTACTTCTTTCAGTGTTCATCTCCTTTATGTGCTCCTGTGCTTTCTTTCTTTTCTATTATGTCTTCATGGTATGAATGCTCCATGGACACTACTTCTTCACTGATCTTACACTTCTTAGATCAGTGCTCCTCCTTGAGGCCATCAGGGTAGCCAAAAACTCTATGAGAATAGGGCTTCTGATAACCCTGACGGGTTCAATGTAGGGCTTCATTTGGATTCCAGCACCTATACACCACACATGTTCCTGAGTGCACATATTTTGTAGCATAATTATTTTTAAAGTGTATGGCTTGACTATGCACACACTAATACATTTGGGGTGAAATTGCGACAAAAATTTGTGATGGTAGGGAAATGTTATATGTTTTTGGCAATTTTTTTTCAATTATAACCCGACAACGTTGCAATTGCAACGTTAACGGGATATAAGAAAAAAGAAAAGAAAACGTTGGTCATTTCTATGTTCAATAGCATCGAGAGGGATTTTTGCATCCGTTGGATAATTTGTATGTTGGACAAGGAGATCTCTGCGGTGAAAGGCATTGTACATTCAGAATCCAAAAGGTCGAGAAAGGTATGATTTTAAACTTCACTTCCTCCTCCTTTTGTGTCGCCCTCTCTTCCCTTTATCATGTTCTCAGGTACTTCAGACATCGCTTCTGTATTGTACACTAATTCGTATCAGTGCCTCCATTAAATGGAACACTACCCCTTAAACTCTTGATAGCACCGATAGGTGAAAGCTTTGTTGTATTATTGTCATACATTATTCTTTATATTTCTAGGTCATAAGACCGATCATTAACATTGTGCTTCATGGAGATTCTAAAAATGCCTTGGACTGTGCTTTCAAATGATATAGTCACGAGCCCAGCTAGGGTTTACAAATATCATTTAAAAACCTAAACATTCCTTTGACGATGTCCTTCATTTCAACAAAGCACTCAACATAGTGCACAAATTTGAAAATGCCTTGTAGAAGGCTCTCAAGACTGCACTGAGTCTTTTGATAAATCTACATGTTTGTCACTAGGGTGTAACTAGTACCATTTTAGTTACGACGACAATTCGATGGTTTTGCATCACTTTGTATGAAGTGTTTAAGCTGTAGAAGTACAACAGTTATAGAATGGTTGTTGAGAATTTCTGGATATTCTAAAGTTAACCAACCAGGGCATGTCATGATATCCACTGTATAAAAGTGCACTAAAAAATAGTAGTGTTTAAAAATTATGTTACGATTTTTTAATTAAAAATTCTTTTAACTATCAATACACCACATCATTTTGTATGATTAGTTAAAGCTGTAGAAGTTCAGTAGCTAATAGAACGAGGGTTGAGCATTTTTGGATGGGATATTCTAAAATTACATATTTGGTTTGATAAATATACCTTCTAATTTTTGTTGAACTTTCACACCAAGGAAATAATGCATGGGTCCTATATTTGACATTTCATATTTTTGTTTCATTTCTTTCTCCATGAGAGCTTTGTTGTTACCTATATAAATAAGATCATCGACATAAAGGCAACCAATGAGAATATCATAATCAATATGTTGAACATATGAGGTTGGCTCTTAGTTTCTTCTACTAAATCTCTTCTTCAAGAAATAACTGCTAATCCTTGTATACTAGGCACTGGGAGCTTGCTTCAACCCATAAAGTGTTTTTTCTAAAAACTTGTAAACTAATTGTTCTTTGCCTAGAATTTCATAGCCCATAGGTTGTTGAATGTTCCACATAGACATCCTTATCTATATAACTATTAAGGAAGATAGATTTTACATTTATCTAAGATACTAGCCACTTGTATTGTGTAGCAATAGCCAATATAATCTTGATTGTATCAAGTCTAGAAATTGAGGCAAAAGTTTCTGTAAATTGCTTGAGGTGTTTGTGCAAATCCTTTGGTGACTAGTCTAGCCTTGTGTCATTCTATTGAACCATCAACATGATATTTCACCTTATAAATCCATTTGACATGAATCACTTGTTTATCTTTGGGAAGTTGCAAATAATTTCCATGTTTAATGGCATTCATCTCATCATTCACAGCATTAATCCATACTTTGCCTTTGACTACTTTTTCATACATAGAGGGTTCCACTTGAATTGTAATAAACAAAGCAAAATTAACGATTGGTTTTATATTGTAGTCCTATGATAAATGTCAAATAGTCTTTGTGCATTTCTTGAAGAGCTTGGAGTTTATGCTTAATGCGAATTATCATCAGAATTTGTGCTACTAGAAGAACTTGGTGGATTGGAACTTGAGCTCCTATTAGAGCTTGAACTTCCACTTGAGCTTGTGGGGAGGAGGAACATTGCCATCTTCAATGCCCATGATTATTAGTATATTTTGTTGTACACCATTTTTCCATTGATAGACTCTCCCTTCATCAAAAACATTTTTTGTGCTAGGATTATAGCACCTGTACCCTTTAGTTGCATTGGAATATCCCACAAGGATACAAAGTTGGGATTTTGTATCCAACTTCATCTGCCTTTGAATTGGAATATGAATAAATGCTAGACAACCAAATACATGAAAATGAGCTACAAAAGTATTATGACTACTTTGAGTTTCCTTTGAGTGATGTTCTTGATTGATTTTGTGGGATCTCAATTCAAAATATATACTATTGTTGCCACAACCCCCTAATAACTATTTGGAAGACATTTTGATTGCAACATACTTCATGCCATTTTCATAATGGTACCATTCTTTCTTTTTGCATTACCATTTTTTTGGGAGTATAAGCCACAATAAATTCTCTTTATGACATAGTTGTTGCAAAATTAAAAAACTCTTTGGAAGTAAATTCTCCCCCTCTACCTATTTGAGTATTTTGAGATAATACCCAATTTGCTTTTCAAGCATAGCTTTATAATTCTTGAAGCATTGAAAAGCCTTAGATATCTTCATAAGAAAATAAACCAACGTGTGGCAAGGAAATCATCAATAAAAGTTAAAAAATAAATATCCTTACCCAATTTCTCCTCTTGCATATCACCACAAATGTCAACACACAAGCTCTATTGGAGATATTGCCCTCCATGATTTGTTCACTAAAAAATTATCATGATGGTGCTTGTGCACACCTTGAACAAATTTCTTCTTTGGATTGAATTGTAGGAAGTCCTCTAACCATATTCTTCTTGTGAAGCAAACTTAATCCTTGAAATTTAAAATGACCGTATTGTTGGTTCCATAACCACGAATCATCTATTATTACCATGAATGCATGCATCTTAGTGGAAACCAATGGGAGAGGAAATAATATATTCTCTATCATACAAGACTTTGCTACAAGCGATATTTATCTGATTTATTAAATATCTTGCTGTGGTTATCTTCAAATACACTTTTGTAATTTTATGCTACTAGCTGCCCAATATTCAAAAGATTATGTTTTAGTTTTGGCACAAGTATCATGAATATAATAATTTCTCCTTGCTTAGTCTTCACTACAAGGGTACTTTTACCCATTACATCATTTTCTTTATCATCACTAAATTTAAGTTAGACTTCTTACGAATCATCTAATTTGACAAAGAGGGTATATTTACTTTTCATATGATTTGAATAGCTGCTATTTAGGAACCACACATTCTTTTGGTGTTCTTTTGTCAAAATGCACGCAAAGAATGTAGAGTACTTTTCATCTTTGGAAGACTTTAATTAATTATCTTTCAACTTATTCAAGTCAATCTTTTTTCCCTTCGTGTCCATATTGTTTAGAACACCTGCATTGAATGATTCAGTGATCCACTTCCTATTCCTTGTTCTCTACCATGTCCTTTATTAGCTAAAATTTCCTTGGAATTTATTTGGGTGAGGAAGAGTCTTTGGAGAGTTTCTTCAATTTTTGTAGGATATTGGAAAGCTTGCACCAAGCTTTCTGTAGAACATTGCATATACTTCTCATGAGATTGTAAAGAACTTATCTATTCTGCCACTTTGAATGTGGTTAGATCATTCCTTTCTTCAATGGCTATCACCACTGAATAAAAGTGAGGAGGAAGAGATCAATATGCATCCTCCTCACTTTGCCTTTTTTAAATAGAAATTTCATCCAAAAGATATAAATCGTGGGAGAGTTTCTTCAATTTTTGTAGGAGATTGGAAAGCTTGCACCAAGCTTTCTGTAGAACATTGCATATACTTCTCATGAGATTGTAAAGAACTTATCTATTCTACCACTTTGAATGTGGTTAGATCATTCCTTTCTTCAATGGCTATCACCACTGAATAAAAGTGAGGAGGAAGAGATCAATATGCGTCCTCCTCACTTTGCCTTTTTTAAATAGAAATTTAGTCTAAAAGATATAAATCTTCAAATTTCCTTCATGAATTTTGATTGATATTGGAGATGAATTATTTAAAATAAAATTTAATGATAAGAGACCTTCTTTTATATTTTCACTTTACTTGAGGCCCTCTATTATAATTTTAATCCCATTTCCTTAGTGCAAAATTCCCAAAATCCACTTAAAGAATTTAAATATATGATGGGCATTTTGGGTTTCAACTGGGCTTCATTTTGAAAAAAAAGACATTAGATAGAACAATTACAAGATGATGTTTGCATTGACAGTTAACACAGTCAAATTCAGCCGCTAAATTTAGTTCATGAATTCCTATATTGGCTTTACATTATGGGGGCTTATTATTTGGTTTGGTGTTTTTATTTTTCTACAACCCTTACTATATATGTTTTCACAAGGATCTCAAGGAGTTTTGATGTATCCCCAAAAAATTATGATAGTGGAATAAACATGTTAATTCAAGAAGAAGACAGTACTGAATGTTGATATAGACCACGAGAGAAATGCCTTTGAAATCTAATTCTATGATCTCATAAGTGAGTTATAAATAACTTTTAAAGATTAAATTTAAGTGGATGCAAAATGCCTTCCTGAGCATGCCTAAACACCTCAACTAGACTAGCCTACATGGATTTATTCAAAGAACTACGCAATTTCACCCCAAATTACCAAATTGTCATCGTAATGTCCCCTCTTTGAATAGGATTTAATTATAAAAAATAATAAAGTAAAATACAAAAGGATAAAAATAAGATTAAAATTAAAATTTAAAAGAATAAAATTAACTTTAACGAATAGTCAAAAGGCATGAAATGAAAAGTTGTGACTCCCTCAAACATGAGATATAGAAGGGAGAAGAGAAACTCATTTGAAAGGAGGCTGCAGGGAGGAAGAAGAAAGAAGGGAACATGTGAAAATAAGAACTAATGCAGATATCTTTGAAAGTTTAAAACAAAGATCCATTAAATGCTCAGTTCATCAACCTCAAGGTGCCTATTTCAGATGTTGGGTTTATGTATTACACAATGAAATTAAGTTAGATGCCTTAAGATTGATACCTCTCCATATTTAACAAATATTTTTATTGAAGATAACTGAGCTAGTATAGTACGGTGGAAGATTCACAAAGTTAGTCTAGTATAGTGGAAGATTCACAAAGTTATTCATTCTATAACTCCTCTTACTCCATGCCTATTCCATAACCTTTGCCAACATACTCCTTGTCTGTGCCAAAATAGGATCTTTGGAACAGGGTATGGATATCCATCAAAGCATAATGAAAGGGGGGTTTTCATGAGATATTATAGTTGAAAATTCTGTTATAGACATATATGCAAAATGTAAAAGCATAGAAAAGGCACATAAATTGTTTGAGAGAATGCCTGAGAGAAACGTGGTCTCATGGACTGCAACAATTGCAAGATATGCACAAGATGGATTTGTTGAAAAGGTTGTAGAAACTTTCAATCAAATACACTTGGTAGGTGTAAATCCTAATTTTGCAACCTTTGTCAGCATTCTCTTTGCTTGTGCTAAAATGGGAGTGATGCAGAGGATAGAATGAGGAACCATTTAAACAACCCAAAATGAGCAAAATTGTAGAAGTGTTCCAAGTGACCCTTCTAGGTCCTGATGGGCAAAATCTACAAATAGTCAACTCTAGGAGGTTTCAAGGCTTCAATAGTTTTGTTTTAGCATATCTAACATGTTCCAAACATCACCTTCAAGTTTCAACACCTTTGAAGTAAAAATGCATAGCAAACCAAAATGTTGCCAATGACAATTTTCAATTTCTGTAACAGCAGCAAGGTAAATTGGCAGATATATTTTGTTTTTCTCAAGTGACTCTCTAAAAAAACAACCTTTTCAAATACCCTTTATCCTTATATAAAACATATGTCAAGATTGGATGGGCTTCCTTTGGAAAAAATCAAAGTTTCTTCACAATGACCCTGTCTTTAACAATGGAACAACTAGTGCATTTACAAAGCAACATATAGAAATACTTAATGTATGGAGTTCAAACTTTTTATAGGCTCATCAAATGCCTTCAATTAGACAAATACACAATCAATTTTAGTCTATGGGTTTCCCATCCCCCAAAACCCCAATTCATCCCTTATAAACCCTTGTTCCTAGGGTATCACCAATCTCACATGTGTAACGACTTCTTTGACTAATTCAAAGTAAAAAATCAATGTTTCAACATCATAACCATGAATCAAAACTCAAACACTACCCTCCTTAAGGCAAATCTCTCTCTATAGGACTGTCCCTTCAATCTTTAACCCTTGTTTTCACCTTTTTATTGTTGGTGGCCACCAAATATTCTGGTTAGATATTCATTACAGAGTTAGAAGAATTTTTACATTTTAGAAGAGTGCCATTCCATGAAGAAATAGTGGACATTTCATGGGATGAGCATGATTTAATGAAAAAAAAACTACAACATTGCTTGAAAATTGTCTGCTACAGTTAGGCAGTGAATAAAATTGAACAACAAACTCACCAAATGGATTCAAGACTTGATTATTATCATCAAAACATGTTTGGTAAGATAGCACAATACATTCCCAATCCAAAGATATGCAGAAAAACCAAGAATGCTTCAAATTGCTGTTCAAACCAAGCTTTTTCTATTCACTTTTCTGAGACAGTCCGTCCATTATATCTTCCAGTCCGTACAAACACATATTTATAGACCTGGGCATGGTAACTACCCCTCTTAACCATCTCCAACTAGTTTCATTTGCTAATCCTTCTTAAAATTTGAATTATGGAGTTTCCTTCCAAAATGGCTTTATAGCCGTTAACATTCAAATTTCAAATTTTAAACTACTAAACTATGCTCTTAAAGAGTTTATTGAATCTTCTGATTTATGTAATGACATGGTAAGGTTATGATACCATATAGGACCCTATCCAATGTCTTTTCTACCCTAGGAAATCCTAAGATGCAATTACAACTTTTTTTCAACATAGAAATCCATCAGGACATTATGCAATTTCATGACTTCCAATGCCTCCATGTGCCATGATTGGTTGAAGGATTTCCCGATTGAATCCAGGAGATGCTCCATGACCTCTATAATTCCTTGGATCTCCAATGTTCCTTTGACAAGCATATGATGCTCCTGCATCAATTTCACCACCTTTAAAGATGTTCTTGTCCCAAGAACCGTGTTTGGCATAAATTGCTTCTTTTCCTCCATATCTCTGCATATGGTGCATAGGAATGAAACCTCCTACGGTAAAGTGTCTCTTCTGCTGATGTCCTACATGTAAAACATTCAAAAATTTGTTAGAAATCATAACTCCTGCCCTTGGGGCAGTCACCATTGCTGCCTTGGTTATTTTCTTGATTGTCTGGACAGTCTTTATTTCTGCCTGTTTGGGGCAGTACCCCTGCTGTCCTTCCAACTGCTGCTACACCATCTTTTCATTTTCTTTTTCATGTCCTTTGATAGGATAGTACCAATCCCCCACTAACACTCCTTCACCACCTTTAAATCCTATCCTTATCTCTGTCATAGAATTCAGAATTCTCTGTCCTTTATTCTCCACTACTTGCTGTTCCAACTTTATGCTTTTCCTAGTTTGACCTATATCCAATTCTCTGATTCTTCCTATGAGGAGAGATTCATTTCCCTTGCAAGGCAGTGGTATCAAATCAAACCTTTTTCCATTACTCCACACTTGGTAGATGTTAGTGAAGCAATCATGTAACACTTTCCTAGAAACTTGCCAAGATCTTCCTAGGATAACATGTGCACAATTCATTTTTACAACATCACACAGAATCTAATCAGAGTACCCACCTATTGAGAAATTTAACATGGTCTGATAATGCACTATGAAATTTTGATTTTCCTCCACCCATGTAGCATAATAAGGCCTAGGATGGTGTTGAATAGGCAGTTTCAAAGCATTGACAACATCCCATGATATTAGATTGCTGCAAGTACCTGAATCTATGACTAATTTATAAACTTCACCTTGTATTAAATAATTAGTCCTGAAAATACTTACTTGTGGTGTCCATTCCTCACCTCTCCTAAACATCTTTTAATTGCATATAATAACTAATTTATGTGCTTTTTCATGACTATGTTTGACTCATATAATTGTGATCTCTCTAGCTTGGCACAATTTATGGATTACCATGCACACAATAGAAGTCAAGATGACATTATTCAAATCCTTGCGGATGGTTCGGCATTTATGCACATAGAGGAAAAGTGGCAACACTTCAAAGAAGAACCTCGTAATCTCAGGCTTTCATTGGCAGCGGATGGTGTCAATCCATTTGGAGAGATGAGATCTGTTTACTTGGTGTGGCCTATTTTTGTGCAAGGTTCTAATAATGAAATCAGTGCGCAAGGTTCTAATAATGATGCATCTGAGCCGCAGGTAAATAAGCTAAATGAAATTTATTTCAAATTGAATACTTTACCAATTAGTCTATTTGATGTTAAGTTCCAATATAAAGTGAGTATATCTATTTTAAGCAAGCAATGATAACAATGCGTAGGATATTGGAATGCAACCTGACAATCCTTCTACATAATCTGTGCATGATGAAGGTTCACATGATGTGCATCCTAGTGGTGGAGGTATACATTTGCTATTAAAATTTTTATATGTAATTGCAATTGGTGTTTGGATTAACGTAACATTTTGTATAGTAGCTGTAGAGGATCGAGGGGTTGGTGTTCATGAGCATGTTGAGGTTGAGTCCAGACAAAATGATGTGGCCATATCAGGTAAAGAGCGACATAGTTATGTTCTTTAAAATAGTTAAATACTTGTAACAATTATAATAAAATATTTTTAATTTAACTCTTTTATTTGTTATTGCAGAGGACCCCACTTTGCAGCAACATAGGAATTTGAGATCATCAAGAACAGAGAACAAAACAACTGATGAAGGGGGAATTGATGATAACACTGATGCTCCTCTTAGAGCTTACATAGAAAAAAAAATTAGAAAGAAAAAAAAGAAATGATTGTCATCTACATACCTTAATTGATAATGACTGAATTTTATGTCTCAATGAATTTAATTATGTGCTAATGAATGTTCATGAATTATGTGTTAATGCAGAATATTGATGAATGTTGCGTGTTAACGAATCTAATGTGTTAATGAATGTTATCGTGTGATATTGATTGAATGTTATCATGTGATATTGATTGAATGTTACATTTTATTAATGGTTGAAAGCATGAATGAATGTTAGATGTTAATGGGGAATGTAGAGTGATGTTAAGGGGAGGGGGGTGGGGCCAAATGAGCTTCCACCTTCACGTGGTTGGCCCTGTTTAGTAGAGAATATTAAACTATTCTCGAAACAAAGTGAAGCTCAATAAGATACTAAATATTTCTCTATTTTGTCAAATTTATACTTTTCAAAGTCTTTTGAAGATTTGTATCTGATAGTACTCTAATACCCTGTGACTACTCTAAGGTTCTTGGTTGTAATGTACCCTTTCCTGATTGACTTGGGAATTTGTGACAATTACCTTGAATTATCATTTCATACCATAAATTACAATATATGATATCACTTATAAACTTATATAATTGATAATGTATAGATAATGATAGTTTTTTTCCATAATATGCTACTGTAACAATACTCTCAAATGGAGGACCACCATTATCAACTCTATATCTCCCATCAATGGCTATTTGTCCTTTTCCTAGATTCAAATATGAATTCGCATATATGGAAGTATTGTTTTTTATTCCCCTCTCAAATTATAGAATCACTATTTATAATATATTACTGTTCTTTCATCGTTGTTCCTTAAGTTCAATATTATCCTTTGTATATGACTGTTTGGGACCACCATTCTCTATCCCCTTTCTATCTACTGCTGACTGGATGTGCTCTTCTCCCATTTCTTTTTAACATTCCAATTTTTAAATCCCGTTCTTTATTCCCATGCTATTATGTTTCTCTCTTTCCCAATTATTCCCCCCCTATTCATGTCTTATTAACACTGATATATATATTTTGCCTGCTGTGTATCTAATGTTTTCGGTGATTCCTACTTTTTATTCTTGTCTCTCCCTTGAATTTTGATGTTTCTCGAATCCTCAGTTATATGCAGTGCTTCTATATATTCCCTCTATCTTTTGTATCCATGTAGGATGGTTGCCGGCTTTTGTTTGAGTGTTGACATTCTCTTTATGAATCCCTTGTCGCAAAGTATACACCAGAGGTGAAGGTTTATAAACTCCAATTGTTACTCACTGTCAAAGTATACTGTTCTATTTGATGTATTGAAAGCCTATGAGGAATTGAGTTATTGCTGGTGCCTCTTGATTGTCGCAAATCTTTCTTTCTATTTGAGTATGTTGATCTAGATACCCCCTATCCCATAGATGATTATAGGTTTCATTGGACGATTGGAATGTTGTTGCAGAAACACAAAAAATGTCCCCAACTATAGAAAAGTAAAACTTCTGTAGTGTATTTACATCTATATTGATAATCTTATCATTGTGGAAGAAAAAAATCTAGAGTTGATTATGATGCAGGGAGGTGTTAAACTACTTACAAAGATGGCCAAAAAGGCAGAAGATCCACAAACGGTTCAGATTGTTGGGAGCATTGGCAAACTTGTGTGGGAAAATGGTATGTCTTTATTATGTATGTTTAGTAAACTTGAAAATTCTTTTGTAGAGTAGTCCTACCCATCATGTCTAATCTCGACATTGTAAATAGAAAGTGTATAAGTTAGCAAATAAATAAGATTATACTTTCCACATTGTATTATGGGAAGAAACTATAGCAATTTTGCAATTGAATAGAGAGTTATGAATACAAAAGTTCAATTCATAAAGGACTGTGTTACTGAATAATCTCTCTTATCATGTCTGACCATCTCTAACTTGAAACATATGAAAGAGTTATCTGAGGTTAGGATAAAGTCACTTCATAAACAAAATACGTGATCAAATGATTTGAATGCATTCAATGTTTATTATTTTTCTTAAAAAGCTCTTTTGTTTGCCCACCTGTTGAAGTATTCCAATTTTCATCACCTCAAAATAAGAATTGGCTCTAATTGTTAAAAGGCCCAATAAAATTTAGTCTCCATATGTTCAATAATTTCCTTCTTTTCCAATTGTTATAACCTTACTGTAAATATTATGTAGAATTATGTATAGAGTAGGACACTAGATCCTATCCAACAACATCTTCTATGCCATCTTATAGGGTTTCCATGTGACCTATCATGTTGAGCGTTCTTCCTGTACTGTTTCTTGCATCAATCGCCTTTGAAAGATGATGTCAAGCCCCATGTTTTGTAAAAGTCCATTGATTAATTGGAAGGTCTTTAAATAGAGCACACTCTTCTTTATTTTTAGAAGTTGCATATTGAGAGTAGGATGATGTCAATAGGTAATTTTTATTTCCTCTATCAATGAGAATGCAACTAGATTCTAGCATATGACTTTAAACTTGAAATATATGTAATATAGATTAAAAACATAGTAATTCTCTTTAGATTTTCTTGGCAAATGCTTGTTATTAATTTTTTGTTATATCAATTTGCCTGAATTATGTAGGATCGTGAGCCTTTGAGTGATGATGATGATGACGAGGATGATGATGATGAAATTTAGAGGTATGCCATCAATCCTTAATCTATTTAATATTCATTTCTTGATAGAAATATATTTGTCTTATATGGTTACATAGTTTATTCATTATCTATTTAAAAGCTACAAGTTTCAACTACAAATAGAATACTGCTAATCTATTGATATAACAATAGAATACTGCTAATCTATATCATCCAACAGTTTTACATTTGGGTTGAGTGCTTGAAGTGCCTAAGGCCCTAAACATTATCACTTGGTAAGAATATTTGGACAAGAACAATTACCTAGCTGAGAAGAACTAGGATAATGTTTTACAATTGAAATGAATAAAACATAAAACCAGTGAAACACGGGTGTGGGGATATGTCAGGATGGGGGGTCTCTGTGTCTCTAGCTAATGCGGATCCTTTGAAAGTGTCCATTAATCTGTCACAAGCACTATGGCATCCATCTGATTTATCTATGAAGCCAATTATGGTCAACAGGAAAACTGATAAGGCTACTAAGCCTATGCTTGATGCACACACACGTCCATTTGATGCCCTCCCTACTTATGAGTTCCTGAAACTCTCACAAGATAAACTAGAAGGTTTACTAGAAGGTTTCTTTGGTCGTATAATTTCTAGTATCGGTAGCAGCACAACTCTTGGGGAAAAATAGAATGCCTTAAAATACTTGGAAACCCTAAGTAGCAATGTGGAAGCAGCCAACATCTTAACCAATGGTTCAGTATTGTCCATGCTTGTTAAGATGTTGAGAATATCTAAACCAACTGCTTTGCGTGTTCAGCTTGTTTCAGTAATGGGTTTGTTGATTCGGCATGCAACTATTATTGAAGATGAAGTGGCAAGTTCAGGTATAGTTTCAGTGCTAATTGATGCTCTTCGAGATAAGAAGGAAAAAGTGAGAAGATTTTCTATGGCAGCCTTAGGTGAATTTCTATTCTATATCTCCACTCAGAGTGAAAATTCTCCAAAGGCTTTTGTTGGTCTAGAAAGTCCAACAAAAGATAGCCGGTCATCACCATCTACATGGCAGGTTAGCCCCTAATTCTTATGCCATTTATATCTGATATATGTGATGTAGAGCCTTGGTATCCACAGTGAAAAATAGTGTTTTCAACTAAACTTTGTGTGAGAATTCAAACTCTCCTACCCTTGCTTATGCTAGGGCACTCCTTACCAAATCTCTACACTATTGATTGAACAAGTCTTTTGTAAACATTCAACAAATTATTTACCTGTAACTCCTCACAATGTTATTCATAGTCTGTTGTTCTATCAGTGACGACAAGTTCTTGTATACCTTGTGTACCTCCTTTCCCACCAACTGTGCCAGTTTATTTTCTGTATGTTCTTTGATAGTTTCATCACTTGTCAAACTTTCTACTTTGTTCCAGTCCTTCCCAATTTCAAATCTATTGCCGTGACAAACCAGTCACTCACCAATCTTGGTATATACTTGGCATAGAGATTCAAGTGTTCCAAAGGCTCTTCAAAAAAATCACTCTGTCATATTTCATATACCGGACAGAGTGTTCTTCGAGAACAAAGTTCTCAACTAAACTCCAACTTCACAGACTTTCTTCATAGTCAAAGAGAACTAACACTCGGTCTTTCCACTAGACTCTTTAATCATAGGCAAATTGCGATGGGGGTAATTTGTACCCAGAACAAGGTAATTTGTCCCAGAATTTTTTTTTCATTTTATTTTATATTCGTCACAATTGCGATGCCACATAGTGAATTGTGATGGGGGTGTTGTATAGGCGACGCCCACTCCCATCACATTTTCTTGGGCTATTCATCACACTTGTGACAATTATCGCATGATCGCATGCAGCTTCCCAAGTGCATGTGACCATGCGACAAGCTGTTGCAGTTGTGCGGGTATTCGTCGCACTTGCGACGGTTATTGCATGATCCCATGCGGCTTCCCAAGCGCATGCGACCATGCGACAAGCCATCGTAGTTGCATGGGTATTCATCGCACTTGTGACAGTTATCGCATGATTGCATGTGGCTTCCCAAGCGCATGTGACCATGCGACAAGCTGTCGCAGTTGTGCGGGTTTTCATCGCCATTGCGACGCTAATATAAGGAATTGTAACGGGGTTGATGTCAGATTAAAGGGGATTCATAGCGACGGATTGAAGTCATAATTGTGATGAAAATGGATAGACGTCATATTTTGCAACTAAAAAATAGCGACATCTATTACTGTCGCAATTGCAACACATGGCTATCCCAATTGCGACACATAGCCGTCGCAAATTGATGCCAAATTTATTAGTGACATGCATAATTATAGATGAGGATCAGTAATAGGGTGCTAGACATTGCTTAGATCCTTTAGATCTAACCCCATATTTTCCTTCCTTGCAGGTTCTAGATCATACAGGTGTATGCACCCAAAAATGGTCGCCTAGACTTTGGGCCCCATTTATTCAATTTATCAATCCTGAATCAATTTTATCAATAATCAATATTTTCAACAATATCAATCTCTTGATCAAGTCTTAATTTCGATCATATATTTAATTTTTATCCTTGGGCTAACCATTTATCCTAAGTCTTTATTTAATTAAAAGGAATATTTCCTCCCCTTTTGATTAAATAAAAAGCCCCACTTTTCCTCTTATCCTAAGTTGCACAAATAAAACATTATTCCTATTTCACAAAAAAGAAAAAAGTACTTTTTGTCTCACATGAGGCTCAAAGTCAACACTTCACTCTCATTAGAGGATACTTGTGCACATGGATTGCTCCTCTTTCAAGCTCCACCGTCGATTAAGACTTTTGCCTCTTAATCTCAATGGTCCATTCCTTTGCATTTCTTATAAAAGGAGAGCTCTCTCCTTCATTTGCATATCCATCTCTTTCATGCTATTGTTATGCTGCAGGTTTTCTAGGTGCATTTAGAGCTTTTGGAGATCATTGCTACATCAAGCTTTTCTTGGATTTCCTCATTGCTTCATAGTTTAGACTTCATTTCTTGCATTATCATAGCATCCATAGCTTCATTTCTTAGTTTAGATTTCCTTTTATGCAATAGAGTAACTCACATAGCTTAAATAGGAAGGCTTGGTAATACTTGTTCTTTCCTTTCATAGCATAGTTTGTACTTTCACTTCATAGATTAGATTGCATTTCCATTTCTAGTTGCATATTCATTTTAATATAGCTTGCATTGCATTGCATATTTGATTCTTGGAGATATTGGCATTGTTTCCCTTGTCTTCATTGTGAATCTCTTATTGTGTGGTTGACTAGCAAGGTCATGAGTTCATAGCTCTAGCTGAGAGCAATTTTCAATCTTGCAACTCCATACATAGAGAGCTATGAGCTGCTTTGTGAGGCCTCACTCTTGAGCAACCTTGCATGTAATGGTTCATAGAAGTGCACCATTTTAGTGTGTACATTTCTGGCACCCACTGTGGGGCAGAGTAGATAGGCTTTGTCCTTTGTTTCATTTGCATTTTCATCATTTTTCGGATTATTTTTCAAAAATTTTGCAGTTCTAATTTTCTGTCTCAGAGTATCGCGTGATACTTCTCAGGAATATCACGCGATATACCTTTGTATAGTGGTGCGACCCTTCACATGAGAGAAGAATCGCCCGCCAGTACTGAGGTATATCGCCTGGCATCGTGCAAAGTATCGCCCGCCCATAGTGCAGAGTATTGCCCAGACTGAGGTATATCGCATGACTATAGGAAACTGTGTCGCGCGATACTGGTGAAGTCTGAAGTATATCGCCTAATCTGGCAGAGACCTGTATTTCCAATTTTATCATCTGAATTTGATCTTTTTAGTTTGCTGGTTTATTTTACTGTATTTAGATAGGTTTAACCTGCATCTTTTAGCTTGAATCTATTGGTTTATTGCATATTTACATTTGGATTTTGATTTTGCTAACCTTGTTGGTCTAACAAGTTGTGTTTGTAGGTGCTCTCATTGCTTGAAATTTGCTAAAAATGCATGTCAAAGAGGGCTACTAATAGTTTTTGCAGGGCTGCCCAAGCATAAAAACAAAAAAAAAATTCTTGCTTGTTAATTTGCTTTCCTTTCAAGTGTGGCATTCACTAATTGTATTAGGAATTTTTAAAACCTTGTGAAAGAGATTTTGAGGTGGTAGGAGAAGTATGCTCTTCACGTTTAGGTGAATCAGAAAATCTTGACCCATCTTAAGGTTTTGGAAGCAAGGGAGTAATTGAATCTCTTTGCTTGGTGTGTTTGGGAGAAGTTTTTGAGATAGGGGAGTATGCTCTTCACCCTTGAGGTGAACCAAAAACCTTGAACCTCATAAATTATCTATTTTTGTTTAGTTTAGGAATCTTTTAGCGGGCCTGCTCTTGAGCAATCAAGAGGAACAACTCAAGTGGGGACAACCTTGTCATCATTTTCCTTGGTGGCAAGTGATTCCAACTCACTATAATCTCAAGGCTATCAAGGACACCAAAAACCTTGGTAGACATAACACTTGTCTTCGTTTGATGTGAGTAGCTCATGGGATTGTGACCATGGAGAAAATATTGAACAAGAATGCTTAAGGTACTCTTGAGGCCGCAAGGTCCTAGTCCTTTATGAGGAGCAAGAGGGGTGTTGTGAACGGAAATCCTTATTAAGAACCATTAGATAGAAGCCACCTTGTTCAGCCGCTTATCTTCTTAGTGCAAGGATTGATCCAAGTGGTTTACCCGGATCACCTTAAGATACTCACCATATGTGTCCCTTTGGTTGTGTCATTTGACATTTCCACGACAAAGCCAACATCTCTTGTGGGTAACCACTTGGTGTGAGGTGAGGGGGCATCAAGTTGTGGGCTAAGTTGGTAAGTATTGAGCCTTGAATTTTTAGGATAGACTTGCTTGAATTATCTTCGGTTGTGTGATGCCAGTGTAAATGTTCTCACATACAAATAATCGGTAGCATTTATAGGGTGCTTTTTCGATTCTGATATCACAAGTGTTTGTCTTGGCAAGGTTGCTTTTGCCCTTGTTTCAAGTGTTTGAGACATATTTGATCCCTCACTGTTTGCAAACCTGCCAAAATTCTACTGATATTGTGACTGAAATCGAAAACATCAACCTAAAAATTTTGACCAAGCAGACCCAAAAATGCAAATTTTACACAATTCTGGTCAAGAGTTGGACAATTCTGCAACAATATCGCACTTTGTAAAGTGAAATATCATGCGATACTTCGTGCTTGCTAAAAATATCACCTGCTTTGAAGAGAAATATCGCGCGATAGTTCACCCTTGACGGACTATCACCTGACCTGCCTGGAGTATATCACCCGCCAGTACTGAGGTCTATCGCCTGGCATCGTGTGAAGTATCACGCGGTTATAGGTATATCACCCCAGTAGCTTGGAGTATATCGCCTGGTTAATTTCTATCATGCTTACAATTTGGTCAATTTCAGTCGCTGTTAATCAGGTTAGGTCTTAGAGTAGGCTTCTTGCCCTGACGTTTGAGACCTATCTTGACTCTAAATTTTTGGTTTTAGTCCTCCGGGATAACATCATTTGATTTACAAAATCACTTTGGAATAATTGTCAAGTTAGAAGGTCATTCTTGGTGCCAAGGTTCATCTCTAAGATTGTTAGCTACATTCTTAGAAAATTTTAGTGCTCTTATTGTCCAAATCACTTTCATTTAAATCTCAATTTCAATTATATTTTGGCCTAGTCCAACCTCCTGGTTCAAAAGTGCAAGGGTAGTCACCCTTTGATTTGAAGCACCTCTTTGACAGTGTTGGTAAAGCCCCTTTTTTATCTTCTCATTTCTTTTTGGACAATAGAGGACTTTGATTATCCTAGTTTGGCGTTGACACTTTGAGAGGTCACCTTATCATTGAGAGTATCTTTCTTTCATGTCAGTTACGACAAGGTACCAAGTCAATCAAAGGAAGTGACCCCCTGTTGCCTTCAGCCAGTTACCACCCGTCAAGACTCGTTGACAACATAAGGGAAAAGGACCCCTTTTTGATCAATCTCCTAAGAGTGAATCTGAGGTTTGTTTTAATTTGGGAACTAATCCTAGTGAAGTGAGCACCTCTTTTGTACCACTTTCATCAAGTATGGACATGAGTTACACTTTCACCCGACAACAAAGAGAAGCCATGAATCAAACTCTTGAGGATATCTTCCAATGACATAGAAAAGAGTATGGTGGTTCTTCTCATGCTAGTCCACCCGGGTCACCTCCCAACAACGCGAGGTATTTTGATGCTCACCAATGAGCTGAGAGACATCATAAGCAAGCTCACTCAGATTCAAGGTCATAACATGAAGACTAGAACAATGAATCTAGTGATCACCACATAAATGTAGCTAATGCTATAAGGCATTCGAGGCCATCCTCCCCACTTAAAGACACCTCTTGATATGCAAATACAAGATTGAGAAGCATTGAGAGAGAGAAGCAAGCCTATTTGGATGAACAAGCTGCTAAAAAAGAAAAAATCAGACAACTAGAAAAAGAGGAACGTGCATTGTTGGATATAAAGAAAAGAGTCACCCAAGAAGAAGAAGATAGACTCTACGCACAACAACTCCAAAGCCAATTTAATGGGAGGGGAACCAATAGTGGGACCAACTCACCCCCATCTACCCCTTCACCAAGTCCTAGAAGGAGATCAAGGACACCCTCACGATCCCCAAGTCCTAGAGGAAGAAGGGTTTTAAGATATGACCATCATAGGAGACAGTCGTCTCATAGACATTCAAAGCAACCCTCCCAACGAGCACATCATGGCTCACAACATGGAGGAAGTTATGCTAAATTTGATCATATGGATTTCATGACTATGCAACAAGAACCATCCTTTCAAGCATATGTGGAGCAATATGTGGAACAAAACAAAGATCAATTCTTAGAAAGTCTTATTAACAAAGGCACTAAAGTTCCATATAATTTTGATATTCACCAAAAGATCAAGAAATAGAGCCCTTCAACTGATGAGGTGATCTTACAAATGCAAAAGGATATAGACAGGATGAAGGCTCCCAAGAGCACGTTTCATTTAGACTCCATATGTCCTAACCCCATTGACAAAAGTGTGGTGATGGTAGAATTCCCTAAGAAAGTTGAGTTCCCAACATATGACAAATATGATGGTACTAGTGACCCTCACGACCATGTTCGATAATTCTACATAATGAGCTTCTCCTTTCACCATGAAGACTCCTACTTGATGAGATTATTCCCAAGGAGTTTAAAAGGTCAAGACATGGAGTGGTTCACCAACCTTTCCCCTCTAGTAAAGACATTTAAAGAACTTGTCCAAAGGTTTGTTCAGCATTTTGCTTACAACTTATCGAGGTTAGTCACAATGCTTGATTTGTGCAAACTCAAGCAAAATCAAGGGGAATCTTTTGTCACATTTTTACAACGATGGAGGCGATTGTGTTCAAAATACCCAAGGACAATTCCTGAGGAGGAGAGAATTGATATCATTGTGAGCAATCTAATACCAGAACTAAGATATGAAGTCAAGAAAATCCCGTTTAATTCCTTTGATACTATGGTAGAGGTGGCATGTCGCATTGAGGATGTCCTAAAAGAACAAGGAATTTTGGCTAAACCAACAAATAACAACAATAGCCAAAACAACAATACTAATGGTAATAAGGACAAAAAGAACTCCTATTGGAACAAAAACAAGCAAGTGGTCAATGATGGAGTTGTTGACTCATCTCAATCCAAAAATGAAGGAGTTCTTAACCTCTCTCCTGCAGTTCAAGCTATGAAGCTGCAAACGTCTTCAACACAACAAGACAAACCTAAGTATCAAAGGAGATCTAAAAAGGAGAAGAGACAATTTTCTAAATTGGGAGAATCTTATGCAGATGTTTTTAAGACATTAGTTGCTCATAATTTGGCACACCCACAGGATCCTACAAAACATCGTATACTGGATCCTTTACTTCATTGGTGGGATGCTAAGGCTTTTTGCGTTTTCCATAATGGGATTGGACATGACATAGAAAATTGTTTTAAACTCAAGCATCTTGTCCAAGACCTTATTGAAAAAGGACAATTACAGGTTGATGGTTTAACCACTAATGCAGATCATAAAGCCTTCAAAGAACCCTTGCCTAAATATGAAAAAGGGGAAAATTCTAACAACAAGCATGGTAAGGCTGCTATCAATTATACATACACAAATGCTGAAAATGTGATTAACATGCTTGAAGTGGCTGACGATAACATCAACATGATGAGAGGGAAAGATCCTTGTGGATATGATGTGGACTCAACTCCTATGACTGATGAAAGACCCGCTGTGGTGATAAGAGGTCCTCACTCACGAAGAATGCCCCAGTCCCTCAATGCTGTCACTAGAGGTCAGGCCCAAGCGCCCATTATTATCAGAGGTCCTAGCACTAGCAAGTCTAAGCAGCCCATGTCCAAAGGCATTCCTCCTAAATCTGGCATTGGTCCTGATTCCAATTATAATCTTATTAACCAATTACAATGTACACCCACGCAGATATCCATCTTTGAGCTTTTAGAATTGTCCCCTAAGCATAAGTGTGTCCTTGAAGATGCTTTGTGAGCAGCCAGTGTCCCTAATAACTTAGATATTGATCAATTCCAGAATATGGTCAACCATTTGGCTAGCCCTCATTACCTCACCTTCTCAGAAGAAGATGACAAATCCATCAGTCACCCACATAACTTGGCCTTACACATCAAAGTCATGATTCATAAAACCCGTGTCAGGCGTGTACTGATAGATGGGGGTGCAGGGCTCAATATTTGTACCATGAGTTTGTTGCTAGCTCTAGGATATTCTGAGAACGTCATTGACACAAGGAAAAAGATCACAATCAAGGCATATGATGAAGCAGAAAGAAGTTCTAAGGGATTGGCCATTTTGCCTATTCGCATTGGTCCAGTAGAAAAGGATATCTTATTTCAAATTGTTGATGTTGGACCTTTAGCCTACAACATTTTGCTAGGTAGGCCATGGATTCACGAGATGCAAGCAGTCCCATCAACGTATCACCAGTGTGTTAAGTTTCCCCATAACGGTGTAGAAATTTGCATACCTGGAGATAGTGCTTTGTCAGTTAATAACATTTCTGCTGGATCACATGTACCTTTGAATAGGGAAGCTGACAGTCCTAGTAGTTCACTTGAACAATGCAAGCAGAAGTTTAGGACCATAGATCTTGGGATGGGAGATTATAAAATTGATTCTTTTACAAACATGCCAATCTCTCCTAGGTCTTATGGGAGACCATCACCAAATATGAAGCCTTCATCATCAGCAATGACATTATTTGGAAAATTTGTTGAGTCTTCGGTTCCTATTCAGGAAGAAAAGGAGGAAGTTGCCGTAAGGGACTGGATCTATCATGAGGAAAAATATAAACACAATGAGAACTTTACTCCTTCGCCTGAAGCTTATGGGAGAGGGTATACAATGGTTAAGAATATGGGTTATCCTGGATATGGTCCCCTTAGTCATAGGTTCGATGCTAAAGCTGAGCCTCTTGATCATGCTCTTTTCGGATGAAAGAATAAGTCCACGGTTGGCTTAGGTTTTGAGACTACAAAGAAGAAAGGTGTCCCTATTCCAGCTGTGACAGACAGTGACAGTGGCTCAGACTATATGCCTGATCTTTCTAATCAACAAGATGTGTTTGATGATTGGGTGCCCTCAACAAATCTCCTTTGGGGAGATTCCACAGATTTGATACTTAACAGTCCTACTATCTCAGCTGCGGCGGATAGTGACTGTATGACTGCTAGATCGATAATGGAAAGTGTTGCTATCCTAGCTGCGACAGATAGTACCAATGCTAGCGCTAGAGAGGGGGAAACCCTTCCTAACCTTGAGGCTTCTACATCACGAGGCCCAAATGATGACTCAGACACAGACTCCCATGAATATGAATGGGACTCACTTTCAGATGCAACAGTTGATTTGGACATAGATATTGTCCATGCTTATAGTACCCAACCCGATGTGGCCAATGAGCTTAGTATAGGACTAGAGGATTGTACTCCTCAAATTGCCTTAGTGGATGACGCTTCATTTGGTAGGACAAATCCTAGTTCGGGTATCTTAGGAGAAGACTTGATGAATCCCAATTGTATGGTCACCAGAGATGACACCTTTCACATAAATAACATTGAACCAGTCATTGACCTACCCCTTGTTCACTTTGACCTAATTGATTGGTCTCAGTGCCATCAAGAGCCTATATTCCTCACTTTTTAGAATGATTACGAAATTGCCTGCTATCTGAATGCTCTTGAACCCATGGCTTCTTCCACTAGTGAACCAACAACCAGCATGACAGAGCCTGATATTAAGTACCTTAGTCTAAAAATAAAAGAGAAAGAAAAAAAGAAAAATAGGTCTGATAGTGAAAACCACTTTGTGGCGGTATCAAAACCAAAAATAGTAAAAAGAAATGACGTATCTGAGGGTGAAAACCTCTTTGAAGCACCTAAGGATGGGGTACTTAATAACTTGCTGAGTTATTTCCAGGATAGATCATCAGTATTGATTGAGCCAACAAAGACAATGAATTTGAACACAAAAGAAACTCCTCAAATAGTCCATCTTGCTCAGTCTTTATCAGAAGAAGAGACCAAGGCATATGTACAGTTCTTACAAAAGAAGAAAATTAATTTTGCATGGACCTATTCAGACATGCCAGGGCTTGACACAAATCTTATAATGCATCACTTATCCATAGCCCCAGGAGTCAAACCAGTGAAACAGAGACTCAGAAAAATGCATCCACATGTAGCTCTCCTTGTCAAAGTGGAATTAGAAAAACTTTTGAGAGCTGGATTCATTAGAGCCATCGATTATGTAGAATGGATCTCAAACATAGTACTAGTTTCCAAACATGATGGGTCCATTCATGTATGCATAGATTTTAGAGATTTAAACAAAGCATGCCCAAAGGATGATTTTCCACTTCCAAACATTGACATGATAGTGGACATGATAGTGGGCTATGAAATATACTCTCTAATGGATGGTTTCTCAGGCTATAATCAAATTAAAATAGCTCTCGAAGACCAAGAGAAAATAGCGTTCACATGTGCATGGGGAACCTATTGCTGGAACGTCATGCCATTTGGATTAAAGAATGCAGGAGCAACCTACCAAAGAGCTATGACCACTATCTTTCATGATATGATCACAAAAACATGGAAGATTATGTGGATGATACCCTGGCAAAATCAAGAAAATGAGACACACACCTCGATGATCTGAAAGTAATTCTAGATCGCATGGAACAGTTTCAACTCAGATTGAATCCAAAAAAGTGCACATTTGGTGTCACCTCAGGCAAACTTTTAGGATTCATAATATCAGCAAAAGGTATCGAGGTTGATCCCAAAAAGGTCCAAGCAATTCTAGACATGCCACCTCCTCAAAATATCAGCCAAATGAGAAGTCTTCATGGATGTCTTCAATTGATTAGGAGGTTTATTTCCCAGCTTGTAGATAGAGCGCAACCCTTTAACAAGACATTACATAAGGGTGCTTCTTGTGTTTGGAATGAGGATTGTCAAAAGAGCCTAGATCAGATCAAACAATACTTGGCTAATCCTCCGATCCTAATGCCTCCTATTTTAGGGAAACCATTGATCCTATATATTTCAGCTACAGACACTTCCCTGGGAGCATTGTTGGCTCAATTAGATGATACTGGGAAAGAACGGGCCATATACTATATCAGCCGTACTCTAGTCTCCTATGAGATCAATTACAATAACATTGAGAAGTCTTGTCTTGTAGTGGTGTTTGCTTCTCAAAAGTTGCGCCACTACATGCTGGCTCATACCATACATTTGGTTGCCAAAATTGATCCTCTTAAATACTTGCTTAGTAAGGCTGCCCTCACGGGTAGACTTGCTAAATGGATGATGGTCCTAACTGAATTTGACATAGAGTACGTTGAAAGGAAGGCCATAAAAGGGCAAGCTATTGCTGACCAATTAGCTGATTTCCCAATTCAGGATAGTATGCCGGTCCAAGTGGAATTCCCAGACGAACACATCTTGTATACAACTACTTGCACTTGGACAATGTTCTTTGATGGTTCCTGCATGCAAAATGGATCAGGTGCTGGAGTATTATTTGTTTCTCCATATGGGTACAATATTCCAAAGTCTTACAAACTTTTATTCCCATGTACGAATAATATTGCAGAATATGAAGCTTTAACCAATGGCTTGAGAATGGCTATAGAATGGAACATCACAGAGTTACATGTCTTTGGGGATTCCTAGTTAATCATCAACCAAGTCAATGAGGAGTATCAAACCAAGGATGATAAATTGATACCCTACAAAAAGATGGTTGACTCATTGAAGCGTTACTTTACCTTTATTATGTTTCAATACATCCCTAGGATAGAGAACAAAGCCGCAGATGTCATGGCCACATTAGCTTCCCTTCTTCAGTTGGAGACACATGAATCTAGATTTGAATTCCTGGTGGAAGAGCTACACCATCCCATCTTTGACTCGTCTGAAAGCCATGTCATTTGTACCATTGTCACACACGAGTCTTCCCGATATGGTTCTATCTATTCATATCTTCGTGATGGCATCATCCCTGACACATTCAACCACTCTGAACACTAAAACCTCATCTGTAACACCTCTCACCACACCCTCATCTCTGGTGATTTATATAGGAGGGGTTTAGATGGGACGCTCCTTAGGTGCTTGGAAAAGGAGGAATCTAACCAAGCGTTAGTTGACATCCACAAGGGCATTTGTGGTGGACATTCTAATGGTCTTGCCATGGCCCGAAGGTTGCTTAGGGTGGGATATTATTGGCCCACAATGCAGATAGATGCAGTCGCCTTTGCTAAGTTGTGTGAAAAATGTTAGAAACATGGAAACCTGATTCATGCTCTAGGTAGGGAGCTGATCCCTTCTATTTCTCATTGGCCATTTCAGCACTGGGCCTTTGATCTAGTTGGGCAAATTCATCCCAACTCATCAGGTGGACATAAGTTCATTATTACTGCCACTGACTACTTCACAAAATGGGTGGAAGTTGTGCCACTTTCTGTTGCTTCAGGGAAGACTATCTCTTTGTTCATCTTGAATCATATTATTTGCCAGTTTGGAGTGCCTTCTAAGATTATCACTGATAACGGTGGTCAATTCAAGAATAAGGACCTAAAGCATTTATGCAAAAAGTTTAAAATCAAGCAACACTAGTCCTCCATCTATTTTCCACAGGGAAACGGACAGGCAGAAGCCTCTAACAAAACCATTCTTAAGATTCTTCATAGGAAAGTGCACAAGAATGGTAGGGATTGGCACTTACAAATCAATCCAGCACTATGGGCTTACAGAACAAGCATTCACACACCTACAGGAGCCACTCCTTTTTCTCTCACCTATGGCACTGAAGCGGTATTGCCTTTAGAAGTCAAGATACCATCACTTAGAGTCTCACTCAAAGGTTTGATTATAGATGAGGATTACCGCGCCATGAGGTTACAGGAACTAGAACTTCTAGATGAGATGCGTAAGGCTTCCTTTGATCATATGAGGGTGTACCAGAAGCGTATGTCCAAGGCATTCAACAAGAAGGTTCACCCTAGAGAATTTCAAATAGGTGATCTTGTTTTGCGAGAAAACCCTAAGAACCAACATAACAGAGAACAAAAGGGCAAGTTTGAACCTAACTGGCTTGGACCGTATGTCATCACAGCTGCTTTTGGTACAGGTGCGTATTTACTATTAGATCCTGATGGAGAACAGCTCCCTGATCCCATCAACATTGTGCACCTCAAGAAGTGCTATCCTTGATGCCCATTTTGTCTGGGGGCATCCCTTGTACATATTTTATGATCTTGAAAAAATACCACAAAAATTGATATATGATGCTGAAAAAATCCTAAAAAGCATAAAAAGTCCTGAAAAAATACAAAAAAAAATACAAAAAAAAAAAAAATTCAAAAAATAGAAAAAAGTGCCTTGGTGAAAACCTGGAAACAGACACCTTGGTAGCAAAAATCCAAAAAATGAAAAAAATGAAAAAAGATTCCAAGTGGTGAAAACTTGGAAATAGGCGCTACTTGAGGCCTTTGCACTCCTATTTCTTAGCATGCGTCCTTGACACTTAGCCACTTTCCATCATGCCTTGACCTTATTTGACTTGGTCTGGAATTGGTCTTTCTCTTTGTCTAGGGGGCATAACTATTAGCATTGGTCCTTTAGGTGCGTTTGTCTCTTGGGGCATTTCACAAATAGGTGTTTTTCAACACCACCCCAAACAGTGTTTTTCAACACTACCCTTGCGTCGAGTGTTTCTTAACACTTATCAGATGTCTTACCCAACAGTCTAGTATGATGCGACGTTGCTCATTTGCAAATGTGATACTTAGAGTCTGACTCTATGACCAACACACACGCACTTAAACAATCAACTTGTTGAGATATGTTGACTTTATTTTTCTTTGTGTGCTGTCTATGAGAATTTCTTTGATGAGTGGTCTCTCCCTGAGAAGTTTTCAATGATAACATGTTTTCTTTCTTTATCTGCTTGTGGGTATATTTTGTTGGTCCTAATTGTCATGAGCATTTATGCTGGTCTTACTTGACACTATGGATTGACAAGGTATTATCCTTGACTATTTTGTGAGTGCATGCTTCTAATTATCCTGACTTTCATGTGTCTTGATACAAGCATAATCTTTCCATATGAAACTTAGGTAATCTGACTGCATTAGTCATCTTGACCTATATGTCTTTGATGCCTAGGTGAGATTTCCACATTTCTATCTGATAAAGATCATATTCATATCCACATAGTTATACTAGTGTGCATTGTATGATCTTATGACGCTACCAATAATACTCGATGATGATAATTAGATGTCTATAAGCATTGTGACCTTGCAAGTCAACCACTTTCATAGTAGCTTGCATTTTTAGGGTCATGTTAGATTAGTTTTGCACTTTGCATATGGAGAGAGCTTTCCTTTTTATCATCTACAGACTAGTTGGTCAACTGTGCTCATTTTCTGATTCTTCTTGATCATATCTTTTATTTCTGGTCTTTCATATCACATCATTTTCTATCCATTTTCGGACTCAAAATCAAAATCTGAGTCGCATTTCTAAATTTTCCCTTTCTTCTGAGCAGTTGACTAACTTTTTGAGGCATAATCCAATTTTCGATGGACTTTCTTCCTTCCATGTCTCTCAATTTTCTAGTCTTTCATTCACCCTATCTCTTTTCTTCTATCTCATCACTGGGGCATGTTTTATTGCCTAATGGTTATCCTGTTATCATTTACCTTCGATTGTGGTTTCATTCTGATTTGATCAAATCTTTATCGATTTGCTGTCTCTCCTCTACCTGATTTCGATTTCGATTCTGAGGGGGCAGTATTTATGGGATTCTCATCCCCGATTCCTTGATTCTCTTGATTCAGACATCTTTTGTGAGCTTTTGCTCAAATTTGAGATTCTTATCTCTTACTTTGAATGTGATCCCGAATTGACCTCATGTTCAAAGACCTTTGTCTATGCTTTGTCCGGATATGATCCCGAATCGACCTCATATTTGAGTTGTTTTGTTGTCCCATATCGATCTCACATTTCAATTCTTCTTTGACTGCATGTGTTTCCAAATCGATCACACATTAGTCAAAGAGGGGCAAATGTATGCACCCAAAAATGGTCGCCTAGACTTTGGGCCCCATTTATTCAATTTATCAATCCTGAATCAATTTTATCAATAATCAATATTTTCAACAATATCAATCTCTTGATCAAGTCTTAATTTCGATCATATATTTAATTTTTATCCTTGGGCTAACCATTTATCCTAAGTCTTTATTTAATTAAAAGGAATATTTCCTCCCCTTTTGATTAAATAAAAAGCCCCACTTTTCCTCTTATCCTAAGTTGCACAAATAAAGCATTATTCCTATTTCACAAAAAGAAAAAAAGTACTTTTTGTCTCACATGAGGCTCAAAGTCAACACTTCACTCTCATTAGAGGATACTTGTGCACATGGATTGCTCCTCTTTCAAGCTCCACCGCCAATTAAGACTTTTGCCTCTTAATCTCAATGGTCCATTCCTTTGCATTTCTTATAAAAGGAGAGCTCTCTCCTTCATTTGCATATCCATCTCTTTCATGCTATTGTTATGCTGCAGGTTTTCTAGGTGCATTTGGAGCTTTTGGAGATCATTGCTACATCAAGCTTTTCATGGATTTCCTCATTGCTTCATAGTTTAGACTTCATTTCTTGCATTATCATAGCATCCATAGCTTCATTTCTTAGTTTAGATTTTCTTTTATGCAATAGAGTAGCTCACATAGCTTAAATAGGAAGGCTTGGTAATACTTGTTCTTTCCTTTCATAGCATAGTTTGTACTTTCACTTCATAGATTAGATTGCATTTCCATTTCTAGTTGCATATTCATTTTAATATAGCTTGCATTGCATTGCATATTTGATTTTTGGAGATTTTGGCATTTTTGCCCTTGTCTTCATTGTGAATCTCTCATTGTGTGGTTGACTAGCAAGGTCATGAGTTCATAGCTCTAGCTGAGAGCAATTTTCAATCTTGCAACTCCATACATAGAGAGCTATGAGCTACTTTGTGAGGCCTCACTCTTGAGCAACCTTTCATGTAATGGTTCATATAAGTGCACCATTTTAGTGTGTACAACAGGAGCATACTGGATTCAACCCCGGGTCAACACTTCATTACTTCAGGCAATGTTTGGTACCTTCATTATTTATGTTCATCCACTTATGTATGTTTGCCAAAATGTCCATATGAAATCTAGAGAAATACATTAATTTTATATTGAATTCATGATTTATAATTTAGTTGTAGCAGATCAATGTGTTTGAACTCAAGAATACCCCTTACTTGGTTTCCTACAAAGCGTTTGGCAAAATCTGTCAGACAATTAAAATTTTGGTCGAAGTAAGTGTATACATGAAGGATGAAACACATAAGAAGCTATGAGAAGCTATGAGAAGGTGACGTGAAGCTAATGAAATGAGGCATCTTTAACAAGAATTTCCCTTTTGAGAGTATATGATTACAATGTGGGGGAGTCGAAGAAAATATATGTACAGTTATAAAATTTCATGCCTTGAAATTTTATAACATAGTTCCTTAGCATAGTTTACATTGAATCACCACCACCATTCTATTTTGATAGCATGCTAGCTTGAAGAGAAAAAAAGTATGATGTCAAATGTGCTATCAAACAACTCATGGGCTATGAGTCAACATGGTATGTTGTTTATACAAGATCAGTAAAAGGACATCTTGATAAAATAGTATGGAAGATCATTAAGCCTAGATGACAATGATACAATGGTTCACATTTTGAACCTTACAAGATCCTAAAGCTATCATGATATCAAAATAGAATGGTAGTGGTGATTCAATACATCTACAACCTCAACAATATGGAAAGATTGATCTAATAACATCAAATATATTACAAATGCCAAGCTCATGATATCAATGAAATAACAGTGTATAAAATAATATATGGTACACAAAAACAAAAAGCATGCAATGACAAAAATAACATTGCATGATGCTCTAGCTCAAATTCAAAACAACAAGTGTATTAATGTATGATCTAATAGCAACAATATAACAAATAGAGCACTGACCAATCAAATAGGGACATCATTAATAAAATAATGTCAATCAATGATGCAAATAGTTCAAAGGCATGGAAAAATCAATGAGCATCAATATCAACATAAATCAAATGCCTAAATACTCCACATGGTGCCATGACAGTAGCAAGGTCATGAGGTGCTCAAACAGTGAGCTCATAAACAATGCATGATGCCTTAGCTTGCAGCCCATGAGCCATCAAAACATTTCCTCATGAAATGATCATAAATAAGGAGTACCACATAGTGAATATCAACAACAAACAAATAAAGAAAGATCAAACACTTCACACAATGCCTTGAAGGTAATAGCAATGATGCCCTAGCTCTCAAAGCTCGTGGGTCATCAAGTATTCCAAATGCAAAGATGTAAAAAATGCTAGTATTAACATTCATATTGTGCCATTAAATCAAAAAATGCCATCAAAATGAAATTGAGTTAATGAGAAGACAAAGCTCAAATGTCTACCTCAAGTCATGGCTTCCATATGAAGATCAAATGCTAAGGAACTATGTTATAAAATTTCAAGGCATGAAATTTTATAGCTGTACATATATTTTCTTTGACTCCCCCACATTGTAAACTCAATGCTAATTGTAGATGAGGATCAGTAATAGGGTGCCATGCATTTCTTAGATCCTTTGGATCTAACCCCATCTTTTCCTTCCTTGCATCTTCTGGATCATACATGAGCATACTAAATTCAACCCCGGGTCTATACTTCATTACTTCAAGCAATGTTTGGTACCTTCATTTTTTTATGTTCATCCACTTATGTATGTTTGCATTTATTCATATTCTTTTGAAAATTGGCTATACTCATATTCTTCTTGTGTCTGAGTCTTCCAACTATGATCAATTTAATGCTGTAAATCTTGATATAGAATTTGATATCAACTTGTCATATATCCATTCCAAATTATATAACTCCATTTGAATAAACATACATTCCAACTATTTGACAAAATGTCCATATGAAATCTAGAGAAATACATTAATTTTATAGTGAATTCATGATTTATAATTCAGTTGTAGCAGCTCAATGTGTTTGAACTCAAGAATACCCCTTGGTTTCCTATAAAGCATTTGGCAAAATCTGTCAGAAAATTAAAAGTTTAGTCGAAGTAAGTGTATACATGAAGGATAAAACACTTAGGAAGCTATGAGAAGCTATGAGAAGGTGATGTGAAGCTAATGAAAGGAGGCATCTCTAACTAGAATTGCCCTTTTGAGAGTATATGATTACAATGTGGGGGATTCGAAGAAAATATATGTACAATTATAAATCCTAAAGTTAAATTTACAAAGTAACATATCATTTATAAAACCTACCGTAACATGTCATTTTTTGTTTGACATTTTTTGTCACAACTAAAGAGTTCTCACCACGAGCAAATAGAGTGACCATTTTCTATCAAAACCATTTTTGTAGATATAAACATTAAGTACAACATGTCCAATTTTTTTCGCAGATATACACATTAAGGATCATGTCAGATAATACAAGGGAATTCAATTAAAATAGGGAGACAATCGCTAGATTATTGTGTAATGTCCATGCAAGAGTTGTAACGGCTTAAAAACAAGAAGAATCAAAATCAAAACAATAAAGAGACATTATAGGGATAATGGTCCCATTGAAGGGGGGTTTGATTATCATCCATTGGTAAGTTGTTTGTTATATTATTTTCAGTATATATATATATATATATATATATATATATATATATATATATATATATATATATATATATATATATATATATATATATATATATATGAACTATGGAAGGAGGTTTAATTATCACATTAAAGGGGAGTTTGATTATCATAATTTTTATATAGGTCAATCTCCCCAGTGTAGTACGTGATATGGACCACCACATCTCAGAGGAACATGGGGGTGTGAATATAGAGGAACATGGAGGTGTGAGTATTGAAGCTGAAGATCATGATCCCATGGAAGATGATGATCATACGCCAAAAAATACATTTGAAGATGATGGTATGAATACATTGATCATTGACACATTTGGTATTGTTGTTGGTGAATTTGAAGGTTATGAATGGTTTATCCAACATAGCAATGTCACGTATGCTAAGGTTTATCATATATGTAATTATAGTCTATAAAAGGTGAAACATGTACCATTAAGATTGTTTATAGTAACGACTTATATATTTTTCTATAGATTAATAGGTGAGCTTCTGTTACCACCATCAAATATTCTCCCTTTCTCATATTGAGAATTATGTGCCACTATGAAATATATTGGAATGGAGTATCAAGTAATAGATGCTTGTCCCGAAGATTATATTATTTATAATAAAGAACATGAAAATGCAACAGAATGTTATGAATGCCATACAAGTAGATATCGAGATGATCAAATGAAAAAAAAAGTGCCTTGCAAGGTTCTTCGTTACATCCCCATTATTCCATGTCTGAAATGATTATGCAGGTGCAATAGCTTGGCACAATTTATGGATTACCATGCACGCTGTAGGAGTCAAGATGACATTATTCAAATGCCTGCAGATGGTTTATCATTTATGGACACAGAGGAAAAGTGGCCACACTTTAAAGAAGAACCTCTAAATCTTAGGCTTTCTCTAGCAACAAACAGTGTCAATCTGTATGGAGAGATGCGATCTATTTACTCGGTGTGGCCTATTTTTGTTATCAACAATAACCTTCCTCCATAGATGTCAATAAAGAAGGAGCACATTATGTTGGCAATGATTGTTTTAGGTATTTTATTATTTTATAGTTATCTACATGTAATTATAAGTCTTGAAGTAAAATGGCCATAATAATTATTTGATGTTGTTGTTAATTCAACTAGGTAAGTACCAAGTGAAAGATATGAATGTATATATTGTGCCTCTTATCAAGGAGTTGTTGGTGTTATGAAATGGTTTCACTATGTATGACATCTCTAGACCAATTGGACAAAGATAATTTTAATTCCATGCAATATTTGTGTAGACAATTCATGATGCTCCAGGGTTGACACATTTCTATGGTATGTTATGGTGAATTCTAGTTGTACGTGATAATTCTAATTCTAAAAATTCACATATTTAATCCAATTGTATCGTTATCTTGTAGGTCTTCAAACAAAGAGAAAATTTGCATGTCCAATGTGTGGTCCAAAGATGAAATCTTGTCATTCCAAAAGTTTAAGAAACCAGGTATTTGATGAGTATATGCACTTCCTCCACAGAAATCATAAGTATCAAAGTGCGGAAAACCATCTTTTCAATGGGAAAGAAGAGACTACATCAAAGCCCCAAAGAGTGACACCTCACCTATGGCAGTTGGAATATAATAGAATTCAAGGTAATATCATTCCACCTAATAGCTGATATTTGAAAAATATATATTTTGATTGTGTTTTGTTGGCTAATTATGTAGTTGATGATCTTGAAGGTCATGAAGGCATCACTGACCAGCTTCCAAGTGGACTAAAATGTTATCCCAAAGAATTTAGTAGGTTTTCCTACTATGAGTAGCTACAAATTGTGAATTTGTTTGATACTATGCATATTGGAAAGAATGTAATAGAGACACTATGAAAAATATTGGATTAAAGACGTGACAAAGAAAAACTTTGCAAAATTTGTAGTGACATTCATGATTCCAATCATGCAATGAAAAATATCATTGAAACAAATAGCAATGGAGACCGGATTAATGCAAGTGCTCTTCCTTGGTTATTAACAAAGCAACAAAGTAATGCCATAAAAGAAGTCATACAATTTTTTTTAATTTCCTACAAGATTTGCTGCGAATATAAGCAATCTCATATCAAAGAAAAATAATTTTGGGTGAGGGATGAAAATGCATGATTGACATACCTTCATCAAGGTAAGTCACAGTCTTTTGTATTTACAATATATTTGTGTAACTGCATTCAATTTTTATTGTATGAAATGATAAGTTAACGATTTTTGTAGTATTTGCTACCCCTATTGCTCCCAAAGAACTTCGACAATAATATCAAACAAGTGATATATGATCTTGGAAAATACATGAGGTAAGCAGTGATATTTGTTCAATATATCAAACAATAATATCAAATAAGTAATATTGTAAAGTCTCGTATTTATATATTTTTGTCTTGAATCCCTTGTAGGTGGTTGTCATCTAAAGAAATTCATAAAGAAGATATAAAATATTGGAAAAAAAGAATTTGTCAACTAATATATGAAATGAAAAAGTGTTTACCTTAAACTTTTTTCAATGCACAAGAACACTACGTCATACACCAAGTTGAGGAGATTGAATTGTGTGGACCTATATAGGCTAGGCTAATGTGGATGGTTGAGAGATAGTTGAAATTTTTGAAGGGTTTGGTATGACAAAGAGAACACCTTGAGGGTTCTATGGTTGAGGAATATATGGTATACCAGATGATGGTGTATGTTACTCAATATCTTCTTAATCTTGCAACAAAGACCCATATAGATTGCATTTGGGATCTCGAATCCATTAAAAAATTTGAAGGGGAGTACTTGGTGGGCAACGATAGATTTAGGAAACTGAAAGGTAATAAATTATGAGATGTTATTGTAGTTAATTAATTCTTAATCTTCAAAATAAATCTGTCGTAAGTCATCTATTTACTTTTGTATAGTTTCTAAAGAGTGAGATACAATACATTTGTTTATTGCAAAAAATCAAGATTGGATGACGGTATGGATTGAACGATGTCAGCATTATGGTCATAGATTAAAATAGGAATTTGTGTCTTCATTGGTTATACAAGCTCATCGTAATGGAGATCTCAATGTTACACAAAAGGAAATAGATTTAGCATATGGTTTAAGAGATCACCAAGTACTTATAAATTTGTTAATCAATTGTATGTTTTTCAATTCGTGATGAAATAATTTATACATATTTGACATTATTGTAGGTGAAACACCACAAGGCTATGTTATGCAATGGTTATAAATTTTGCATCAAAAATTTGGATGACACGAAGAGAACTTGTGATTCTAGGATAAGTGGTCTTGTAAGAGACTAATATTTCATTTAGAAATGACTTACATCCTCGAGAGTCACAAAATCGATACTATGGTATTTTGGTTGATATACTTGACTGTGAGTTTAATTCTTTCAAATTAGTTCTCTTCATCGTGAAATGGTATAGACTATGACTCAATCAAAATGATCCTGATAGAACTGTTATTGAACATGATAATGGATTTCCAATAATTAATACAAGGTTGTTTGAACTAGTTAGGGAAGAGTCCTATGTTCTTCCAAGCCAATGTGAGTAGATATTTTACTCAGAGAATCCACATAAACTAGGTTGGTCATTTGTTGTTAGACATGATCCAAGAGGAAGGTTGATAAAATATAATGTGATGGAAGAAGAAGATATCGAGAAAGAGGAATAAGTGGAAGATGATCACGATCGAGAGTTAGTTGAAGAAGAATATGAAGAAGAAGAAGACGATGATGCTGCTACTGATCACAATGATGATGATGATGATGTTGATGATGATGACAATAGTGGTGGTGATGATGTCATCAACGATGATGATCTTGATGATGAGATGGATGAAGAAGAATATCAATGAAATATATAATTATGTCAGATGTTTGACATGTTTTAACGATTGTTTTGGGTTGAAATTTGCACTTTTTCCACTAATATGCTTAGGGTTTCATATTAATGACATTTTTGGTTTTAGCGTGAATATCTAACTACTCTTATTCACCTTGTTTTATATGTCCTACTTATATCTTTGATCTTTTTTTAAGATAAATTTTATTTTAAAAGAGTGTATTTAATCTTTATATGTTTAAACAATCTCACTAGTTAAGACTGTTCTCATTTCTAGTGTGACAATCTGAGGGTGACCCCACAATAGTGGGTTACACTTTTTCAGACGTGATGATTTTTCTTGAAATGACATATTTTTAATAAAATATGATAATTTAAGCCTTGAGAGGTTCCATTTAAAGTAATTAATTACAAATGGTTAGCTCAAAGCCTCTTAGATAAAAAAAACATTGATATAACATCTATACTCCTTATTCATACCTATAATGGAGTCTCCTTCACACCTATTAAAATGCTAACAAAAAATCACTTTGACTTTATTTTTTGGTAGATCAAATAAATCCATTTGACAAACCTATCTATGATGTTGCTACTAATCACGATGATGATGATGATGATGATGATGATGATGTTGATGACAATGACGATGATGATGACGATAGTGGTCGTGATGATGTCGTCGACGATGATGATCTTGATGATGAGATGGATGAAGAAGAATATCAATGAAATAAACAATTATGTCAGATGTTTAGCATGTTTTAACAATTGTTTTGGGTTGAAATTTGCACTTTTTCCACTAATATGCTCAGGGTTTCATATTAATGGCATTTTTGGTTTTAGCGCGAATATCTAACTACTCTTATTCACCTTGTTTTATATGTCCTACTTATATCTTTGATCTTTTTTTAAGATAAATTTCATTTTAAACGAGTGTATTTAATCTTTATATGTTTAAACAATCTCACTAGTTAAGACTGTTCTCATTTCTAGTGTGACAATCTGAGGCTGACCCCACAATAGTGGGTTACACTTTTTTAGACATGATGATTTTTGTTGAAATGACATATTTTTAATAAAATATGATAATTTAAGCCTTGAGAGGTTCTATTTAAAGTAATTAATTACAAATGGTTAGCTCAAAGCCTCTTAGATAAAAAAAATATTGATATAACATCTATACTCCTTATTCATACCTATAATGGAGTCTCTTTCGCACCTATTAAAATGCTAACAAAAAATCACTTTGACTTTATCTTTTGGCAGATCAAATAAATCTATTTGACAAACCTATCTATGTAGTAAGGTACTACTCCAAAAAAATCTTTCCAATAATTATAATGTTAATATATATTAAGTTTATTATGACTTTGTATTTTTAGTTTTACTAAACATAGATATTTTACTGTATGTCTACCTCTATGTTTGACGCTTATGAAAAAATAGTAAATGAGAGAAAAAAAATTATAAAAAATATCTATGCCCTAGGTATTGAAGTTCTCTTTTTATAAAAAAAGAGAAAAAATGAAATTGGACAAATACACAACAAGTTATAATCTATGTAGTCAAGGTATATCAAAATTATGCTTTAGTCAACTTCAAACGTTAATAAAATATGCAATAATCATGATAATGTCATCAAATCAATTGCATGCCCTGTGTATGGATGTTATAAAACTAAATTTGAAAGCACATTGATATCTATTTTAGAAAAAAAGTTATGCTCTATGAAAATAATGTAACTCTTTAAAAATGATATTTTCAACAACATACTAGTTTTCATGGGAGAAAAAAAAACCATTCAAATCAATTAAAAAACAAAAATAAAAAATATATTTAGAATCTAGATAGAAAATCTTAAAAGACTCTAGTTTACTTCATCTTCTGATTTCAAACGATTTAACTAAAATGTGCATCTGAATCTTTTTTTCTTTTTTTTTAAATGTAGAGTTCAGTGTCTGTTCAGGCAAAAAACTGTAACCCACTATTGTGGATTCAGCCAAGAATCAAATCACTTGAAAGACACCAGTATTTAGACATGCACAAATTAGTGATGTGATTAAGCAAATTACCTTTCTTTATCATTTTTTGGGGTATTTTTTATATCAATGCATTGAATCTAAATACTATCTTATGAGATTTGCTTCTGATAATTTTCTATTTCCTTGCACATCAATGATGTTAAATCATAGGGGATTCTCTTTATTTCCTACAATAAAGTGAACTAATTCTGAAAGTATAAATAGATAATTTTAACAATGTATAATGTCCTTCACAAGATGCAATAAAAATACTGGTAAGGGACGATAACTGTTTGACAAAATGCCACAATAGTGGTGTCTCATGCAATACTGAGATGTTTACTTATATGCAATGCTGAGATATTCAAAATATTGTAGGATATATAGACAATTTTAACAATGTATAATGTCCTTCACAAGATGTAATAAAAAAATATGGAGTGAACTATGTTTGTCTGATTATATAACTATTATCTTTTGTTAGGTATCCCACATAGTCTCATAGATTGTCAGGTATAAATCAATACAACCCATAGAGATTAATGTCTTTTACCATTTGTAAAATATCTCTCTCATTTCCACATGTCTCTCTCAATTCATGAAGTGTAGGTACCAACAAATATGTATTTGTCATATTTGTCTTCCTCGAGTGAGGAAAATGTAGGAATGGAAGAAGAAAGTGAGACATTTAGTATGTCTAAATCAAGGAGATCGACTCGAGGTCAAAAAATTAGAAAGAAATTCAATAAACGTATGAAATTTTTCCTTTCTTAAGGGGGGTCGTGTCCTTATGATGATGAGAGTAAAGGTGACTCAGAGATTTCCTTTAGGTACAAACATCTACAAGAACAATGGGTCCCCGATGAACTTCCTTCAATAAACACTAATTTTTGTGTTAGAGAGAGGATATATTGCATATCACCGTCTTCATTACATGGTTTGGGCCTATTTTCCATGGATGTCATAAAGGTCTCTTACATCAAAGTTGTCAAATTGATGGAGTATGTTGGACTTTGTTATGATTACAGTAGTTGGATGCAGATTGTTAAATATAAAAAAAGTATGTGTAGGTATGCACTCGCGGTAAATTATATACAACAAAAAGTCAGTGAACAAAGTAAAATAGTAGCTATATATGTTGATGGAAGGCCAAAAGTATAAGGAAATATTATAGGTTTTATAAACAGTACACGACCTGCATCAACTAAGAAGCAACCCAATTGCATATTTGAGGCGCGCGAGGGAAATCATGTATTTGTATGTGCGATCAAATCAATATGTGGAGGTGAAGAGCTACTTATCAATTACAATTTGAATCACATAGATGCAAAAAAATCCATGACTATCATGGGTGAGGTGGTACGCATTCTGATAATTATCTATTATTCAACGTAACTTATAATAAGAACACATGTGTTTTAACATGTCTCAATGATTTTTTTTGAAATATAGGGCTATAGTATGGATCAAAAGCCACATGATATGCATGACGATGATGGTTCTCATGGGACTTCTTCTCGACAGGTAAAACTCATTGTTGTTGTACAAATGCACATACAAGAAAAATGTTAATGCATATTTTTTGTTATGTTTTATTCTTCACTACTATTTTGGATTACTTTTAAATAAAGTGCTAATAATATTGTTCTCACAAATGAGTACCGATAAGAAAAAGGGAAAGGAACAAGTAGTCCATGAGGAGCCGCAGGATGAGCAGGATCTATTCAATGTTGATTTTTCATCAGATGTTAATCTTGTGGTTGCACTGTAAAAGGTCCTTCGTGAAATATCAAGAGAGTTAGCTTGATTGACAGATATTCAACAGTAGACTCCTCAAATAAAGATGAGAGAGGATGTGTTGATTTACTGTGTTCAGACTTATAAAGTAAGTATTAATTATTTAAAAAGTTCAATAATGATTTTTATAGTATACTCTTTTATTTATGTCATTAACTAAAATACATGTGTTATTTTTACAGAGGATGCAAAAAACATTAAAGGGTGATGCCCTAGATGTAGATACTTTATGTGGTTCAAGTACATCACATGTTCTATCCTCCACTTGTGTTTTTCTCGAACAATATTTTTTTTAATAGCTCTAACAATCTTGTTCATGGCTGTCCATATTTTTTTATGCTATAACAATCTTATTTTTCAACCCCTATTATTGATCCTATGTTGAGTACGCTGCCTATTACAAGGATCATAACTATAGAGGTATTGACGCCTGCAATGTCGACAACATGTAGCATGACCACAGATGCGATGGCAACACCTATTGGTAAGTAGATTCCTCTTTCTCTCTCTCATTTATCATTTGTTTATTTCACTTGAACTATTCTTTCTTAGGGGGAATTTTTTAATATTAGATTCATTTTATGTAGGATGTGATGAGGAAATTCCTGGATGTACTCATGTTAGATGTACAAGAACAATAGAGAATTGTGATCAATTGCTCGTGAAAAATGAAGATGGACTTCTCTTGAGAGTAGCCCAGCTCCTAGGGTATTTTAAGGATTGATCCTTTCTTTTACTATACAATATTATACTCATAATGTAATGCACTAATCCCCTGTGCAATCCCTTGAAATCACTAATCATCCCATTATTATTTTACAGGAAATAATCTATTTTATGAAAAAATTAATGATGAATGCTTGTGCATTTTTAGGCCGACCATACGCACATAGTATCATATTTTGATTTCATTGCTAGATCGGATTTCCTTTCATCCCTTTCTTCAAGTATATTAAAAGGTAGCTTCTAACATTTTTTTTTTCTTAAAAGGTGGAAATTATAAGATAAAGAGTTAAAGGATAAATTCATTGACTCTATGACAAAAATTTTTGGACCCAACATCTTTCAAAGACTTAGGCTCCTTGAGAAAGTGGGCCAAGCTTTGAAGTATATTAGGGAAAACTATAGGTCCCAAATAGAACACAACCCTTATTACGAGCGACCCCCCTATGTTCCCATTAATAAGTAGGAGATTCTTAAAAAGGATGCACTTGAGAGAAGCGCAAGACATGGTGGACAAATACTATCACTAGAGGAAAGAAGGTACGTGATAATCTTAATAATGAAATTATGCACTATTTACTCTTTGTACTTATGTGATCTAACATATTTCAAACATCACATAGGTTTCCTAACACATCAAATACAATAGAAGCAAGAAAACAAAAGCATGGGCAACACAAGCTCGGCTCGGGTGGATATTCAAAACTTGTTGCACGAGTTGTAAGTATTAGTAAATGAAAAACTATATGCAAATATTTATAAATTGCAATCAATTTAGTTTTGATAAAATTAACTACAATATAAATTCATGATACCAAGAAAAAATGTAGGCCTTGCAGTTCAAAAAAAAGATTATAGAAGAGGACAAGAAAATAGGCTACAAACAAGGCTATATAGTCATAGTTGAACAATTCCGATCAATGAGTGTGCAAGGTTCTTCTGGCGGATCTGTCGATCATGTAAATAAGCCAATTGATTTTTATTTCAAGTTGAATATGTTAGAATAATTGAGAGGGGGGGGGGGGGGGTGAATCAGTTAGATCAGTTATCCTATAGTCCCAAATACAAAGATGTACCTTATAAAACAATTCCAACAAATTATGCAGCTCGGTAACATAAATTATCAATCTGTCTATCTAGTTTACTGATTACCAGTAATTATCCAACTATGATTACCGACTAAATCAACTATGCAATATGTAAAGTATGATAGCAAAAAAAATCACAAATAACGCATAAAACAATGATTGAACGTGGAAACCCCACTAAGGAAAAAACCACTTGGGACTGGTAACCCAAAATAATTCACTCTTCTAAAGTGAGCTCGTTGAAGAGAAAACCCTATTAAAGGTTACAATATAAACTATTAGGTGTGACCTGGTTAGAGGATTTATAACTAACAGTTAACTTTTGACCAACATTCACTATGGGGTCAACAAGATAACACTTTACATTCAACGAATGTCATAGAGTAGAACATAAGGTTGTTAAGTCCCCTCAGTTAAGAGATTTTTTGAATCAATGGTTAACCTGATACAATACTGATCTGATTCAAATACAACTCAATTGCAAGTATTTAGATCTATGCTAAGCCCATACAAATATCCTCTGATGATTAATCAATTCATTTCCTCAGTATTTCTCAACTTACTTTCACTCGGTAAATGGTTCTCTAACGCTCGGTAATGTCTGCAGTCTCAGTTCTTTCACTAACCAGTTTGATCAAACATGCATGAATAAAGTCTTCATGGAAAATCTCTGCAGTCTTCTTCTTTCCAGCATGTTTCAATAATGAAACTCATATCTCTTATATAGACAGGTAAACCTTTTTCATATCAGTCATTAGATTTTGCCACTTAATCTCCTTCATTGATTTTGCCTCTTAAACCTTCCTCGACAGATGTGTCATTAACAAGTTTCAATCTCATCCTTTAGATCTTCTCCTAATTTTGTCAGCCGTGGATCTCATAACGAACTTCATCCTTAATCTCAAAATCATAACAATTTTTGGCTCATCAAATTCAGTCGGTTGTTCTTAGCATTTAATATTTTCATCCATACTTGGTTAATATAGAAATGCGTTGGTGATAACTAGTTAAACTAGCTCGGTTAATAATGTCAGTCAGTAGACACTGCACTGGCTCGATGTATACAAAAATCTTCAATTACTGACCACATTAACATGTTCAATTTCAAATCTCTTCTTCATAGTAGATTAATGTAACATGCTCAAGTCAACAATATAAAGCCATAGACTCATCAATAAGTTACCCAATATTTTCCCTATCTTTATCTATCATATTCATCTTTTCCTCATGTAGATATCTCAGTTCTTCATCTTTTCTTCCTTCAACAGATGTTCAGATGTTTGTAACTAACATGATAAGTACTATCAAAACTAGTTGACATCAATGACAACATATTGACTGATTTAATCATCTTACATATCATTTCAGTAGCTTGGTGATCTTTAATAACTGTTCCTTCAATTCATTTAGATATTCAATCATTTGTAGTTCATCAATAAAAAACTGTAAATATTTATATTCAGATACTACAACTGATTGAATATCTGAATGAACTTATTTGTAATTTATAAATAATGGATGATATAAAACTGATCTATTTTATTGAATGATAAAATTAGATGTGATAATGCATAATGGGTAAAAGGACTTAATTACAATTTGTTGAGTGTAGCACAACTGAATAACTCAGGTCACCGAGTTGCATTTGAAAGCAAGAAGGTGAAAATCTATGATGAAAATGGAAAGCTTGTCGGGATAGGTGGACAATCAAAAGGTAATTTATTTTATCTTGACAATGTTGAGACTTCTTGTTTATTGGTGAAAAATGAAGATGCATAGTTATGGCATAAGAGGTTATGTCATGTAAATTTTGATAACATGATTAAGATCAGTAGAAAGAGAAAATTTAGAGGATTGCCTAGTCTAACCAAACCTGATCATGTTATGTGCTATCAATGTCAGAAAGGAAAGATGACAACATCTAGTTTTAAAATTAAGGACTATTCATCTAAAGGAATTTTGGAGTTGGTTCACATTGACTTATGTGGTCCTATGAGAACTCAAAGCTACAATGGTGATAGATACTTTATTTTTTTTGTTGATGACTATACTAGATTGATGACAGCTATGTTCTTGAAAGAAAAATTTGAGGCATTCAAACCGTTTAAATGGTATAAGGCTAAAGTTGAAAAAGAAACTAGAAAAGAATTGAAATGCTTAAGGTCTGATAGAGGAGGTGAGTTTGTTTCTGATGAATTCACTAACTTCTGTAATGAGCATGGTATCAAAAGGCAAGTTTTTGCACCTAGAACACCATGACAGAATGAAATTATTGAAAGAAGAAACCGATCCATTTTTGATTGTGCTAGAACATTGATGATTGAGAAAAATGTTGCATAGATGTACTGGAGAGAGGTAGTTAGCACAATAATATATGTCTTGAACCAAGTTTAGCTAAAGAAAGACACAAACAAAACACCTTATGAGTTATGGTTTGGATACACACCAAGTGTAAGTTATTTTAGAATCTTTGGTGGCAAGTGTTATATTTTGAAAGATGAGATGAATGGTAAATTTGACTCTAAAGGTGATGAAGGAATATTCTTGGGATATTCTACTAAGAGTAAAGCTTATAAATGTTTGAATAAGTTACTAATAAGATGATAGAAAGTGTTAATGTTAGAGTTGATGAGTTTTTTGAAAAGAATGATGAAGAAAGCATGAAGAAGCCGAAAGATTATGGTAGGTTTACTTATGTTGAAGATCTAGATTATCTACTGAAGCCACAGGTTGATTCTACCGAGCATTAGGAAAATGCTACCAAGAATCATCACTTGCAAACTGAGAATCAAGAAGAAGCTACTGATTAGGAAAATGAACCTGAACTGAATGATGAGCAGAGAAGAGATTAAGTGCTAGCAAGATTTGTTAGAAGACACCATCCAAAGAATCAAATCATTGGAGATAAAAAAGTTGGCATGTTGACCCGAAGTAAGTTAAGACAAAACATATGCTTAGTTTGTGAGTTTGAACCTAAGAATGTTAGGGATGCACTTGAAAATGAGGAATGGATCAATGCTATAAATGAGGAAATTGAACAAATTGAGAAGAATAAAATATGGACTTTAGTGCCTATACTGACAGATAAAAATGTTATTGGTACTAAGTGGATTTTTAGGAATAAGCTAAATGAAAATGGAGAGGTCACTAGGAATAAGGCAAGACTTGTTTGCAAGGGATATGCACAATAAGAAGGTATTGATTATGGTGAAACCTTTGCACCTATTTCTAGACTAGAAGGAGTTCACATATTACTTGCTTACGCTGCACATAAGGGATTTAAAGTATATCAAATGGATGTGAAATCAGCTTTTCTGAATGGAATTATTGAGGAGGAGGTCTACATAGAAAAAACATAAGGGTTTGTTGATTAGAATCAGAAAGACATGGTATGTAGACTGCCAAAGCTTTGTATGAATTGAAGCAAGCATTGAGGGCATGGTATGAAATACTACATGCTTATCTTATAAGTATTAGTTTTGTAAGAACTAGTAAAAACAATAATTTGTACATGAAAGGAGGATTTGATGATAACATTTTGATTGCAGAGATATTTGTTGATGATATAATCTTTGGAGGACAAGATCTAATTTGCAAATCTTTTGCTGATGACATGAGAAAGGAATTTGAGATGTCTATGTTTGGAGAGATTAAATTATTTCTAGGTTTGCAGGTTATACAACAGAAAGATGGGATTTTCATCACTCAATCAAAATACATTAAAGAAGTATTGAAATTTTTTGGCATGGAAGATGCTAAACCAGTGGGAACACCGATGGTAACTAGCTGTAAATTGAAAAAGGATGATGAATCTGGAGAAGTAAATCAGACTCTATACCAATCTATGATTGGTAAATTAATGTATGTTGTACATAGTAGGCCTGATATTGCACATGCAGTGGGGATTGTGACCATATTTTCTGCCAATCCTAAAGATTCACACATGGTTGCAGTGAAAAGAATCTTGAGATACTTGAAGAAAACATAAGACTATGGATTATGGTATACATTTGAAGGCAAATTTAAACTTAGAGTTTACACCGATGCAGATTGAGCTGGAAACATAGATGATCGGAAGAGCACAATCGGTGGAGCATTCTTTTTAGGGGAAAGGCTTGTGACTTGGATTAGCAAGAAGCAAGCATGCATTTCTCAGTCTACTACTAGAGTAGAGTATGTTGTTGCTACTACAAATTGTTCAAATATAGCTTGGATTAGACAAGTGTTGGAAGGGATGAATGAGGTAATCACTAACCCAGTGACTATATATTGTGACAACACTAGTGATATAAATATTTCTAAGAATCCTGTGATGCATTCAAAGATAAAGCATATATCCATTAAGTATCACTACTTGAGGGAACAAGTTCAAGAGAAGTAGGTGGAATTGGAATTTGTAACATCTAAGGAACAACTTGCTAATATCTTTACTAAACCATTACTGAAGGACACATTTGAATATTTGAGGACTATACTTGGGGTCCGTTCCCTATCTATTAGTCACTGAGGTGATCTAGAGGTTGCATCAACCTATACTTATCAGAAGATCATTCATTTTGATACACATAGCTCACACTTTGGATTTTGTCTAAGGTTGTGAAAGATCGTAGAAGTTGGAACATAAATTTGTTTATCTATACACTGAAGGTACTTGATTTGAACCAAACAATAGAGAATTACTTGGCTATTGCAGAGCTATTTGTATATTTTCTTTAGCAATGTTGTCAAAGGGAGAGAAAATAAGAGAGAATGAATATAACAAATCAATTTGTGAGAACATAGAGAAAGGGAGAGACTTGAATATTTGTTGTTGAGAAGAAAGAGAATCTAAGAATTGAAAAGATCAAATCCACAGGGAGAGTCTGCACTTGTAATGCTATTATGTTTTGTAGTGATTAAATATATTAAATTTGAGCTTACCAAGCTACAACTAATTGAATATCTAAATGAACTAAAGGAATATTCAAAATAAGATGCACGAGTGGAATGATAGCACAAGCTCAGCTTGGGTGGATATTAAAACTTGCTACACGAGTTGTAAGTATTAGTAAATGAAAAACCGTATGCAAATATTTATAAATTGCAATCAATTTAGTTTTGATGAAATTCACTACAGTAAAAATTCATGATACCAAGCAAAAATATAGTCCTTGGAGGAGTTAAAAAAAAAGATTACAGAAGAGGACAAGAAAATAGGCTACAAATAAGGCTATACAGTCGTGGCTGAACGATTTCGATCAATGAGTGTACAAGGTTCTTTTGGTGGATTTGTCAATTAGGTAAATAAGCCAATTGATTTTTATTTCAAGTTGAATACTTTACCAATTACTGTATTTGATGTTAAGTTCCAACATAAAGTGAATATATTTGTTTTAAGGAAACAATGATTATATATTTATTTAAAACATTAAAGTGAATATATTTATATGTATTAAACTAAATGATTAACATTTCTCAGTATTTGTCTTGTATTTATATGTATATATTGTCGATAAATGCACTAATTATTTACATTGGAATGCAGCCTGCCAATCCTGATACACCATCTAAGCACGATGAAGGCGTCGATTCAAATGTGCATTGTAGTACTCAAGGTATACATTTTCTATTCGAATTTTTATTATTGAATTATTAATACAAGTAAACATTTTAAATTGAATTTGGCGTAGTAATAAAAATTTAATTATAATGTGTTGGGATTAATAAAATATTTTGTATTGCAGTTGCAAGGGATGTAGAGGTTGTTCCCGATGAGCGTGTTGAGGTTCAAGCCGCCGAGCAAGATGATGTGGTTAGACAAGGTAAAGAGCGTCACGTTTATGTTTTTTAAAGTATTGAAATTCTTGTAACTATAGACACCTAAAAATCTATTAAAAAATACAAGTATTTTTATTTTTCTAAAAACCCCTAATGACATTATCATTTATTAATTAATTTATTATTATTCCATTAAATCCCTTTATCTTAGTTTAAAATGTTTAATTAAGGAAACCCCTCCCATAATGTTTAAATCTAATTTAAACATCATTCCCCCCAAAATTTATTAATTATTTGATAAATTGACCAAAATCCTTTTAATAAATGAAATATTGATTAAAATCCCTCCAAAACCCTAGAATCTTCTAGACTTTCCTAGACTTTCCTAAATCTTCCCTAAACCCTTCCTAAACCTATTTAGGAGATGTTTCCTACATTTCCTAGCCTAATCCAAGTCTCCTTGACTTTTGGTCAAACCCTTCCCTCAATAAGCCCTACACACTCATTTAAGCCTCTTACACCCTCTTTAAGGCTTCTTACAACCTCATAAAGAAACCCATGTCTCTTCTTCCACACTTGTTCCCCTTTTCACACTTCCCTAGTGTTGCTCACACATGTGTGAGCAACCCTAACCCAAGGTAAACTTTACCATACCCCTAACCTTACCTCAAACCTTACCCCTAACCCTAACTCATCCTCCTAACCCAAGCCCTTTCCAAATCTTATAAATACCCTCACTTCCCAAGAGAAAATATAGAATTCACATAATCATACTAAGTAGTGTTATAATGCTAGATTGTTCTTAGATCATCTTAAGCTTTTAGCATAATTGTTAGATTTCATTATTTTTTAAGCTCTCTAACACATCTTAGCTTAGAATAATGGATGAATCTTAGTTTCATTTATTGTTTTTCATATCTTCTTGCATCATATCATATCTATTTTGGATTAAAATCAACTTAGAATAAACATTCATAGCATAATCTACATTTTTAGCTCATTAGGATCCTTAAGGCCTTAGGGGCAAAACAGGTGTTCTATACCCAGTTTTGTGCCACTATGGGGTTCTTATGGTCCCTAATCAATCCGAATACCTCCTAATCATCATTAGGGAATTTCTCCAAGTGATTTGAGATCACACCCACATCCCTAAAGTGAGAGCAAATCAAACGGTGATAGGATGCTCTTGTTTAAGCTCTGTCTGAGTGTCTTTGCAAATAGTTTTCTCTATAAGTTAGGAATATGCTCATAAACTAACATTTGAATGTCTACGCCTTTCAAGACAAATTAGGTTTGCACTAATCACAATAACAATAATGATAATATGTTTTTAAATTAACCCCAATTATGATAATACATTTTTAATTTAACCCTTTTATTTCTTATTGCAGAGGACCCACCTTTGCAAAGGATAGTGAGATCACGTGCACAGTTGAGAAGAAATGATGATGATGACATGGATATGCCTCTGCAACAATTTAGGGAATCAGAAAAAAATAAAAAGTCAAAAAAGAAATGATTCTCATTTATGCAACTTATTTGATAATGCTTGATGTTTATGTCTCGATGTTTTAATCTTATGTGTTACTGAATGTTATGATGTGTTAATGAATGCTAATGAGTCTTATGAATGATAATAAATTTGTGTTAATGAATGCTAATCAATCTTATGTGTTAATGAATGTGTTGGTGCCCAAAAACAATGGATCACTTTTGGCCAACTGACAGGTAAACACTAATACCTCTGCAATTCTGGCTTAATCAAGCCAAGGCTAGTAGACCTAAATTCACTTTAAACTATCAAATTCTCTATGTTGCACAACTGCGTACATAAATAAACAAAGTTCCTCTGAAGGTGGTGAATGATCCTTGGAGGAAAGAAACAAATCCTCTAATAATCTCTATTTTATAAATCTTGACTAAATTCGATTAAACTAAGGACTCAAAAGTAATATTTTTGAAATAATGATTATATAATCTACAAACCATAAAGTATGAACCAAATGACAATTTCCAAATTATAGTTAGATCAGTGCCTTCTAAATACTTGGGCTATAGAGTCATAAAAATTTCAATCCTACGTACAATCAGAGATGGTTTTAAGTTAACTCACTCCTCTAAAGCGAGACCATCACCCTACAAGCTTCTATTGAAACAAAATTTAAAATAACTTATACAATAGGTCCTATGGTTTTTAACCCAACTTAAGAGCCCGAAAGGAAACAGTAACAGGTTCTTAGACCATGCTACCATTATTCAAATTGTACAAATTAGTCATAAATGAATGCATCAAATAGAAAAACATAGTAGGATACCCTGATTCATAGAGTAATTTGAAAGACTAATTGAAAACATATAACTTATAACCACAAATAAAAAAGAAGAGCACTTATCTTTATTAATGTTGAAAAAAATAGTACATTAGAGTTCATATTGTAGTTTTGATCGAATTATATCCTATGAAAATATATCTTGTACTATATTCTCTCTCTTTACATTTTACATTATGTATATATACATGTTTGAGTGGCTTTCACACCTCTTTAGGGTGAAAAGACACACCCTTATTACAAATTGTTTTGAAAAAATGATAAACTAACTAAAAAATAACTACCTAACTTTCGGATTTGGGCTTGGTTGAAAAATCAAAACACCTCATGGAAAGCTAAGATTTTTATTGGAAATAGAAAATTTGATTTTCCGAATTGAATCTTTTTTAGATTTTTAAAATTTGACCATCTTTTACCTCTGTCGACATCATCTTTGCAGAAGGTTGAAATTCTAGCATTTTCTAAAGGCTTTGATCACAGAATTTTAATTTTTCTTGTCACAGAGCTTTCTTCCATAATCTCTCAACTTTTTAATTGAAAATTAATGTAATATTTTATCCCATTTCATGTACTCCATCATTAATTATTTAGAATGGAAATTAAGAGGCCATTTTTTAGGGTTTTATCACTATATTGGACTCCAAATTTTGCCCAAAATTTAGAGCTCCAATAGGCTCTTTCTGGGGATGTATGCTCCATGTGAGCATAGCGAGATTTCAGCTATCTTTGGAGAAGTAGACCAAGTATCCATACTAATCTGATGCAAAGTAAAATTGGGTGGCCCCAAGCCCCTCAAAATTGAACATTGATCCTTTCCTCTATCAAACACTTGATTTTGATCACGTAACACTTTTAACCTTGCTGCATTATACATGTCATCCTTATAGACAATTCTCACTGCTTCATCGATACGATCTTTGGCATCCAATCTATATTCAACCCTTGAGAAATCATCACGTCTGTTGTAATCCTTGCTGAATAGAAGGTTTTGGTTAATCATACAAACCTCTAGGTTAGTCTTCTTTTTTCAGATGCTTTCTTGTTCACAATCGGTCCCATCTCTATATTTTGGATATTTTTTCTCCTCACTAAAAGGCTTTGAGAATAGCTTATCTTCAAGAAGTACAAACTCTCTCTCACCAAGAGTTTGATCAGCTAGGACATTTCTAAAAATTTTAGAACTATGCTTCAACACATTCTCTTCATCATGTCTAGCTGATTCCATCTCATCTTCATATGTTTGGTGTACCTCTAGATCAAAGGATGAACTCTAAGATATCTCACCCTCTAAATGCACTTCATGAGTTTCATCAAATTTAAAATTAGGACTATTATCTTCATTATGATGCTGATGGATTCCATTGCATAAAGGATCCTCTTCAAACAATGGATTCGATAACATAGAGAAATCAAACATATCTTCATCTACTTCCTCTTCAAACAATGGATTCAGGAACATGGAGAATTCAGACATACATTCATGAGAATTTTCATTTGGATCATCAAGTTTTTCATCAACAAGACTAACATCTTCATTGCCATTATCTCCTAAAACTTCATCCCGTTCATGCAGTTCTATTTCATCTCCACAATTTGATTTCTCTTGAATATGGGCTGATCCGTCTACCTCCTTACCATGGTGGATTGAGAAAAAAATTGGACCATTCTTCTCAGTGTGTCTTTGGTATTCTATGTCTAATAAAGCTGAAATTTCTCTTGTATTGAGAAGGTTTTCTTCCTCATCATCATGGTCATTGATACATGTTTCGATACACATCTCATCATGTACAAATTCTTTTTCAATCTGATCTGAATTTTTATCCTCCATGTCATCACAAGTATTATTATGGTTCTCATGAATGTGTGCTTATTTATCTTTTGTATGACTAGTGCATTCATCTTCCTCACCAAGATAATCATCAAGCATAAGGCCTTGTTCAATCTGAGCAATAGCCTCCATTTTTTTGTCTTCATCATCTTCTTCTAATATATGCACAAGGAGCTTTACAGAAGGATCATTTGATGTAATTCCCAATTTTTTGACCTTTCTCATGATTTATTTTTGTGAAGGCATAATGTTTGAAGGTATTTCTTGAAGAATGTCCACCGTTCTTATTAGCAAATGTGCAAAAGACTCCCCTTCAAATCTCTCTAAGCTAAAAAATGCATCAAGTGGAGACATGTAAGAGTCCTCTTCCATATTGTGGTCCTGAATCTTGTCCTGTTCATAATGAAACATATTAAGAAACCATTGCTTAAACTCTCTTCATGATGATATACTTTGTTCAGGTGTCATACTAAAAAGTAAACCTGCATGATCTGTCAATGATCTGACAAATAGTTTCATAATCACATCTTCTGCATAGATATGACAATCTAGAATAAATTTATAAAATGCATGCAAATGCTCCATTGGTGATTTTGATCCATCTCCACAAAATTTTGGAACATATTTTTTTATTTTAAGAGGAATATCTTTATGACCACTAGGGATGTTATCAAAACTCAATGGTCTATATACTTCAATAATAAATTTTGGTCTTGGGTCACAAAATTTTGATACTTTATGTGAGTATGTATTTTGGTACATACTGAATATTTAAATTTGTAGTAACATTTTTCTTTATACATTAAGTTCTTTTCAATAGAGTCGCCACCTCTTTAAAAAGGAAAACTTTACTTATCCCCTTCTAGGCCTTCTCCCTTAGTAGAGTCACTAACTGAAATGTTTTGTTAAATAGAGTCGCCACCTCATTTGAGGAATGTCTTGCTTCTAGGTTCTTTCTTCCAATAAAGTGTGCTTCCAAACAAACTAATATAACTACTTTCTAATTCTGATCTGTGAAATCTGAAATTCTAGGTAGCTTCACAACATATATTGTGAGCAACTCTCCCCAGTAGAGTCGCTAATTTTTTGGTGCCCAAAAATAATGGATCACTTTTGGCCAACTGACAGGTACACAATAATACCTTTGTAATTTTGGCTTAATCAAGCCAAGGCTGGTAGGCCTAAATTCACTTTAAACTATCAAATTCTCTATGTTGCACAACTGCGTACATAAATAAACAAAGTTCCTCCAAAGGTGGTGAATGATCCTTGGAGGAAAGAAACAAATCCTCTAATAATCTCTATTCTATAAATCTTGACTAAAGTGGATTAAACTAAGGACTCAAAAGTAATATTTTTGAAATAATGATTATATAATCTACAAACCACAAAGTATGAACCAAATGACAATTTCCAAATTATAGTTAGATCAGTGCCTTCTAAATACTTGGGCTATACAGTCATAAAAATTTCAATCCTACGTACAATCAGAGATGATTTTAAGGTAACTCACTCCTGTAAAGCGAGACCATCACCCTACAAGCTTCTATTGAAATAAAATTTAAAACAACTTATACAATAGGTCCTATGGTTTTTAACCCAACTTAAGAGCCCAAAAGGAAATAGTAACAGGTTCTCAAACTATGCTACCATTATTCAAATTGTACAAATTAGTCATAAATGAATGCATCAAATAGAAAAACATAGTAGGATACCTTGGTTCACAGAGTAATCTGAAAGACTAATTGAAAACATATAACTTATAACCACAAATAAAAAAGAAGAGCACTTATCTTTATTAATGTTGAAAAAAATAGTACATTAGAGTTCATATTGTAGTTTTGATCGCATATATCTTGTATTGTATTATCTCTCTTTACATTTTACATTATGTATATATACATGTTTGAGTGGCTTTCACACCTCTTTAGGGTGAAAAGACACACCCTTATTACAAATTGTTTTGAAAAAATGATAAACTAACTAAAAAATAACTACCTAACTTTCGGATTTGGGCTTGGTTGAAAAATCAAAACACCTCATGGAAAGCTAAGATTTTTATTGGAAATAAAAAATTTGAATTTGTGAACTGGGTCTTTTTTAGATTTTTAAAATTCGACCATCTTCTACCTCTATCGACATCATCTTTGCAGAATGTCAAAATTCCAACATTTTCTGAAGGCTTTGATCATAGAATTTTAATTTTTCTTGTCATGGAGCTTTCCTCCATAATCTCTCAACTGTTTAATTAAAAATTAATGTAATATTTTATCCCATTTCATGTACTCCATTAATTATTTGACATGAAAATTAAGAGGCCATTTTTTAGAGTTTTATCACTATATTGGACTCCAAATTTTGCCCAAAATTTAGAGCTCCAATAGAATGTTGTTTGGAAATGATTTGATATTGTAGTTTTTTAAGTTATTAATCATTTCCATGCAAATTTTTATGGTTTTTGTGAAGATTTGATCAAGGAAAGTCATTAGTTTGTTGACTGTTCCAGACAAATTGGTGTATGTAATAAAAAATGGAATACTAAATGGAATAATTTGTGCCTAACATGCTTAAATGGAAAACACCAAGAAGTACCAAATGATGAATGCTCAATTGTCATAATGGCAAGCATCAAAACCGTCTATTTCTAGAACTTGATTTTCTAGTCTTAATGATTTTTCTATAGTGCTAATGATTTATCTTATTTCTTTTCATTTGTCCTTTTTTGATTTCCTATGTCTGTGCCTTGAATTTGACTTTTCCCATGTTCGAGTTTGTGCCAATTATGGAGTTCACCTTTTTTGATGGTATATTTCATTCACTCTATGTGGAATACTATTTTGTTCAATGTTTTATTTTAGCTTGATATTTCATTCATTTTTTATATACATAGAGAAATGGATAGTTCTGAGACAGGTTTCTATGGCTATGATAAATTTCCCTCCGTGTTAACAAAATTAGAGTTGACAAAATGGTTGTTCAGTGACTGTATCTTCCATTAGAGCCACTTCATATGCATAGGTGATGAGCATGTAGATTTGCCTAAGTAGTTTTGGGAGCTGACCCGACAACACATGTACTATTGTGAAAATTATCACAAGTCCATTTTTTGCTGGGTCTAGCTAGTTCCCCAAATTTTTTGGTCAAATTTGCATGTTTTTCACCTAATCATATACCGCAAGCATGGGCTGTGAACCCATGATGACCAGGGAGAATGAATGGAGTACCCAATCAAACTTATGATGCCCTAGTTTACGATTCAAAAAACATCAAAACAACATGAATATGGCACCAATCAAATAGGGACATTAGTAATAAAATAATGCCAATCAATGATGCAAATAGCTCACAGGCATGGAAAAATTAGTGAGCATCAATATCAGCATAAATCAAATGCATAAACAATAAGCTCATAAACAATGCATGATGCCCTAGCTTGCAGCCCGTGAGCCATCAATACACTTCCTCATAAAATGATCATAAATGGGGAGTACCACATAGTGAATATCAACAAAAAAATAAATAAAGAGAGATCAAACACTTCACACAATGCCTTGAAGGTAATAGCAATGATGCCCTACCTCTCAATTATTGTAATGGCAAAGCATCGGATCCGTCCATTTCTAGAGCTTGATTTTCTATAGTCTTAATGATTTTTCTATAGTCCTAATGATTTTTCTATAGTCCTAATGTTTGTTGCTCTTGATAAATTAGGCCTTGAATTTGAATTTTTTTTCACTATTTTATTTCAACTTGATATTTCATTCATTTTTCATATACACAGAGGCTACACATGCAGATAAAAAAATGAGCTATTTGATTTAGGTTTACTATTCATGATTGTAAATGGTCAATATTTTTGATGTTACTCCTTGGTGTATTCCATTTAAAAATAATCATGTTTCTATGACTATGATAAATGTCCCTTTGTGTTGAGAAAATTAGAGTTGAGAAAATGGTTGTTCAATGTCTGTATATGCAGGTTGCAAACAAATCATCCTTCTTCCACCAACATTCTAGTCAATGTACAAGTAATGAGTCATTCCATTCAAGAAAGACCATGTATGACAATAACAACCCAAAACAAAATAAGGAGTATGCAAAATTAGTTTTGCAAAATTGGCCATGTTGACGATGATTATGAAGAAGATTTGAAAATGTTGCACCAATCTGAATTGGATCATTTTCAAGTCTTCTTCATCAATCATCATCAACCATTTGGTGATTCACTTGGTTTAGACTTATACAGTAAGTATTAATGTAGTTTTTAATTATAACAAAAGTTCAATAATGGTTTTAGATGTTAACTGTGACAATCTCTTGGTTTCAGGCAATGTATAAGGAGGTGCCTAGTTCAATATGCAATCTCAATTCATATGCATAGGATATTAGGTGGAGCTGAAAAACACAATAGGTTTGCATTTTTTTATAGAGGTATTTAATAAGGTATTTTAAGTTATAGACCATCACAGACATTATAATTTTGACTCTTATAGGTGAGGGTAATGTCTTCAGCATGCAAGCAAATCAAGACTTTTTATTGCTGGCTTGTTGAGGACATTCTCTCACCCATAGCTGCCAGAGTTGTAACCTTCATGATGATCTATAAATTAAAAAAATTATAGACCTATTAAAAAAATGTAAACGTGGTGCATTTTTTTAGCTCCACCTGTTATCCATGCATATTCTACGCAACTGCACGTGCATTCTCGATTCAGAGTGGGGAAATCTTATTTTGGATGCAAGGGAGGGAAGCCAAACACATAGAGAACATGTACATAAACACGACAACTGAGAAACATAAATTTAGATATCACAATAGATGAGAAACATAAATGTAGATATCATGGTCACAATTGTTTGGAGACTCAACATAATTGAATGGTATACCCAGACGATGCAACACAACCACTACTCCTCCAGTTCCAAGTTGACATTGCAGGATCCAAAAACCATAGATAAGGAATAAATTTAGAGAGTGGAGGAGGGACATAATGACCAAAATAATATAGGGTCCCTATATTATTTTGATCATTATGGCCCTCCTCCTCCGCTCTCTAAATTTATTCCTTATCTATGATTTTTGGATCCTGCAGTGTCAACTTGGAACTGGAGAAGTAGTGGTTGCGTTGCATCATCTGGGTATACCACTCAATTATATTGTGTCTCCAAAAAATTGTGACCATGATGCCTACATTTATCTTTCTTAGCTCTTGTGTCCCAGGACCGCTTATGACCCTTTATGACCCTTTACAATCCCTAAGAATACATCTTAGAGGTCTTAAAGTGTCGTAAAAGGTCATAAGAGGCTCCTAGGAGGGGCCAAATGAGCTTCCACCTTCACGTGGTTGGCCCTATTAAGTAGAGAATGTTAAACTATTCTCAAAACAAAGAGAAGCTTGATATTTTAAGGTCTTAGTCAATGCATGACAAATATATATATATATATATATATATATATATATATATATATATATATATATATATATATATATATATATATATATTAAAAATACAACATACCATTGCAATTATGACGGTCATTAGTGAACGACCAAAAACAAAGCACTATACACGATGGCTATCCGTCACAAATATCTAACAGCTAGACGTCACATGTACAGCATAGCTGTCATTTCTACAACATCTCCATAGTAATTGCGATAGAAATAAATAGTTTCGATGACATGTTGACCATCTTTGACCATGTTGGCAGGCCCTCTTCCCATGCATACTTTGATGGTCACATGCATCGTAATTATGACTCACATCCTAGCCGTCATTGATTCCGACACCAAAATTGCAACACTGGTTAGTGTCGCTTGATTGATGGGGTATTGTCATAATTGAGACGCATAGCCGTCAAAAAAAGGTCTCAAATGTACTAGTTTTTTTCTTCTTAAGCTAAACTTTAGGCATATAATAATTAATTTTTTTATCAATTATTATCATGTAACCTAGGTTTGTTCACCCTTTTAGGGTTTTGATCTCCTTTTATAAGGATTGGTATCTCTTGTAATCTTAATTGAGAAACATTCATTTTATTAAATTGCAACTTTTGTTTTTGCACATCAAGAATGTCTCCTCTTTCATGGATCCATGTGCTCAGGCCTCTCTAGCTTCTTGCTTCTCTCTCTTTTTGTGACAAGTGTTTTCATGCAGGTGTTCTTGGGAGCTGTGGGTTGTTTACTCATCAACTTTAATGCATTTCACCCTTGTAATGGCCTCACGAGCAAGATCCCTCTCCCATTGACAACACTTACACTCGTGTGCAAGTTGGTTCTGATGTAAGTTTGAGCCAGGTTGGGAAGCTTGCAAAGGTAGAATATTGTCCTACTCCATGGGAGAGGCCATTGATGTTGTTAGTGACATAGAGGAGGGCCCTATCGATGAAGTAGGAGGTGGATCTAATGAAGGCACTAGCGGATTAGTCATGGGAAAATTTACTCTTTTTTACCTACAAGTAGCTAGAGGAACAAAGGGTGCCCTTGAAGGATGAGAAGGTGGTGCTAGAGGAAATTATACAATCTTGTGAGACCTCTTACCCTAGCCATAGATGCTAGGGTGAGGTGTGTCTTGAATTATTGGGATGGGAGGAGGTAGATATACCTTGGGCTTCAGTAGCATGAGTGTCTTTTCTTTATCCACATTAGATGTGGATTCTAAAACTGAAGGTACCACCAAAGGATGCGTGGCCCAAGACAAATGAGGAGGCTTCCCATGGGGAATGCAATTTCCTTGAGTTGCTAATGAGGAAGGGACATAAGATGAAGCACACTAAGTCTCACATGTATGTTGAGAAGGGGAAGGTGCTATAGATCTTAAACTTGTTTCCATGACTTTGTATGCTTGATAGACAAGAAAGGTGACATCTTTCCAGAGACATAGATGCCTTATCAGAGTGGGCCAAAAATGTTCAAGAGTAAATCCCCCACAGGACACCATGGGATGATATCTAGTGTCATGGAGACTGTGGGTAGTCCCGTCATAAGGAAACTTCAGGAACTTGTGGATAACTGATGGGAGTGCTTACATAGAGTTAAACTAGGGGATACATAGTTTGATCCTAAAGAGGTTTGACTCAGGGATTACCACAAATGTCAAAAATTCCTCTTTGGGTCCCACCTAGACTATCAAAGTGGTGGACTACAAAGGGGGAAGGGACAATCTATCATGCATCTTGATAGTGGTAGAAAACTCATCATACCTACCCCTGTTTAGACCATTGACGAAGAGGACCTCCTCCATAATAATGTTGACTCAGCAAGTAGGATCCACCAAGATACCCCTAATAGAGATTACATTGATAGAAGTTGGGACATAAAGAGGTGAAGGCTCACCGCTATAATCCTCATCCATAGGGGTGAATGAGATTATGGTTTCGGGCACCCTCTAGGCTGGTAGGGAAATCAAAGTGATGGTCACCGTGTTAATGTAGGGACTATCACCTAGTTTTGAAAGGTTGCTAGTTCATGTTGGGTTGACAAAAATGTGGAGGAAGAAAAAGTGCATTGACCTAGAGACTAGTTACATTCTCAAGGGATGAACCTCTCCCTTGCACCCCCTCACTTAACTAGCACACATAGCTTGGGAGATCAAATATTATTGGTTGCAAAAGAGTTGCTTGTTTAACTTTGAGTGCTTAAATGCAAGATTTCTTTATGTAAACTAAATATTTAAATACCAACATATAATGACTATTGCAGTAGATTAAATGATAAAAATATTTAGACTATAAAAAATGAAAGAATTGAACACAAATAATAGACACTAGATTCTGTAAGCTCACTTCCACCAACACCAACTTGATTTTTGGATGATAGTGTGGGTAAGGGACACTAGAGCAACATGTGAATGTCTTGTACAGGAAAAGTATAGAGAATATTAATAAAAAATAAATAAACTAATTGAATACTAATCTAATGTGCTAAACGCAAAAGGGTAAAGGAACATAACAACAAATATGTAATTTATATTATTAGTATAATGAGGCACTGAGAGGGGGGTGAATTAGTGCAATCGCAAATCTAATTCTTTTAACAATTATCTTCCACAATAACCAACATGCAAATAATATTATGGCAATAAATCATAACAAGTAAAATATTCACACATATTGAACATTTGACACGAGAATTTTCTCATGGAAACCCTTGTTAGAGGGAGAAAACTGCGTGTGGAGATGATACCCAAAAATTTCACTAGTGCACCATGAAATTAGCCCTGTTAGGAGAAATTACAACATCCCTTTTGAGGTTATACCCAGTTAAGAGTATCAATAGCCCAGATAAGAACTACAACAATCCTGTTAAAAACTACCCTGTCAAGGTATTTAAAAATCCTTTTGAAAGTTCACCTTGTTACAAGATTTACACTTCAAATCTTGTTAAAGATCTTGCTCACCTTGTTATGAGTGACCCTGTTAAAGGATTTATCTTGCCAATATGTTAGAATCAACAAGTGAAGAATGACCTGATATTTGCACTCAATGCATGATAGATCCAATGAATTCTAGATCAATTGTGTTTCTTAGATAAATTTATTACCTTTTTACTATCTTCAAAAATATTTTTCTATCACCACATACCATCGCAATATCATTTAAATTCTTCTTTATCCATTTTTACAACCATTTATATACTTGTTCTAGGTGATTGCTAGAACCTTAAAACATTTTACAACTCGACCCTCAAATCCAACTTAAACATATGAGAGAGTGCACCAAAGTCAAAAGCCAACATCTTTGATGTCAGCTCAAAACATTAAATCTCAAAAACATGTCATCCAACCACTTATATTTGACTGCAACACTAATCTAACTAACTGTATCTACTGGTTCACTATTCTTGCTACCGGTTCCACTTCCATTTTTAATACATCACTCAAATATTCAAACCAACTGATATGATCATAAATATAGCTCAATACACCTTTTTAGATCATGTATGTATAATCTCACACCTTAACTCAATCTCTAACTTTAGATTTGGTTGACTTTTTCTTGCTTATTGTCTTCTTACCAATTGACTAAACACTTAGTGTATCTTCAGTTTAATCCTCTAGCACCATTGTTAAATTTGATCTCTTAACATAAATAGATCATGTTTCTAGAAATGAAAACATCACAAAACACTTGTGTGATCAAAACACATATTTCCTTCATCAAATTTCCAAAAATCTCCCCTTTTGGCATTGATGGCAACATAGGGAAAAATTGACTAAGTGTCAAAAAGATAAAACTATACATAACACATAACTCTCACTATGCTACTGACTCCACAAGAAATGTGATAATTTGATACATGAGTACAAAGAAAAATTTCAAGCTACTACTACTTGTACATTATTCTCCCCCTTTGACAACAATGACAAAGGTGTTACAAGATATGCAAAAAGAAAATTTTTATTAATCAAGAGGAGCATAACTTATTACAGTCTACATAAAATCTCATTGAAGTTAGTCTTCAATACATGCCACTCACTAACCCATGACTTGTGCCAATTTTCTACTATGATTATTTTTCCATGAAGTAAAAATGTTGAGTCCTTTAATTCTTCAACTATGTTCAGTAGGCGAGGTGGTAAGGCTAGCTCAGCTTCCTTCAAACTATGTTGTAGAATGTCTAATTTAGGGATCAAAATGCTCTATAATTCCATCAAGTTTTCAAGTTGCTTATTTTTTTCATCCCTATTTTTCTTCAACTTTTGATTTATCTTTCCTACCTTAACTCCAAAAGATGTAGAAGTCATGTGAATGGGATCATAAATTTGTGACAAAAAATTCAGCTCCTATTGAGTTTCACCCCCTTTCTTCTTAATATCTTACATAAAATGAGAAACATCACAAACAATCTTTAGTATCTTACCTCCTTCAATTAATGCTTCCTTTATCTAGTTCACAACTAGTGTAAGAGTGTTCCTCTCTTGGTCAATGGACTATGACAATTTCCCTTATCTCTTCTTTTCATAGACCTTATTTGCTCTATCAATTGCATTATCCTCTAGATTTTTGATCTCCTCACCGAGTGTAGTAATTATTTGTCCTAGTTTCTCAATCAGAGTAGCCTTTTCATCATACACCACATCTAGTACTAGATCAACAAATATGTCTCTATCTTTCACTATGATTTGTTCCTCTTGCTTCATCTTTTCCTTCTTGGCTTTGGACTTGATCACCATTGCAAAATTGATCATGTCCTTTAGGCTCATTGTGCTTAAGTCTACTTTCCCCTTGACTGATAAGTCATCCTTGTCAATGCTTATCTTTTTCATTGAGGAAGGTGTTTCCTTTTCTTGTTCTTTCTCTATAATTACTTCCTCTTGTTTCATTTGAACATCATTATCTATATCATCATTTTCTTCTTGATCTTCACATTGATCAACTGTAGACATTCTCTTTTGCATCATCAATCATAGATTGACTGGTAACCAAATTTATTGGTTCATCTTCTTCTTTTTATTTAGGAATATCCTATTGTTCTTGTGTTTCTATGGGCTCATCATGTATTTCTAGAGCAGGAATGTCATCAGCAATGTTCATCTCATCTTTGAGTTCCTCAAGTGTGACCTTCACACCTTCAATAGTAAAACCCTCATCTATTTGAGTAACCACTATATCATTTTCATGTTCTTTTACCTGTTTCTCATTATGTTCTCCATCCTTTTCATCTTGAAGCATACCAAAATGTTTCATTAGAATCTTCTCAATTTCATCTTGTACACCAAGAGATTCACTGGATAGTAATCTTGTGAGTCTCTTCTTTGTCTTGAATAATGGTATTGTCTCTATAAGTGCCTTTTTCACTTCTTTAGACATCTCTAGTTATAATTTCATTAGCACGCACTCAATTAATTCCTTCTCCTATTTAATAGAGGCATGTCGTCTAGCATAATTTTTTTTATACAAGGAAGAGGGTATCTATCCTTGTAACTCCATCAAAGTTAAAATAAACTTCTTCATACTATAAACTAAAACATCTTAAATTAATTCTTGATCATCTTTCCCAAACTTATCATAATACTTGTTCACTCCAACAAGTATATGCCACTTTCTTACTTCATTGATAATCTTATCAAAAAATTCAAACAATTTGAAATCTAACTCAGGCGTAGCTACCTTAGTGGTGGGGGAACCTATTGCCTTAGATTTTTTACCTTTATATTCGAGCTCTTTCTTCTCCTTCTCCGATTCAGTTTCTTCACTTTCATCATTAGTGGCATCTTTGTTTCTCTTTTCTTTCTCCTTATTTGTTTTTCCTGCAATAGGAGGTTTGGCCGCTTCTTTTACTAGTGCAGCAGGCTTGGCATCCTTGGTAGATTTATTTGTATGAATTCCTATCAGACCTATTGATTTATCTTCTTTCTCCTTTTTCACTTTTTCACTTCTTATTTTCCTGTCAGTTGGGGAACTACCGATTGCACCTACTACTTCAACATCATCATCCTTCTCAACACCTAATGTGTCAACTTGATCTATAACATGCTTAGCTCTAGATTTCTCAATTTATTCCTTTGTAAAACCTTTTTGATCATAAATTGGTCCACTTCTCTTCTTACTTTCTTCTCAATGAACAATTTCAATAGTTCATTATGCACTTCAAGTGACTTTTCTTGAAATGTCCCAAACCTTGGATTCTTGGGATCTACCAGTTGAGCTAATAGGTTTTCTGCATATATTTTCAAAATATATCCTACTACTTCATATCCCATAGGAATCACCCATGAGGTCCTTGGCTCAATTGCTTCTATCTGAAAAGTATCAGTATCAACCAAAAGACAAATGGTATCCTTGTATTTTTCTATAATTTTTGAAGGTATCCTTTATTTATCATGCATGTTCTTCTGAAATGATTTGAAATAACCCCAAATCTTGCTAGTAAATTCACTTCCCAAGATTCAGATCATGTTGTTTATCTAAAAAAAATTTAGAATACCTATTGTCAATACTATATTACCGATACTAGGGAAAATGTTTTGAAAATAGAATAATAGGCACATGATCACTTGACCATACTTGAATTTATGTCTCTTATCCTTCTTGATCTTCTCTAGATTTAACATAAGTTTTTCTCTCATTTCCTTAGCTAGATCATAGTCATCATTCTCTTTGATCATTTTATATGATGTATGAATAGCACCACTGGGTATGCTATTCAACTGACTAGAGTGGTAGACCTTGTAGCCAATAACCATTGATGCATATTTCACCTCTTCATCTATGATGTCATTCACAGTCATCACATGACCATCCCACTTGGATTTAGTCAAACTGATTACTTCTTCTTTGGGTATGGTACAAAGAACATGTACTTCATCGGTTGAACATAGGCCGATTACACCATGAATTGCTTCCTTTGTTATTTTTTGTGGTCCGTGAAGCCACATGGATTCATCATGAATTCTTCTTAGGATGTATCTAATGTGATCTTCTTGAAAATCATCAAGATAACTAATTGCATGATGGAAACCTTTTTCTGTTGTGTTTTTATGTTCATCTTTCAACACTAACCTATCATCACTAAACTTCTTGTATTGTTCATAGATTCCTCCAGAACCTAGATCTTCTAATGTGAAATGTATGTATGCTCTAAAATCCTCAATATGTAGAACACCATAGTGCACACTAGTTAGGGCACCCACTAGGTCATTTTCCATTGATTTAAATGGATGTCTTTTGAACTATGGTCTAGGTCTCTCAGTTATATCAATCAACTTGGGATTATCCTTTTTATCTATCAATAAAAAATGCAGACAATAGATAAATACCTCAAACTCCTCGTAACTAGGGTTCTTTCTGAAGGAATAATAACCACCACAATAGGCGATCAGTTTTATCTTACAGATCACCACAAAAAATCTCTCTTTATCACTTGGATCTCAACAAACAACACTTGTTTCACTCTACAATTGCTCTCAAAATGTGCAAGGTGAATAATAAAATCTAGAATAGCCTTTTTATCTACCTTAGCACACATGCATTAAATGTACTTACTGATAGAGCATACCTTTTCACTGATTGACCCAAAAGTTCATTATCGATGATCAAAACATCATGCAATCTAGTAAAAAATTACAATACATTCCAAAATACTTTATTGCATCTTAAAATGTTGATATATCTTACCACACACCTATAGAGGGGGGTCCAAAGATGGATTCAAAAATACTTTCTCCCCCTTGGCCACATGAAGGCTTAGTTTGATGAAGACTTCTCCACACATGATGGAGATATGGATTCCTCCGATGGCTTAGTATATTCCTTATTCTTCAAAGTCTTATTCATCTCTTTCCTGGTCTCTTCTACATTCACAATTTTCTTCACTTTCTGATTGCTTGACTGGTTTACCGGTTGGTTCCTTGACCTCCAATCCCTTGCTAAATGTCCAATCTTATGAAAATAAAAACATGCCATACCAGTTGATCTCCATGGTCCATCATTACCTCTTTTAGTCCTCATTCTGCAATTCATATTCATGTGTCCATAATTACCACAAATTGAGCATGTGACATTGAATTGCCTTTCCCTTTGGTAAGGAATTTACTGGTTCACAGGTGGCCTTAGATTACTCACTCTTGACCTACATTCATTAGCTTTGTGTCCATATTTGTTACATTTATAACAATATCCATTAATCTACTAGATATAAATCTACAATCATGAGTAGTGTGACCATACTTATTACAGTTATAGAAATAACCATCAAAAGTGTTAGGCCTATTAACTGGTCCACTTCTACAAATATTTGCAGTATGACCCACTTTATGAAAATTGAAACATACATGCTTGAAATATTTCATACCAGAAGTCATTTATGTTACCTCTGGTGGAGACTTTCCTTCTTGCTTGATCTCCTTAGATCCATAAGATTCACCAACTTCAAAATTAGTTTGACCGGTAAAGCCTAGACCAGTTGTGTCCTTGCTACTTCTTTGGATTCTCATCTTCTCATCACGTTTTGCAAAATTTTCATTGTATTTCTTTATCATATCATTTGCACTCTTTAGTTCTCCTTTCACTTTCTCATTCTCATTTCTCAAACTCTCATTCTCTCTTCCCAAATTCTCATTGCTCATCATCAAATTGTTGAGATCTCCTCTTAGATCTTCTAGTTCCTCTCTAGTCTCGTCAAGATTTGTATGAAAGATTCATATCTCTTTCTTTGAATTGATAAGTTAATGCACCGTGTCCTTCAAGTTCTAATCCTTAGCTTTTAGGGCATCTTCATAAATCTTCCTTACTTCCATCTCTTGACCCATCTTGATAGCTAATGCTTCTAACTCCTTCTTAATATTCTTTTTGTCCTTGTGTAGTTGTTCATTCACTTATAACGCAGTCAAGGATGGTGGATCCAATGAAGGACAGTCCAAACCTTGCATTTAAAAGAATTACACAACACAATAGACAACACCATAAATGTTTCAAGTAATTTGCATTAACATGCCCGACTGTAAGGCCTTCCGGGTTAGGGCCAATTACAAAATGAAACAATTTTTCAAGATCCACAACCAGATCCAATACAATCTCAACTAGTTCAACTTTGAAGACAATCAAAAGCTGATGGAAACCCTAAGGTAGATCTAAACTTGAGCTCGCAAGCCTCCAAACAATCTCCTTGTTCCCAAGTATACAAACCCCTATCTCTGCTACAAAGGACTATTAGGTTACAATCTGATTTGCAAGAACATCAAGAACTTTTCCACAACTTTGCCAACTTTAGCTTTCAGAACCTCAGATCTGACTCACTAAGTTTTCCAAGTCATGAACCTTTCTTCTCTCAGTTCTGTCTCTCACCTTTTTCCTTTTTTTTCAAACATCTACCCAATCCCTCCTTAAATACTAATCATTAGCCACAAGTCGGTTGGATGAAACCCCTTAACTCCCCAAAATAATAATTAAATGCCATGCAAGTTGGCTTACAAATGTATACAAACATTTAATTCTGCATGTCCGCCCAAGACAATGGCTACCAACAATTAATTCACCAAGTCAGCTCAACAAATCACATAGAACTCCAACCGGTAAGTCAGAACTACCGAGTGATAGTAAAATTACTGAGCACACTAGGCATCACCAAGCACCAGTATCGACTGAGCACCACAGGCATGACTGAGCAAAAGTTTCACCGAGTGCCAGAGACTACTGAGTTCCTTCAATGACCAAGCTTCCTTCAATGACCGAGACCGTCGGTCAAGGCTGCAACCAAGTAAAAATTGGCCAAAACACAAACACTCCATGCAATTTGTCGAGGACACAAAATGCCCCTACCTAAACCTTGGATGCCCCTACATCAAACACCCCAGGTTCCAAAAGATGTTCATATGTGAGAAGAACATCTTTCAAGATTCAACACATAAATCCTGAACTAGTTCCTCACATACAAGTCCTCCACCTTTTCTACTTACAAAGTCTTCCACTTCGGTTTCCTCTATCTCTTCAAGTCTTTTCTTGACAATGTACAGGTCGATTCTTCATACTGATCATTCATTTTCTCAGGATCTATAATCTCAACTCAGCTACCAATACTCAAGCTTCTCCTACCGAGTGTTGTATCCATCAAAGGCATTAGTGAAAACTTCCTGTCATTCTTCTCAACAATAAACACATTTCTTACATAGTCATAAATAGCTTTGCAATCATACTACCAAGGTCTACCGATAAATATATCACAACTATTCATCTTCACAATGTCACAAAGCACAAGATCCTTGTACTGGCCAATCTGAACATCAATGAAGCATTGTTCTCTAACTTCCAAAGCATGAACATCTTGCAACTAGCCAAGCCTATAAGGACAAGGATGTTTCATTCTACTCAAACCAAGTTTCTGAACCAGGTCCTCAATAACAAGGTTATCAATGCTACCACTATCAACAATAACATCACAGAGTTTACCTTCAATCTTGCATCGGGTCCTAAAAAAATTACTCCTCTGACAAGGTTCATCCTTTGTACGAAGCAATGTTCGCCAAAGCAGCAAGTTCTCTAATTTAGGTTCATTCTGAATGTTTTTATTCATCACAGCAGTTTGTCAGTCAATCTTCTTCTGTGTGCATTCAAAAGAATGGTGTCCTTCCTCTCCACAGTTATAGCAAGTAACCTTAAAGATAACTCTACCTGTCTTCTTCTTTGGTTCCATAGGTTTTTTATTCATCTTCTGCATCAGTCGGCTTATCCTTCACTGAGTGATCAACCTTTTCTTTCCCTAGGGGGTTACTAGGTTGTTTCCTCTTCAACTTATCTTCTACCTTCAGAGCATACTGATAAGCATCTTCAATAGAATCAATATTCAACATACCAAGCTCATCCTGAATATTGAATCTCAGACCATTCACATACCGAGCTACCTTTTCCTTACCAAGCTCTTGGTGTCCAGACTGAATAGTAAGTTTGTATAACTCCTCGGTATAATCTTCAATAGAAAAATCCTTCTATTTTAGATTTTGAAACTTCTTAAACAAGTCAAGCTCATAGTCAGCCGGTGTGAACTTAGCTTTCAACTTAGTCACCATCAATCTCCACCGATTGATCTTTGTTTCACCTTCATCTTCTCGATCTCTCTACAGTTCCTTCCACCAAAGAGCAGCATGTCCTTTCAACTTTGTTTGTGCTAATCTCACCTGAAGAGGATCTTCAATTTCTTCCATCTCAAATAAATCTTCAAGTTCACCAATCCAATCAATCAGATTGTCAGGCTTCAAAGTACTAGAGAAAGTAGAAACTTCCATTCGGTAATTACTAAACCGAGCAGTAGATCTAGGCAATTGAGTAGTTCTGTCTTCACCAGATTGTTCCTTCAGTCATCACCAGTAGATCTAGTAGTTTCAAATTCTTCAGTAGCTTCTTCATAGCCATCCTCAGTACCAACATTCCAAGGTATACCAGCAACAGTTCTCATGATCTCGGTGACCATATCATTCTTCATGAATTACATCTCAGATCTGAAATCTAATTTCACCTTCTCTGTGATCTGGGATTCAACAGTATCACAAAGATTAGAAATAAATCTAGGGTCCAATCTTCTCGAAGGCATCCTTAAAGATAAGAGAAACCCTCTGCAACAAATCCTACACCGATCACCTTGTGACAATTTCCAAGTTGCAACAAGTCAGATCTCAACCTGCAATCTTGTAAACAACTTGTTGGGTATCCTAAAATTTTTCAAGGTTTGAAGTCCAATTCATGGTTTAGGTCTCCATGCGAGTGTTTTTCCTGGACTAGGGTTTGTAAAGTGTCGTGAAAATGGTCTTGACATGTTCAGGAAAACCCTTACCCTAGGTCTTGTCTTCCAAAATGTTTCCTTTTCGTTTCCAAACTTCATGTGGCCTTCTTGTTCCTTTTCTTGGTTACCTTTTAATCACTTAAGTTGCTATTTGTGCACATGCGTATTTTCCCCTAGTGTTCGCTGAATCGGGAAATGTATTATCAAAGGTCAAAACCATTTAGTGATTCAGCGAATGAGTCATGTTCATGTTCATTATTAATATCAGTCGCCAGTTCTCTAGATCCTCCAGCGGTTATCCCAAACATCCAGCGAATTGGCAAATGCATTAAAGCCAAGCTTTTAACCCTTTGTTCGCTAAGTCTCCAAGTGTTTCGGCGGTTTCATTTTCCTTTCCGAGAACTAGCGAATGGCGGTTATCTCCAGTTCTCGCAATATTTGGCGGTCTTTTGAAACAATCTAGTGATTCAGCGAACACTGTGTTCGCTTGTTCTCAGAATCTGGCGGTCAAGGGTTGTTTCAACTAGAGAATTAGCGAATACCGTGGATTGCTTTCAAGATCAACGGCCCTGTTTTAATCTCAAGATATCTGTGGGTCCTGCATATTTGATCTGGCAAATGAGCGACTAAATGAAAATAATGCTATCCTCTAAATTTGGCGGTTCTGATGGTTTGCCCAAAAAGATTTCAGCGGAGATAAGTTTTCTTTGTTCGCTGATTCTTGAAATAAGTTGGTAACATGCTAAACCATTTAGCGATTCAGCGAAGCCTTTGGTCGCTAGTTCTCTAAATAAAAGGATAAAGGTTAAAGCAATCTGGCGAATAAGCGAATCAATGGATGATAAGTTTTAAGGCTTCAGTCGCTTGTTCTCGAAATGAAATTGTCACTGATATAGAGTATTTGGAGAACTAGCAAATGCTCTTTGTTCACTGATTCTCGGAATTAAATGGTTAAGGGTTTTGATAATCAGAGAACTAGCGATAGCCATCGATTGATGAAGATCAACGGTCAATCTGGAATCCTGGTATAAAGTGATGATTAAGTTAAATGATTTAGCGACTCAGTGAAGCCAGTGTTCGCCAGTTCTCTAGACAGTCAAGCGGTTAAGTATATCTTTAAGCGAATGCGCGAACCCTTTGTTCGCTTGATCTCCAGGAAAATTGACCGTCAGTCATAACATTAAGAGAATGGGAGATGGCTTTGTTCGCTAGTTCGCCAAATGGTAATTGCAGGTTAACTGTGTAAGTAGGAACCCTTTGTTCGCTAATTCGCGAAATGCTTGGATGGTTAAGGATAGGATTCCGAGAACCCGCGAAGCTAGTAGTCGCTAGTTCTCCAAATGTGAACCAGGGTCAAACAAGGATTCAGAGAACTAGCGAAGCCAGTGGTCGCCAGTTCTCCGGTTGATAGCTAGGGTTAGCATTCTATTCAGCGATTAAGAGAAGCCATTAGTCGCTGGTTCGCTAAATGGGCTCAGATGGAAAAGGTCATAAAGGAAAAAGAAAAAGGACCATTGCCACATAGATAAAGTACTTTGTCGATATGGACATAAAACCAGTAAGCCATCAAATCAGCTTCAAGAAGAAAGATTGCATGACGCAAACAGTTTTAAAGTACAGAATCCTAATCATTCCCTCTTCACCTTGTTTTCAAGTAGTTTAATCTATCTGTCAACATCCGGACATGGCGAGCTCGAAATTTGAAATCTGGGGGTACATGAAATTGAATATGGGATCCATTAAGGAGATTTGCATTAACTGTGGTAGTTGCACACCTTGGATTCATATCGATAAATAAGTTGAAGCTCGTTGTTTATTTGTTCAAGTTTCAGTTGTCAAGAGTTTCTGTCTGTCCAGAGCATTTTTGAGCATAAAGCATTTGAGATACAGAGAATTGAAGGTGTTTCTGTAGCAAGGATGAGTCAACCTGAGAAGAGTGCAACGTCTTCCAGTAGTGAGGCCAAGTCAAAATCTGGTGAGGACAAGAATAAGCCTAATTTTTCAGATGAATTCCTGAAACTGTTGCCGGGCTCCAGTCAGAACAAGAGGGCTGCTGATGACGTGTTTGAAGATCTTTTGGAACAGTGTAGAGACCCAATCACTCCAGAATTCACAGGTTACACCATTTTCAACTTCTTTTATGGCAATAGAAATAAGCATGTTCCTGTATGTAATGGTTGGGTGCTAGGATTAGGAAAAATGGTTGTCCCTGACGTTTTCCTAGATATTGATTTAATTGTTACCCTAGCCAGAAGATATGACCCTATCTCAAGGACAATCAGAAAAGAAGACCAATGACCCTTAGTTACTCTTGATAGGGGATCTTTTATGAAAGCTTTTGGTCTATACACATCCTTTTCCACTGAGATTGATTTAAACAAAGAAAAGGCAAGATACAGAAGCAATGTAGGGTTAGTAAAAGACCAGTTGGTTAAGCATATGCCAAAATAGGACAAATATATAGCCCCCCTTCCTGCTAACATGAATGCCCCATACCAGTTCAAATCCCTTCATCATTATATGAGATATACTTGTTATGCATTATGTAGAGTTTTGGGAATGGATGGGAATGCAGAATTTTTACCAGCTGACTTGCTGATGATCATCCTGGATATTCAAAACCCCTTGGTAAACACTGACTATGATTACATTCAGTATGTGATTGATAGGATGCATCAAGGGCTGATGTCTATTAAAGAAAGTAAAAGCCCTATTGAGTTCATGCATTATTCTCTATTAATGCATTTGATTCTATTTTTCAACATCAACAGTTTTGATGCAAACATGTTAAAACCAAGGTTCAATTTCAAGGATCAGCACAACCCAGTGCAGTTGTGGGTGAGGATATGGAATTTTACATCTAATGAGGCAGATTTTTGTGTTTTTTAGAATTTCATTGTTTATCCAATTATCAGGATGCTAGGTATAAATGTCACTAGGTTATCTCCTAGAGTCCTCAGGCTTTTAAGACCACTGCAGTATGTGGATAAGTGGGATGGAAATCACAATTGGGGTGATTTCTACTTGGGAGATAATTCCACAATTATCAGAGTTTATGGCTGTCCCCAACCCCCACATTTATTACCAAAGTATGTGCCTCCGAGGTTGGCTTGTTTGGAATTTTTTTGGTAGCTTATGTGTACAGATAAAGAGCTCTTGGCCCCTCATAGAAAGGGTACATTCACACCCAGGCAGTTCAGGGTAGGTGATTTCCTAATAGGAAAGAGGGCTTTTCCTCAAATCAGTGCATGGCTACAACAATTCAAAATGGTTACTGGTGCTTGTAGGCACATAGACCCAGAGGAATTCATCAAGACTGCCAGGATGACTTACATCCCAAACATTGGTGTGATCAAGGAGCATGAAGGTTTGGATGAAGAAGATGTGATCAGAAACATCTTAGATGAAGATGAAGTTAAAAGGAGATGGTACAGATTCTTTGATTTAGTGGATTTGTCCAACCAGTTAAAAGCATCTCAGATTCCTTTTGAGGGTTTTTTCCCTGATCTTCCTTATTTGAAGAGGATTGATGGGATGATTGAAAAGTATGATACCTTGGCAAATCAATTGGAAGGCTTGATTGATCAGAATGAGCCAGAGAAGAAGAAAAAGAAAGATTATTCATCTTCTGATGAAGAAGAATTCACTGATGAGTCACAAGAAGAAGATAGTCCTCCACAGGTTGAGAGACCACCAGTTGTTGATCTTACTCAAGATCAACCAGAAATGCAGGATATTTCAGAGCCACCATTGAAGAGACGGAGGCTTGAGGAAGGTGAACCTTCAAGGCATGTGAGACAAAGAAGGGAAATTGACAGAGCATCTGCTCTTATACCAGGTGATAGGCCATACCATCATCAATTGAGGAAAGCAATAAGAGCAGGCAAGAAGATAGCCATTGAGCAAGAAGGCAGAGAAAAGTCCTTATGGTTGGAGAAGGATATCAGAGAGGTTTATCAAGAGGAATTCTTGAGTGATGATCAGTTCATTAAGACTGATGAGTTCAAAAGTTTTCTCATTTGGAACAAGCAGCAAGAAGTAAAGAAAGCTCTGCCTGAAGGTATGGAGCCAAGTGAAGAAACTTTGAGAGCTCTTGCTTCATATGATCCTAGCCTTGATCCCATCACAGTAGATGAAGCCAGAGATTTGGTTAAATCAAGTGGAATGTTGTTAACCTCAGGATGGGATCTGACTTCTGCATTCCTCATTGATCAACTGAGAAAGCAACCAGAGGGTAGCCTATCATATGAAGTTCACATTGGTGACATGATAAGAGGAAGTGGCTATGACCCTAAGTCCCAGGCTGTTGCAATGTGGTCCATGGCTCCCAAAACTCAAAAGCCATCCCTATTGAGTATAGAGGATAAGATGGAGGGGAATAAAATTATATGGACTGTACAAAATACAACAGACCTTGAGGTCTCCAAGGCAGTAACTCATTGGGCTAATCTGAATGAAGCCAAGACAGCTCAGCTGTCAGAAAGATATGCCAAATTGTTTGAGAGTTCAAGCATGGTAGCCAAGGACAGAGATCTGAAAATGATGAGGATCAAACAGTTGGAAGATGAGCTGGCAGAAATAAATGTCAAACTTGAGGAAGCCTCAAAAATAATTCCTCCTCCTCCTTTGCAAGTTGAGGTACCTATTCAAGTAAATTTGGAGGCAACTGAGGGACCTGCTGAAGACTTGGAAAAGGTGAAATTGGATGCATCCCTGGACACTATAGCCAAAATAGTGCAGTACAGGTAGAACAAAATAAAGGACAGGATGGATGCAGTTCATAAATCAGTCAGCCTATTACATCAGACCAATCAAAAGGTGAATGACTATTTAGCCACCTTGGAGCCACTTTATAGTATTTGGTCTGGGAGGAATTTATTGTTTGATAAGCTTGACAGTTTACAAGAACACAGGCCTGATATCCCAAAAGTAGTAACTGATGTGTTTGAAAGGATTGGCCTAATAAGTGCATCATCAAAGTTTTTCAAAGGAAAGTCAAACCAAATAAAGGCTAAGTTAGCCATGTTTGATAAAGATTACAGCAAGTATTTGCCCCGGTATATGATGACAATGGAAATGTGGTTAAGCTGGAAGATTGGAAGTTGTCAATGGGTCAGTTGGTCATCAATCAAGATGCCTTCCTAAAAGATAATAAGGCTTTGGACATGGAAGGAACTAACAATATAATTGATAGTTTATTCAAAGTTGAAGGTGACTGTATCAAGTTTATATCAGAAGTTAAAAATGTAACTGATTCTACATGGGAACGGCAAGTCAACTTGTTACAGGAGCTACAGAGTTATGACTGGCCATCTGATGATGATGTGGCAGCTTGGGAAAAGCTAATCACAAAGAAGAAGAAGAAACCGGTCATCCAGCTGACAGAGGAGGAAGAAGAATAGATCGCACTTGGCACCTGATCCAGAATTTGAGGGAGAGCATGTTCAAACAGAGAATGATGTAAGTTAGCCTGTAATGGTGGTCATCATTCATATGACAAACTTGGTAACTGCTCTGAAAATATCTACAAACAAAGGTGCCAGCTACGGAAGTTGTTCAGAACTGAAAATACGCCTTGCTGTCTTTATTAAATATCTTTCTGTTTGTATTTTCTTTTGTTTTCTAGCACAATTTTCTATCAACCATCCGAAGCTTGTTGCATCCTTTCGAGGATTCCAGGATGGTTGATTAGTATAAATAGTCTGTTCCTATTGATGATCGGGGTTGGAAAATATTTTGTAAAGGAGAGGTCTGAAATATAGAACCTGATTTTCTGTGAAATCAAGGAAAATTGTACGAATGCATTTTATCAATTAATACAAATACACTGGAGTTCTGTTACTACAATTTGATTGTCTTTACATGTGGAGTGTTTTAGTTTCTTTATGCATTTAAATTGTAAGACAGTTTAAATACATCTTTCACAAGGTGAATGTAGGGGTTGAGCTTAAGTATCTTTCAAGGAAAGAGTAAAATCTTAGGGGAGGTCTCTGGGAATTGAATATCTATATGTGGATTTGATGACAGGTGTAGGAATGGAAACAATGATATGTTAGGCATGTTATTGGAGTTTCACTGTATTCACTTTAATAGATATATGTGAAGGTAGAGTTCGACTCTGATGCCCATCGGATAAGGGACTAGTTTTAGATCCACTTACATTGGTTTACCATCCAATATATAATTGATTAAAATTTTACTTTATATGCATAATTTCCAGACTTGAGTCATATTATGACAAGTTCATAGATATGTATTTCAGTGCTTTGAAGAAGCAATAAACGAGGTTAACCCTTCCTTGAGTTTAACTCTAAAAGGAAGAAGGATGAATATCCTTAAGCCATTGTATCGTGTTGCTATTTTTATAGTCTATATCATGATGTTGTGTATCAGGATGATTTGGGCTATACTCAGAGTTTTAGCAACTTATTGATTTGGATTTTGAAGGCAGTAACAGAGCAGTGAAGGAGCAAGTTCTCAATTTAGAGCTCAGCTGAACGTTGAATTGATAGAGGTACACCTGTCTGAGTATGTATTACTCGAAGTGAAGAAGGTCTTAACCTTAATACCTTAGTAGTTTGTAACTTGCTAGGTTACAGCCATTGGGATTATTTGAGTATTTGATTAATCTGCAGGTTCAAACACTAACACAACTAGGGCACAATTTCACAAGTTCAGTGCTTCGGATCTGTAATCTAGATTGTGCACAATCTCTACTCTAATAAGATCAACTTCGCAAGATCAGCCTTTTTAGGTCAAACTTCTACTTCAACAAGATCAACTTTCACTCCAACATGAACTAAACTTTTCTCTGATACCACCTAACACAGTCAAGGATGGTGGATCCAATGAAGGACTATCCAAACCTTGTAGCCAAAAGAATTACACAGTGGAATACACAACACAATAGAAAACAACATAAATGTTTTAAGTAATTTGCATTAACATGCTCAGCTGTAAGGCCTTCCAGGTTAGGGTCAATTACAAAATGAAACAATTCTACAAGATCCATAACCAAATCCAATACAATCTCAGCTAGTTCAGCTCTGAAGACAATCAGAAGCTGATGGAATCCCTAAGGCAAATCCAAACTCGAGCTTGCAAGCCTCCAAGAAATCTCCTTGTTCCCAAGTATATAAACCCCTAGCTCCACTGCAAAGGACTATCAGATTACAATTTGATCTACAAGAACATCAAGAACTTTTCCACAAATTTGCCAACTTCAGCTTTCAGAACCTCAGATCTGACTCACTAAGTTTTCCAAGTCATGAAACTTTCTTCTCTCAGTTCTGTCTCTCACCTTTTTCCTTTTTTTTCAAACATCTACCCAAGCCCTCTTGAAATACTAATCATCAACCACAAGTCAACTAGATGAAACCCCTTAACTCCCCAAAATAATAATTAAATGACATGCAAGTCAGCTTACAAATGTATACAAACATTTAATTCAGCATGTCGGCCCAAGACCATGGCTACCAACAATTAATTCACCAAGTCGTCTCAACAAATCACATAGAACTCCAACTGGTAAGTCAGAACTAACAAGTGACAGTAAAATTACCGAGCATGCCAGCCATCACCGAGCACCAATATCGACTGAGCACCACAGGCATGACCAAGAAATAGTTTCACCAAGCGCTAGAGACTACCGAGTTCCTTTAGTGACCAAGATTCCTTCAATGACCGAGACTGTCGGTCAAGGCTACAATCGAGTAAAAACTGGCCAAAACAAAAACACTCCATGCAGTTTGTCGAGGACACAGAATGCCCCTGCCTAAACCTTGGATGCCCCTATATCAACTTAAAACAAGGCTTCTATGCTGGTTGCTTTAGATTCCTTAGATCCACTTTGTTCATATCATTTCTCAATGTAGTCTTGAGTCTCATTGGGTTGTTCAATAAGCTCTTTTCACTTTTCCAAAGAATGCTTCAACTGATATTTTAGTTCTTTGATAATCCTTTCAGCCTCCTCAAGTTGTCTTTTGTATCTCAAAACCTCCATACTTGCCTTTAAGGATCTACCAAGATGTTAGGCTTCTTCAAGGGAACAAGGCTCTGATACCAATTATTAGTATAATAGGGCACTGAGAGGGGGGGGGGGGTGAATTAGTGCAATCACAAATTTGATGCTTTTAACAATTATCTTCCATAATAACCAACATGCAAATAATATTATGACAATAAAGCATAATAAGTAAAACATTCACACATAGTGAAAAATTGACACAAGATTTTTCCCATGGAAACCCTTGTTAGAGGGAGAAAAAAACATGTGGGGATAATTCCCACAAATTTCACTAGTACACCATGAAATATTCCCTATTAGGAGAAATTACAACAACCCTTCTGAGGTTATACCTAGTTAAGATTATCAGTAACTCGGTTAAGAACTACAATAGTCCTACTAAAGAATACCATGTCAAGGGATTTAAAAACCTTTCTAAAAGTTCACCTTGTTACAAGATTTACACTTCAAATCTTATTAAAGAGCCGTCTCACCCTATTAGGAGTGACCTTGTTAAAGGATTTAGCTTTCCAATCTATTAGAATCAACAAGTGAAGAATGACTTGATATTTTCACTCAATGCATGATAGATCCAATGAATTATAGATCAATTTCACTTCTCAAAGAACTTTACTACCTCTGTACTATCTTCAAAAATCTCTTTATATTAGCACATATCATCAAAATATCATCCAACTTCTTCTTTAGTGATTTTCATAACCATTTATATACTTTTTCTAGGTTGGTGCTAGAACCCTAAAATGTTTTACAAGTCATCCCTCAAATCCATCTTAAGCATATGAGTGAGCATGCCAAAGTCAAAAGTCAACATCCTTGATATTAGATAAAAACATTAAATCTCGAAAACATGTCAACCAACCACTTATATTTGACTGCAACATTGATCTAACTAACGGTATCCACCAGTTCATTGTTCTTGCTGCCAATTCCATTTTTTTTAAATAACTTGCTTAAATCTTTAAACCAACTGATGTGATCATAGATATAGCTCAATATACCTTTGTAGATCATGTCTATACAATTGCACTCCTTAACTCAATCTCTAAATTCAGATCCATTTGACTTTGTCTTGCTTACCGTCTCATTTCCGATTGACTAAACACTTAGTGAATCTTCAATTTGATACTCCAACACCATCAATAAATTTGATATCTTAACATAAATAGATCCTGTTTCTAGAAATGAAAACATCACAACACACTCATGTGATCAAAACACATATTTCATTCATCAAAATGCTAACATATATAATGTGAATGATAAAGAGAGGGAAGAAGAACACCTGATTCGATGGTTGATGATGTATCATGTTGAGCTCCTCCTACAAAACTTGCACACACAAAAACAAGGAAATTGTTGGGGCTATTTGGATATTTGCCTCTATCAAGTCCCTACTTCAATGTTTCCACCTCCATAATAGATGAGTAGACATATATTTTGGTGATAGATAACCATATGAAAAGTGATAGTAATGATAATAATAAAGGATATAGATATAGAGAGTTGATATGCTAACAAGACCAAAATAGAATAGAGCGAAGAGACTCCCCTCAATGTGATAAGAGCTCAATAGAGATAATGAAGCCAATGAATGTGTGAGTGAGAGTGATATCAAGGAAGCAACCAAGAAGACCAAATGATTGCAAAAGAGGGGAATATAATGCATTTTGGTCAAATCTCACCCACACATGCATAAGATTTAGGTTTTATGAATGTAGGTTGGTAGTTTATAATGCCTCAATGAAAACCTTCATGTCTATAGATTTGTGGATGCTAGCACACCACATAGGCATCTGCAGGGTACACACATGTCTTGTGCCATCCAGGCCATGTGGCTAGGATTCTAAACTGGGTGTTGACACATGGTGAATGCAAATGGATGACATGGATTATGTGGAAATTGATTCTTAGGCTAAGGTAGGGGTAATACATAACAACAATTTACACAAGGGTGCAAATTTAGGTCATTACACAAACTCATATTAGGGAGGTTTCATTGATGACATAAAATCAATATTTGGGTATGTTTTTAGTTTAGGATATGGTGCAGTCACATGGACTAGAAATAAGTAATAGGTAGTGGATCTTTCCTCGATAAAATATGAGTATCAAGGAATAATTGAGGCATCTTGTGAGGCAATTTGGCTTTTAAGGATGCTTTCAGACATATAGATGTCTCAAGCAAGTCCTACTCCCCTTTACTGTGACAATCCATGGGTGCTCAAACTAGCCAAGAATTTGGTCTTCCATGAAAGAACCAAGCATGTTGAGCTCTAATGTCATTTCATCTAGTAGCTGGTTGAAGATGGATTGGGTTAGTTGTTGTATGTTCTAACTGTGGATCAGACAAAATATATTCTCACCAAGTCTCTAAGCCTATACAATTTTTGAAAACTCAGGGGGCAACTTGGTGTAGTTGATAGATTGATCATTAAGGGAGGGTATTAGAATAGTATCTTTATTATTTCTTATTTAATGGTCAATATTGTAGATTAGTTATATATTAAAAACTTTCTAATTCTATGACTGTTTCATAATTTAGAAACATCTCTCTTTGTAATCTATAAATGATCGCTTGATCATTCATTCAATTTATTCAATGTTTTAGCAATTACTTATGTAATATTTACAAGATTTGTACCTCTTCACACCCAAGTGTTTCCTTATTATATTTATTTTATCATTAATTCTATCTTTTAAGGAATAGTTTCCCAATAGTCTTAAAATAATATTAATAATCCTTATTAATAGACTGTTGCTCTTTCATTTACTTCACTCAATTTAAAGACGTTGATTTATAATGTTGTGATCACACTTTATAGTGAGGGCATGGTAGATTATTTTTCATTCAACATTCCATGTTTTGAATATGTAATAACCTCAATAGATTATTTTTCCAAATAAGATTTAGATTTTCAAATTTTAAATCAGCTATTTTAAAAGCTAGATTTCTTCACGATTTTAAGAACATTATAACCTAGATTTAACTAATGAATCTAAAACATGAAAAATTGACTCTAGATACTTTATTATTACTAAAGAGATCTAAAATAAATCACAATATGTTACATTAGGAATATAAACGACATACACAATAGTAGCGATAACCAATAAAAAACACTATGCTTAAACCACAACAAACAATTATAGATTACACAAACTTATAGTGGCTAGAACTTGCAACACTTGAAATACGTGCACAATCTCTAGATGAGATAGTTTTACAAAATCAAAGGGCTTGTATTTTCAACCCTTGACAATAATGATTTTTGTCTTCTAATCTCCAAAAAATCCAAGGGTTTTCATATTCAAATTTGATTGCTTGAATGATGTTAGTTCCCAAATTTTCATATCATTAAATTATAAAGGTTTTTCACTTCTTACGAATAGATTTAATGAACGATTATTCCCACAGCCATCACCTCTTCATTGCAGGTTTTGCAAGACCTAGCATGGTAACCTTTAACTTGACATCATTTTAAGATACTACAAGATACAAATGCAAAAGAAGATAGCAATTTCATATAGTCTAGTGAGGATTGACAAAATTTGGCTTAATTTCCTTCAAATACTCTAAGATCCTATTTAGCCTTGGTATGATATATGAAAGAAACTAATTAAAAAAAATAAAATAAAAATTACTTTTCAAATTTTAGTTTGATTCCTTCTAAGGCTTGAACAAGAAAACAAGCTAGACCGGTGTTGTATTTATTATAGTGTCCAAAATGAAGTGATTTCTCCTAATAACAACCTAAACACAAATTCAATGCTTGCCAAGAGATTATTTTCTTAGAATAATGAAACCAACTATTGGACAACACTTTTAATCTTCTTTTAGATCCTCAACACAACACCAATGTCCTCAATATTCAAGTGAATGTTAATATTTAGTCCATTCATTGAACAAAAGCTATCAATTAAACAATCATCACAACAAGTGTGCAATGAAATTCATAGTAACCTTTGATTATTATGATTAAAAGAACATTGCATTGCATTGCATTGAGGAGACACTAACAATGTAACATGTATACATATAAGCCACATATTAAATTGTCAGTTATTATCATAGATATTATAACATTCTCTCTCTGAACTTTAAAGAACTCCTAACACTAGAATGACTTGTATGCCCAATATTGCAATACCCATATTTGGAACCCATGCAAATGAAACAAAAAAATACATTTTATGGAGGTAAGGAGGAGATCTAGATTAAATCAACACTCGACACTCGACACTCAATGAACCTTTATTTTTATGTTAGCATCTAGAAATATTCTATTCCACACTTGTTCTCACCTTTTGCCTCTTGTTTTCCTTTTTCAAGTAAGAAATACTTCCCATGTTTTATTCGCGTGCATCATAATTAATTGAGAGTAAAAACTCTTTGATTGATTATATTTTTCACTTTGTAGGAAAAAATTTTACCTCCAGGTAGTTACCGCACTAATTGTAGTGAAACTGACACTAACCCAACCATATTTATCCTTAGGAACCTCTATGATTCCTTTTGTTAGAAAACAATACTTCAATACCTAGTTCATTTGATATATTTCCTACATAACTCATTGAACAAAACATGCATACAAATTTTCTTAGATAACTGAGAGGGGGGGTGAATCAGTTAAATCAGTTATCCTATAGTCCCAAACTCTCAGATGCACTTTTTCAAAAAATTTCAATAAAACAATCCACTCGGTAAGATATTAACAACAATATTTCTCTTCACCGAATACCAATAATTTCCAAAACTGTGTTTATCAATTAATCAAATATGAAATATGTAAATTATGATAGTTATCCAATCATAAAAAATAATACATAATGCAAAGATTTAACATGGAAACCCTGCTAAGGGAAAAACCACCCGGGACTGGTAACCCAAAATATTTCACTCTTCTAAAGTGAGCTTGATTAGGAGCCAACCCTATTAAAGGTTACAAAACACATTGTAAGATGTGACCTTGTTAGAGGATTTATCACTAACAGTTCTCCCTTGACCAGCATTCACTATGGGGTTAACAAGAAAATAATCAACATTCCTTGAATGTCACATTGAAATACAAAAAGATTGTTAAGTCCACTCGATTAAGAGATTTAGCTGTAACAATGGTTAAACTGATACAATAGTGATTTGATTCAAATACAACTCAATTTGCAAGTATTCAAATCTAGGCTAAGCTCAATATAACTCTTCTGATCAATAATCAATTCACTCCATTATATCCTCCAACTTACTTCACTCGGTGTATAATTCTCTGATGCTCGATAATACCTGTAGTCCATCTCGGTTCTGTCTATAACCAATTTGATCAGTGGTGCATGAAAAATGTCTTCATGCAAATTCTCTTGTAGTCTCAATTCATCCGGCCTATTCAACAATGAATCTCATGTCTCTTAAATAGACCTGTAAATCATTTTCATCTCATCCATTAGATTTTTCCTCTTAATCTCCATTGTTCATTTTGCCTCTTCAAGCTTCCTCAGTAGTTGTATCAATAACATGTTTCAATCTCTTCGCTTTGATTATCTCTTAATTTTGTCAGCCATTGATCTTATAACAAACTCTATCTCTTACCTTGAAATCATAAGCATCTGCAACCTCATCAATTTTAGTCAGCTGTTATAAAAATTTAATGTTTTCATCCTACTCAGTTAATACAAAATGCATCAGTGATAACTTAAATTGGTTATTATTGTCACTCGGTATACACAAGACATATTCGGTGTATACAGAAATATTTAATTACCGACCACATTACCTTGTTCAATTATGATCTCATCTTCATAATAGAATAATGTAACATGGTCAAGTCAACAACATAATGCCATAGATTCATCAATGAGTTACCCAATGTATACCTTATCCATATCTATCATATTCATCTTGTCCTTATGTAGATATCTCATTTCTTCACCATTTCTTCCTTCTAAAGATGTTTAGATGTTTGTAACTATGATGATAAGTATAGTCAAAACTAGTTGACATAAATGACAACATATTGACTGATTTAATCATCTTACATATTACTTTAACAACTCGGTGACCTCCTTAATCTTCATCAAGATATTCAATCAGTTGTAGGTTAACAATCTCTCCCTTTGGCATTGATGGCAACACAATATGAAATATGCCATAGAATGCCAAACATCTATTCTACAAATATATGGATGAATATTGTAGCTCGGTAAGCTCTCCCTAGCTAGATATTTAATATGTTTAATCACTACAACAATATTTTATGCAGACTCTCCCTGTAGATTTGATCTTCTTCAGTTCTCTTTCCAACATATATCTCTCTCCCCGTGTTCATGAAATTCTTCTCTCATCAAATGATATGTCATAGAAATCTCTCTGCCTTTGACAACAATTCCAAAATAAATTAAACAACTCTCCAGTAGCCAAATAGTATTTCTATTGTTCGGTCGAGATCAAGTACCTTCATGTACTGATATACAGTTCTCTGTTCCAACTTCTACAATCTTCACTTCCTTCACAACCTTAGGAATCCTAAAGTGTGAGCTACATGCATCAACATTTTTTATTTTATGATAAAGTATAGTTTGATGCATCCTCCTGATCACCTTAGTGATCGATAGACATGGGACAGACCCCTAGTCTAGTCCTCAAGTACTCAAAAGTATCCTTCGGTAAGGGTTTAGTAAATATATCTGCAAGTTGTTCTTTAGACTTCACAAATTCTAGTTTCACTTGCTTTTCTTGTACTTGTTCCCTCAAATAGTGATACTTAATTGATATGTGCTTTGTCTTTGCATGCATCACCAAATTCTTTGAAATATTTATGGAACTTGTGTTATCACAATATATAATCATTAGATCAGTGATCTCCCCATTCATTCCTTTTAATAATTGTTTTATCCATGCAATATTTGAACAATTAGCAACAACAACAACATATTCTACTTTAGTAGTTGACTAAGAAATACATGCTTGTTTCTTACTTATCCATGTTCCAAGTCTTTCTCCCAAAAGGAATGCTCCACTGGTTGTGCTGTTCTGGTCATCTATATTTCCATCCCAATCTACATCAGTGTAAAATTTTAGTTCAAAATTGCCTTCCTTCTTGTACCATAACCCATAATGCTTGGTGTTCTTTTGATATCTCAAAATTATTTTAACAACAGTCATATGTGATTCATTAGGATTAGTAGAAAATATTGATACAATCCCAACTACATGTGTTATATCAGGCCTACTGTGTACAACATACATCAATTTTCCAATCATTGATCTATACATTGTTTGATTTACCTCAATTGATTCATCATCTTTTGTCAGTTTGCATCTGGTAAACATAGGTGTTCCAACTGGTTTTGAATCTTCCATTTCAAATGTCTTCAATACTTCCTTGATGTATTTTGATTGTGTGATGAATATGCCTTCATTTTGTTGTAGTATTTGCAATCCAAGAAAGAATTTAATCTCTCCAAACATTGAAATTTCAAACTCTTTTCTCATTTCAACATCAAAAGATTTGCAAAGATTATCATGTCCTCCAAATATTATATCATCAACAAAAATTTCAGCAATAAGTATATTGTGATCAGTTCTATCTTTCAAACATTAATCACTATTGTCACTTGTTCTCACAAAGCCAATACTAATAAGATAAGCATGCATTCTTTCATACCATGCTCTCAGTGCTTGTTTTAGTCCATACAATGCTTTGTGAAATTCACATACCATGTTCTTCTTATTCTAATCAACAAAACCTTCAGGTTGTTTTATGCAAACCTCTTCTTCAAGTATCCCATTCAAAAATGCAGATTTAACTTCCATTTGATAAACCTTAAATCCTTTATAAGAAGCATATGCAAGTAATATTTTGACTCCTTCAAGTCTTGCTACTGGTGCAAAAGTTTCACCATAGTCAATTCCTTCTTCTTGTGCATATCCCTTACAAATAAGTCTTGCTTTCTTTCTAGTCACTTCACCATTTTCATTCAACTTGTTTCTAAATATCCATTTAGTTCCAATTACATTTTTATCACTCAGTCTTGGTACTAGTATCCATGTTTTTTTTTTCTCTATTTGCTCAATTTCTTCATTCATGGCCTTAATCCATTCTTCATTCTCAAGTGCATCTTTAACATTTTTAGGCTCAAATTCACAAACTAAACATGTGTTCTATCTTGACTTACTTTGTGTCATCCTGCCAGCTTGTTTGTCTCCAATAATTTGGTTCTGTGGATGGTGTATTCTCACAAATTTTACCAACACTTTCTCTCTTCTTTGTTCATCAGTCAGTGCAGGCTCAATTTCTTCCTCGATAACATCTTCCTGATTCTCAGTTTGCATTTGTTGACCCTCGATAGCATTTTCCTGTCGCTCAGTAGACTCAGCTTGTGGCTTGGGTAGATAGTTTGGATGCTCAATATATGTAAATCTACCATAGTCTTCCTGTTCCTTCTTGCTTTCTTCATCATTTTTCTCAGAAAAATCATCAAATTTCACATTAGCACTTTCAATCATTTTGTTGGTAGCCTTGTTAAAAGATTTGTATGCTTTTCTCTTAGTAGAATATCCTATAAATATTCCTTCATCACCTTTAGAATCAAATTTTCCATTTCTATCATCTTTCAGAATGTAACATCTGCTTCCAAAAATTCTAAAATAACTTACATTAGGTGTGTAGGAAAATCATAACTCATAAGGTATCTTATTTGTTTCTTTCTTCAGTTGAACTTAGTTCAAGGTGTATACAACAATGCTAACAGCTTCTTTCCAGTACATTTTTGCAACATCATTTTCAATCATTAGTGTTTTGGCACAATCAACCATAGATCTATTCCTTCTTTATGTAATACCATTATGTTGTGGTGTCCTTGGTGCATAAATCTATCTTTAAATTCCATGCTCATTACAAAAGTTAGGGAATTCATCAGAAATAAACTCACCTCCTCTGTCAGATCTTAAGCATTTTAAATCTTTTCCTTTTAAACTTTAGCTTTATACCACTTGAACATTTTGAAAGCTTCAGATTTCTCTTTCAAAAACATAACTCTCATCATCTTAGAGTAGTCATCAACAAATAAAATGAAATATTTGTCACCATAATAACTCCAAGTTCTCATAGGAACACATAAGTCGGTATGCACCAACTCCAAAATACCTTTAGAAGAATAGTCTTTTCTCTTAAAACTAGATTTAGTCATTTTCCATTTCTGACATTGATTACACATGACATGGTTAGGTTTAGTTAGACTCGGTAAACCTCTAACTCTTCATTTCTTATTGATATTAACCATGTTATCAAAATTCACATGACACAGTCTCTTATGCCACAACCACACATCTTCATTTCTAGCCAACAAACATGAAGTTTCATTATTATCAAGATAAAATAGATTACCTTTGGATTGTTCACCAGTACTGACCAACTTTCTGGTTTCATCATAAATCTTTACCTTTCTACTTTCAAATGCAACTCGGTGACCTGAATTATTCAATTGTGCTACACTCAACAGATTATAGTTAAGTCCTTTCACCCAATATGAATTCTCACATCTAATCTTATTTTTCAACATGATAGATCCCTTTCCTTTTACTAGACAAGGTGTATCATTTCCCATTTTAACAGATCCTCCATTATAGTGTTCAAGATATTCAAAATTTTCCTCATCACCAGTCATATGATGTGTACAACCACTATCAATAATCCATGTATCATTCTTGCTAACTTTAGATATAAGTGTTGTTTCAACATACCTTTCTTCTTCTTCTTCTGAATATTCTTTCATAGCTATGAATACCACCTCAATGTCTTCATTAGTGCAGGTGACAGTGTCAACATCATCATCTCTAACTAGGTAATAAGCTTTCTTGCCTTTATCTTTGTAGTCTCAGTTATTTCTTCTTTCATACTACCGATTTCCTCTGTGTTCTTGGTTATCTCTTCTGTCAGACTTTCTTTCACCAGATCGGTCATTATCTTTATCACCATCTTTCCTCTTAGGACATCTAGCTGCAACATGGCCAAATTCTTTATAGTTAAAACACGCTAAAGGTAACTTTCCTTTATACCTTCCTTGACCTTTTTGAAGTATCCTAGCCATAAGTGCTTCAAGTCCATCAAGTCCATCTTCACTGTCATTGTCACTTTCATTTCTTATGTTATGTTTACTGCTAGACTTACCGATCTTCAAGGATGACATAAATGAAGACTCAACACTCGGTACAATACTGTTATCATAGTTATTTATCTCAAAATTAGTTAATTTTCCAATTAGGACATCAAGTGTAAGAACATTACCCAGTGCAAATATCATTTCATGAATAACATAGATTCTAGTAACATAGATAGGTAGCAAGGTTCTAAGAATTTTACTCACAATAGTGTCTTCATCAATAACACCTCCTACTCCTTGGATAGCATTGACAACCTCCTTGATTCGGTTACTATACTGTGTAATGTTTTCACCTTCTTTCATCTTCATATCATCAAATCTACCTCTAAGGCTTTCTTCTTTAGCTCTCGGTACATTTGCATCTCCTCCATGAACTAGTGCAAGCTTGTTCCACATTTATTTTTCTGTAGTAGATGTTTTGACATCTTCAAATTTTGCATCAGATAGGGCAACAACAATCTCTATCATTTTCATGTTGTGTTCATGTCTGTCTCTCAGCTAATCAACTATCAAAGGTCCAATAGTCAGTTGTATGTAACCATTATGTAGGAGTTGTAGAACGGATTATCCAATTATAGATATGTGCAACCTCATTTTGCTTTTCCATGTCGAGAAGTTGTCTTTGTTTAGCTTTGGCACCTCTCTCTTATACATCTTGTAATCTTTAGCTCAAGTCCTTCAAACTTTCTTTTCAAGAACACATGCTTAGATACCAATTGTTAGATAACTAAGAGGGGGGGGGGGGGGGGTGAATTAGTTAAATTAGTTATACTACAGTCCCAAACTCTCATATGTACTTTTTAAAACTTTTTCAATAAAATAATCAACTCACTAAGATATTAACAACAATCTTTCTGTTCATTTACTGAATACCAGTAATTTCCAAAGCTATGTTTACCGATTAATCAAATATGAAATATGTAAAGTACGATAGTAATCCAATCACAAAAAATAACACATAACACAAAGATTTAACGTGGAAACCCTACTAAGGGAAAAAACACCTAGGACCGATAACCCAAAATATTTCACTCTTCTAAAGTGAGCTCGGTTAGGAGCCAACCCTGTCAAAGGTTACAAAACACATTGTAAGGTGTGACCTTGTTAGAGGATTTATCACTAACAGTTCTCCCTCAACCAACATTCACTATGGGGTCAACAAGAAAACAATCAACATTCCTTGAATGTAATATTGAAATACAAAAATACTGTTAAGTCCACTCGGTTAAGAGATTTAGTTGTAACAATGGTTAAACTGATACATTAGTGATCTGATTAAAATAAAACTCAATTTGCAAGTATTCAGATCTATGCTAAGCTCAATATAACTCTTCTGATCAATAATCAATTCACTCCATTATATCCTCCAACTTACTTTACTTGGTGTATAATTCTCTAATGCCCAGTAATACCTGTAGTCCAGCTCAGTTCTGTTTGTAACCAATTTGATTAGTGGTGCATGAAAAATGTCTTCACGTGAATTCTCCTACAGTCTCAATTCATCTGGCCTATTCAACAATGAATCTCATATCTCTTAAATAGACATGTAAACCATTTTCATCTCATCCATTAGATTTTGCCTCTTAATCTCCATTGTTAATTTTTCCTCTTCAAGCTTCCTCAGTAGTTGTATTAATAACACATTTCAATCTCTTCCCTTTGATTATCTCTTAATTTTGTCAACTGTTGATCTTATAACAAACTGTATCTCTTACCTCAGAATCATAAGCATTTGTCAGCTCATCAATTTTAGTTAGTTGTTATAAACATTTAATGTTTTCATCCTACTCAGTTAATACAGAATGTGTCGGTGATAACTTAACTCGATTATTAATGTCACTCAGTATACACAAGACTGATTCGATGTATACATAAATTTTCAATTACCGACCACATTAACTTGTTCAATTTTGATCTCATCTTCATAATAGAATAATGTAACATGCTCAAGTCAACAACATAATTCCATAGACTCATCAATAAGTTACCCAATGTATACCTTATCCATATCTATCATATTCATCTTGTCCTTATGTAGATATCTCATTTCTTCACTATTTCTTCCTTCTACAAATGTTCAGATGTTGCAACTATGATGATAAGTATAGTCAAAACTAGTTGACATCAATGAAAAAATATTGACTAATTTAATCATCTTACATATTACTTTAACAACTCAGTGACCTCCTTAATCTTCATCAAGATATTCAATTAGTTGTAGGTTAACAACTTTACAAAATAACATTATGCAAAGATCAAATAGACAAACCACTAGATAATATAAGATGTATACTAGGAAAATACTCATGAGGGAAAATCCTAGCCTCCAAAAACATCCATACTCAATTATATTATTCAACAATAAAGGAATATAAAGTAATTACAAAGTTCCAATGAACACTTTTAAAACATCAAGCTCCTCAATCTAGCGTCCATGTGTCCAAGTGTGAATCTGCACATCCCATGCCATTCTTCACATATACACTCCTTGGAAACACTTGATAATGATATCCAACTCAACCAACCAACTTTTACCACTAACATGTGTTTGCTTATATAGAATCAAGCTCACGCAAGTGGTGAAGTAAAACCATCTAACTTATAACTATGAGCTCACAAAACCTTTCACTCGACAATTAATACTGGGTGCTAAGTTTTTACGTTATTAATATTTTCAAACAATTAAATTAAATACATTTTTCCCATTTGAGAGCCACATTAAATGTATTTCCCAATATTACTTACAACACTTAAAGTGGTCCCAAGAATCTTAACTCCTACTGATGCACATCATATAGGTCTCATCAAGTGTATGAAACACATAATAATCAAATAATTGTTACAAACATTATGCAAGGTGTGCAACACCTTATCACAACATCCTTTGTAATAAATTTGGCATTTGTCAAATAATTGGCTTCTAATATCTTTCTTTGTACATTACACATCATATGATGTACTAAGGGAAAAGTATTTGTATAATGATTTTGAGACTTGCATAAAGTACTCAAAAACACCATTAGAAACATGAAGCTTGTATAAACAAGGTTTGAGACTTAGGATCTAGAATTTTTCAATTTGTGATGCCACTTTTAGCTTAAAAAACCCTCAATAATACCAAAAAAGTCATAGATTCTTGCTGCTAAGTTATTTTCACTATTGTAGGGATAATAATTTGTAATTTGTGATGCCACTTTTAGCTATAAGAACCCTCAATAATACCTTGAAGTCATAGATTCTTGCTGCTAAGTTATTTTCACTATTGTAGGGACCACATTTTACAAATCATTAGCAATAAAATGTCACGCAAAATATCAAAATATTATTTCTCTTGTAGAATCCAATTTTTTTTCTCTTATTTCATCACTTTCAGCCTAATTTTCTTGTGACGGGTCGTCCTTGGGATTGCATTTCTTTTCATCAATCACTTGAGAATCTTCTAGCTTTAATGCTCTTGGAATTCTTTCCTCTATGTGTTCTAGAGTGATTTTGCACATGGAGAAAGAAAATTTGGAATGGAAGACATCGTGTATTCTGCACGAGTTGGTAAATAATAAATATTGAATGGAAGTATGGTTTTTCAAATTGATTCCCTACCTAACACTTCTAAGCACAAAATTCTTGAAATTTTTGAACACTCCTTCACCTTCATTGGAAGATGAACCTTGATCACTTTCCATGAACACCCCCGTCGAATTAAAAGTTCCCAACAATTATTTTCCCTTTTCAATTTGTGAACTTTGTAACATCAAGGCCTCTTGCACCTTTGGTTTATAAAGACCAAGTCCAGCCTCAAAAAACAAAATTCCATGGTTCTCTTTATATTCATTTACTACAAAATTTAGTCTAGGTGTGAGGAAAGTCAATGGCCACATCCATTTAATATTCTTGTCCAATCTCTTCCTAAAAGCATGTCATACCCATCTAGAATGTCTACAACTAAAATATCAATAAATTGCTCCATTCTTGGATCATATGCCAATTGCATGTGGATATTATTAAACTCCCCAATTTTTGGGACCTCTATCTTATCAAATTGTGTGACCTTGTTTGTGCTCGTAGGATTCAACCCCAACCTTCTACATATGGTAAAGGGGATCGCTTGATTCTCTTGAATCAACTAAGAAATTAGGAAAAAGTTTTATGAAAATCCTCAAAGATAGAAGAAAGGGAGTGGTTTCATCTTTTCCTTGCTAGAAAACATGAGGACTACCCTTATGAACAATTGATCTTGTTTCCTTTTCCATTACATTGATGATATTTTTTTTCTTATTTTGATCCTTCTCTATACTCTCATTTCCTATTATATCTTGGGTTGTGCTTGGTGATTTTTGAACAACATAGATTGGTTGTGATAAGTTATGCGTAGTGTTAGGTGTGTCTTGATTACCATAAGGTACATTTTGAATGAAATTTATATTTTGAGACGCAATGGCATTTGACATAGCTTGAGTATTACTTCCTTAAATAGACGTAGTATTATCCTTCAATTATTGATGAAAACTTCCCTTATCTCAATTACCTTCATCAATTCAAACAATTGTAAGCTTATATGTACCTTCCTTAATTATTTTGTTACACATTTCCCTAACTTCTTTAATCCATCTTTGAGCGGAGCATTGTTAGTGTCTTACCAATACTTTGTAGAATCCTTTGGATATATTGACACATTGCTTGCACAATGGCATGCCAAGAAATTTGAAGTGCCCATAGTGACATTGGAAATTTGTCTTCTCCATATCTTCCTTCCTCATATGAATTTCATGATACCCTAATCTCAAATCAATTTTAGAGAAGTACACTACAACATGTAACTCATCAATGAGTTCATCTATCCTTGGTATGGGATATCTATTTTTTATGGTCATCTTGTTCAAATCTTTATAGTCTATGCACACTCTCATTGTACCATCTTTCTTCTTCACAAGTACCAATGAGGAATCAAATGAACTAGATCTAGGTCTTATGAATTCCATGCCAAGGAGTTCATCAATGATATTGGATGGTGGCACAAAGTAGCTATGATAGGTTTGGCACCGTGTTCTTACTTAATAACATGTTCAAATTCCCTATCCATTGGTTATCCCAAAGCCATATCATTGAAAACTAAACTATGCTTATCAAGAATTTTATAAATTTCAAAATGGAAATTAGCTTTCTTCGTAGAGTAGCTTGTTGAATGAATTATGATTCTCACTTCCCAAGCTACTTGTCCTCTTTAAAAACTCCTCTACATCCTTTTTGTAGTCACTACTCAAGGTTCTCCATTCAATAAGATTCTTAATATAGCCTCTTTCCCATCAAAGTGGAACTTGAAATACATGGTTTGATCATTCATATAGTAACCTCCAATAGAGTGCAGTCATTAGACACCTAAACAATTTTCATCTCTCCAATACCCACTACATAGAATTTATCACACAACTCACAATCACTGAAAGTCATCTTAAGTTGTCTAACCACCTGAGTGTCAAGGGTAGTGAACCCATCTACAATAATGACATTTATGTCTTCAAATTCCTCTAATTTAAGTCAATAAATCATTCATCTATAAAGTTGTGGGTGGCCCCACTATCAATTAGAATAATCATCCTTTGTCCAACTAGCACTCCACAAATCATAAAAGGTGATACCTTGGAGCTCCTGATAAGGTTGCAAAAGTACCTCTTACACTGATTTATTTTTCTTTATCTCCTTCTTGGCTATCATGAAATTCCTCATTACCATCGAAATCAAAATCTGAAACAACCTCAATAAAGTGTATTTGTCCTTCACCCAAGCATCTATGTCTTGGAGCCCATGGTTCTCTACAAGTAAAACAAATTTGTGTTCCTCAAAGCTCACTCCTTGTCTCATCATCCACTTTATTATTTGTTGTGTTTAAAGAAATCTTACATAGTAGCTCGATGAAAATGTATTTTTTTGAAAATCTCCCTTATGTTGCCAAGGGTTAGGGGGCTTTTGACTAGTCATTGATCCCTTACGCATTGACGTTTTAAGCTGCAAACTTCTTTTGATAGCTTCATGCAAGGCTATTCAAGGCCCTAAAGGAAGAGGTAAATAAACATATTCTTAGGCATGTCAGGTACCATAATATTTTTTTTTGAAAATCTTCTACATATTCATTAACAGATTTAGTTTGCCTCAACTTTGATAACTATTTGAAATAGTCATCCTTATCCTTGAGTTCAAATCTATCAATCAACCTTTGACTAGACTCATCAAAAGATTTTAATTTATTGTGACCTAGATTATTCATACCATGTTACTACCAACCATAAGTTCAATCATTGAGGTATAATGTTTCATATTGAACAACATATTTCTCCCTTGTGTGATTGAGAATGAAGAAAGTTTGTAACTTTTGTAGCCAAGCTCTTGCTAAAATCTTGTTTGTCCCATAAAAAATAGGGGCTGTTTTTTTTTTTCAACTTATTCATGAGCTCTTTCCCGTGCTATTATATAGGTCATTATTCTAGCCCTTCCTTGGAAACAAGACATTCACCATGTCTACATAATCTCTAAGTGGAACCAAAATAATTTTTTTATTGAGATTGTTATAGGTTGCCCTCATTCCAACCAAATCTCCTAGAATTTATTCCATAGGATTAGAAGGTGGGTTCTAAGTGTGTGCTTCATATGTAGGAAATAAAACACTCTATGAATATTTCAAAGAGGATGGCCTTGAATATTTTTCAACTTCTAAAGAATTCCCCTTCTCATGTGTAGACACTAAACTATGCAATTTCTCTATGCGTAGTCTCATCATCTCTCTAGTTTCAACTAGGAATTATGCAATTTGACTTTGACAATTTTGGAGTTCTTGAAGAAAGTTCATATGCATCTCATTAGTATCACACATGTTTAATTTCTTGGAAGCTTCTAGTCAATTTCTTCTAAGGAAGAACTATTCAAAAGCCCTTTACTCCTCTCGTAAATACATTCTTTCTCCTTCACTGGGTTGCATAAATTATATTAAACCATTTGGATGGAAATATAATAACATTTATACTATTATAATAACCCTTGCAAAAATTATTAAATTTGATTTGAAGAGTTATATCATAGATTTTCAAAGAATGGAAAAATAATGAAACTGGGCATACTAAAATGCTCATCAAAACCCAACCAAATGGATCTAAAAACTAATTCAACCATCATAGAATACATATTATTGATTTGGGCATGGTTTATACATCATAGTTTCTAGTAAATACATTAGACAGTGACAATATACTTTCATTACAAAATACATCAAATAGAACCCAAAATCTAGAGGTCAAACATGGAGATAAACCACTACAACTTCCAAATAAATTTTCCAAATTCTTAATTAAAAAAGAGAGAAAATAATCTTATAAAATATTACCCATGACCTCAAGGCTGCCCAGGGTTTACACATACTCAAACATATAAATCACACATATACTTGTAAATCTTAGAGTTATCTAGCAACACCAAATGTAATAGGAACTCCACCCAACTCAAGACCAAAGTTATAGAATATAAAATGTTTGATCTTCTTATGAAATAAAAACAACATAAGACTCTCTTTCGGCTAAAACTTGGACAATATCCTTCAACCCTCTTATTGAACCACTCAGTGTGTGCCTAGTGTGGGTTGGTCTCCCTAGTATTCCACTCTAGTTTTGGGAGATTTCTTGCTTTGAGGCCATCAAAAACTCTATTGGCCATTTCTTGAAAGTGGATGAGGCTACAACTTCATTGAGCCACTCTACTTTTTATTGCATTTTGGTTGACATATATATCTCCACACCACTTTTGGGGGATGTAGTGCTCATGGTTGGGGACAAGCCCCTTGGACTCAATCGTTGGATTATGAGGGCCTCCCCTTTTGATGTCAATGATGATTCTCTATTGGCCATATTTGTACAAACTATTCTCTTTTGTGTCATAAAGGTGTTTCTACTTGGTGGAAGGATGAAAATGATGATCATTTGACCATCCAAGCTTCCAATTCTCCCTCTAATTCTACCTCTGAGAACTCCTCATAGGCTGATGATGATACCCCCCACAATGATGTTCCTACTAAAATAGCCTCCTCTAATCCAACGGACCTATCTCCACCTTTTTTTGGTGTGGTCCCTTCTAGCTATGTGGGTTCTTCTTTGATTGTTTCTCTTGATTTGCTTCAGCCTATGGCAACTAATGCACATTGTTTCCAACACTTTGTTCTTGGTGTTGACGATCCCACAATGGGGGTTCCACTACTATGTGGTGGGGACCCTAGTGATAGTATCCCTTGGATAGTTATTCATCGATGAAGGAAGAACCGTTCTATCTCTCATTCTCCTCCTTCTGCTATGAGTGAGTTGGCTTCCCATTCTTGATGTGGGTTACTAGTTTTGTTGCTAATGTGATGTTAATGGTATGTTCTTGACCTTGTTGTAAATCCTTCACTTGTAATAGCCAAAACCTTTATTGTTATGTTTTTGATCTGTTAACTCCTTTTGGTTATGGTTGTGTAAGGATCGACTCACTTGCTAGGATGTTGAACTTAATAAAAAATAACAACATAGGACTCCATTTGTGTTATTAAATCTGCAATAAACTCTAAAATGTAAACTCACACACCACCCTCATAAACTACTAAAATAAACTAATCAAACTAATACCAGTCTCTACAGTGAAAAACTCTGTATGACCTTGCAATTGGAAAATTCTCAAATTCCCATCCTTAACCTTCTTGGAAACCTTCAAGATCTCATTATTCAGTTTCCTCCACAAGTTTGATAGCCTCTAAAGAACATCAAAATAATAAGCAAATATCAAGCCAATGAATCAAGCAAATGCTACCAAACTCTCTAAATAACAAGCATAACCAAAACTCATGACCAAGAGGGGATAATATTTGTATTTCCAAGAATGCAACTCCCTCATCCACTTGTCGTCCACCTCCTAATTTTATTTGTTATCACTTGCCATTTTGCCATGTTGTCAAAAGTTGTCAATTACCATTTAATATTCCAAAATGTGCTTTCCAATTCCCCACTCCATATTTTGTCTCCAAAATATTTTAAATATTATTAATTAAGTCAACATTAAACATGATTTGGTCATTTAACCACAAAGATAATATTTCCTAATATATTTGCAAGTACCGATTTACTATTTATGGATAATTTGATTTTATATAAATAGTAAGTACTATTTTTGGAAAGAGGTCATGACACAACAAATAAAATGAATGATGTAGGTGTGCATGTGGTCTCAATAAGGATAGTTGCAATATAATTTATTATGTTGTGGTATTGAATAAAGATGTTTGTTTAGAAATTTTGTTTAAACTTGATGCAAGCATTGTAAGGGATGGGTGTAAACCTTTAATGTTATTGACATAAATATCATTTTTTATCAAGCTCATAGAATTCGTACATACAAAGACACTATTGCACATAAAAAGTTCTGCTAGATCTAAAAACCAAAGGTGTGACTAAAGGAACCTCTAATTACCTTTAATTATTTTAATTTTTTGTGAATGTTATGTATTTAGAATGTAAGCTTGTATCAAGTTTCCTAAGCACTACAATATTATAAAAAAATATATACTTAATGCACGGTGAAGTTTTTGGACCAAAAAGATCAATGTACTATGCCACTTGTATAGATGATTTCTCAATAAAACCTAGGTGTACTTTCTAAAAATATAAATTTGAAATTTTTGGACTAGAAAAAGTGCCATCATTCAAAAAGTGTATGTGTTGCGTCACCTTTATGGATGATTTCTTGAGAAAGACCTATATGTGCTTTCTACAAAATAAATTTAAAAAAACTAAGAAAATTGAAGATTTTAAGACTACTAGAAAATTAAATCAAAAATAAAATTAAGATTTTGAGAAGTGACAATGACAAAGAGTATTCTTAGATATATTTGAGAAATTTTGCAAGCAATGTCGAATATAAAGGTAGATCACTCCTTATATACCATAGTAGAATGGAGTTGCTAAAAGAATGAATATAACTCCAATGCATAAGACTTAAAACATGTCTAGCTATTGGAGGTTTGGACAATTAATTACAAGAAAAATATTAATACCCACTTTTAATCTCATTGATAAGTCACCCACATTAGTGTTGTTGGATAAAACTCCACAAGAAGCATGGAATGGTAATAAAATCTCGCTCAAAAATTTGAAGGTTTTTTGTTGTGATGCTTGTATGTATATTCTACAAGAAAGAAAGGCTAAGATAGATTATAATTTTTCAAAGTGAATATTTATGGAACATAGTATAAGTATTAAAGGATAAAGTTATAGAACCTAGAAATATAGAAAATAGAATAGTCATAATGTCATTTTTAGAGATGTCGAGTGGGCTCAAAAATAGGGAAAAAAGGTTCATGTGGAAATAGAAGAGAGGATTCTATGTCTAGACTAGAAATAACTAGGGGATGAATTAGAGAATGAGTTGGTCAAATAGAATCTAAAGCTAGGAAATGTAAAATTAGAGGATGTAGAACTAAAAACTCGACTTAGAGAAGATTGTGTAAGAAGAAAATTAAAAGGTATAGAGATGATTATTTTTATTATGCACTTAGATCAAATGTAGAAGTTGTGTGACCAAGCCATGAAGGAAGAGTTCTTAAATCATAATTAAACTTGGGACTTAGTTAAATGAACCTCTCAAACAAAACTAGTTGGTTGTAAATGGTAATTTAAAAGAAAGTATAATACAAAAGAAAAAAGAAAACATTATAAAGCTTCATTGCTAGCAAAAGGATTCCCTCAAGTAGAGGAAATTGAATATGATAAACATTTCTTTGCTATTGCAATAACATTTTCAATAAGAATTTTATTATCTATTATTGTTGCTTTTGATCTTGAAATTGAATAGATAGATGCAAAGATAATATTTATGATTGAGGAAGAAATTTAGATGACACAATCAGAATGCCTTAATAGTTTGAAACAATTTCCAAGGATGTGGGATAAAAAATTGACAAGGTATGAGATTCAAGCTAGATAATAATTAAGCTGATTTGTGTGTATTTCTAATAGCATGTTTTTTCATAGGGTTGTATGTAGATTCCATGTTATTAATTGATAACAAAATAATAATAAAATCAATTTAGTTAATTCTTAGCTATCTTCATAATTTGACATGAAATGTCTTGTTGCTACAAATTTTATCTTGCACATAGAAATTAAAAGGGATAACGCAAATAAAAGATTATGGTTATGTCAAAAGAAATGTATTGAGGTGATTTTGTAGGGATTTAAGATGTGTGACAATAAAATTGTGACTACTACATTTTCTATTGATAAAAAAGATGTTTGCTAAAAAATATCCTAAAATAAAATAAGAAATTGAGGAAACATGTCATAATCATAATGCAAGTGTTGTTGGTAGCCCATGTATGCAATGGTCGTACTAAACACAACATTGCACATATATTGGAGTTGTGAATAGATATATGTCCAAACCATGTAAAGAACATTGAGCTACTATGAAAAGGATTTTAAAATATGTACGTGGCGCCTTATGTCATGTCCCCTTTTCAAATAATTAAAAATAATAACTTTTGCTAACGTTGGCAAGCTCAAAAAGTGAAGTTTCAGGATAAGGGGCTAATCTTTGGAAACCAATGGATTAATAAATGATAATTATTATTAAAATATGTATTATTGACCCTTCTTGGTTGTGAGTTAGGGTTATGCCCTCTTTTAAAGGGATTTGGAGGCATTTCAGGCTCATTCTAGAACTTGATTTTTGCTCATTGCTTTGTTGTTCTTCAGAGGCTGCCAAACCTGTGGAGAAGGAGACCCAAAGATGGGAGTTTTTAGGTTTCCAAGAAGGATAAGGATGGGATTTTGAGGCCATTCTATGTGCAAGCTCATGCGGAGTTTTCCCTTGTGCTAAACAGTGCAGATTTATGAGTTTTCGAGTGTGTTTTTGTAAGATTTTGGTGTTTCCGGTTGAGTTCTTCATATCAGTTTGGGTTGTTGCTATATTGTAGCCATTTTGATGTTAAAATAGAGCTGAATATATGTATTGGGTCATGATTCTACTTCTGTGATAGATTTTTAGTGTTTTATGATGTTTTAGGGCTATTTTGTGTTGTTTTCGGGAGCCCGATGAGCATTGTATTTGTCCTCCATTTTGGAGCTGTTGTGTAAAATCTATATAGATATGAAAATGTCATTTTTTAGGCCATTATTCTGGTGAAATTTCTATAAAAATGTCTACTTTTAGATTTATCAATAATATGTGAAGCTGTGAAGTTTTTGGCACTATTTCGGGCATACCCGATTTGGGTTTTATTAAGAAATTGCATAATCTTTCAAAGTGTTGATTGTTTGATTTAATAATCTGATTAGAGGATTTAAATATGTTATAAAAATTAGAAATGGGACATTTCAATGGTATCAGAGCTATGATCTTGCCAGCCTGAGGGTTTGTAGAAGTTTGTATGCAACTAAGTGAAAGAGAAAAGAGATATTTGCAGCAAGAAAAGAATAAAGAAATTTTGATCAAACCTCCAGTTGAAAATAAAAGAACAAAATCCAAGGAAGGAACAAGTATGGCTGACTCAGATGAGATGGCAAAAAAATTCTTCCAAGACATCCATAACACTCAAAAGAAAACAGTGGATAGTTTAGCAGAAACTAGAGAGGCTTTGCGATTATTGATAGAAAAAATTTGAGTTGTATCTACTAATGAGAGAGGGAGCACTTTAGAGGAGCCAAGAAATCTGAAACCCACACCCTCTAAATCAACAAAAACTATTTTCTTGCTTGCAGATGAGCCACTAGTACCAAATCCAACGCTTAGTCCTATGGAAGAGGTTACAGGGAACTTAATTGCATTAAGAGCTACTTACAATGGCTTAGATGATGACTTTCATAGTTTGATTCTTTTTAGAGAATATGTGGATATGATGAACACTTTGATGCCCAAGAAAGAGTACAGGAGGGAGCAGGACATAAATGGAAGAGAGGTCAAAAATAAAATAAGCAAGTTTACAACACCTACTTTTGATGGAACAAATAAAATTTTAGCTAGAGCATGGCTACAAAAATTACAGACCTTCTTCACACTTAACCCCATGAAGGAGAGTGATGACGTTCAATTCGCAAGTCTACACTTGGAAGATGCAGCCTATGATTGGTGGTATCATGGAATGACTACTCAAGGTCATGATCATGTAACTACATTTGATGATTTTATTCAAAGAGTGATAGATAGATTTGATCTCAAGGATGATGAAGAGTATTTTAAAGAATTGTCAAAGTTGAGGCAAATCAAATTAGTTAATGAGTATGTAGAAGAGTTTCAAAAAGTGGCTGTTATGGTACCTGATATGATTGAAAAGAGGATTGTTTATTTTTTTCTTGATGGTTTGGAAGATTCTGTTAAGGGTTTGGTTAAGGCTTTCTCACCCTCAACCTTATAGGAAGCTATCAAACGAAGCTTGCAACTTGAAACTTGTGTGCCTATGAAACCAGTCACTAATCAAAAACCCCCAAATCTTTGGCAACATAAGGGATATTTTCAGAAAAAGACTTTTCCAGCACCACCACCAAAAAATGTGATAAATGTAGCAAAAAAGAAGGTAGATGAAGAGACTAGGAGTGAATTACGAAGGAAAAAGTTTTGTTTCACTTGTAGAGAACCATGGGTTCCAGGACACAGATGTTTGGGGAAAGGTCAAGTGCACTATATTGAAGTTGCTTTAGAATCTAATTCAGATGAGCATGAGGAATTTCATGACACTAAGGAGGAGGAAGAAGAGAAAGAAAAAGAAATCAGCAAGGATGACACTTTAGCAACATTATCAGGAGTCCCAAGATACCATCCCTTTCAAATTCGAGGGGTACTAGTAGGGCAAAGGTTGATATTTCTTCTTGATAGTGGGGCAACTCACAATTTTATTGATGAGGGATTTGTCATGAAAAGAGGGCTTAAAGCAGAAGATTTTGAGGGATTCAATGTTACTGTAGCTGATGGATTCACTATGCCTTGCACAAGGGTGGTGAAACAACTCAGGATGACCTTAGGAGATTATGAGTTATGTGATGACTTCTATGTTGTTGGCATTAGGGAGATAGATCTTGTATTGGGTGTTCAATGGTTGCACTCTATTGGAGGCTATTACATGAACAATTAAAGTATGGAATTTAAATTTCATTCCAATGGGAAAGAAGTCTTATTGAGAGCCTTATCGAATGGAGCACCTAAGGTGGTCACTGCAAAGATGATGGAGAGGACTTTTCGAATAGGACAAGTAGCATGGGCAGTAGGAGTCATAATCCATCCAACAAGCTCTCCAAAGAATCAAGGTAATTTCCATTTTGAAATTCAAAATATTCTTGATAAGCATAGTATAGTTTTCAATGATTTGCCTCTGGGATTACCACCAGATAGAGGTTTTGAGCATGTTATAGAGTTAGAACAGGGTGCCAAACCAGTTATAACAACTCCATACCGCCATCCAAGAGGTTATAAGGAAGAAATAGAAAAAACTATTAAGGAACTCCTGGACATGGGATTCATAAGGCCTAGCTCTAGTCCATTTGCATCATCTGTGGTACTTGTCAAGAAAAAGGATGGTACAATGATAATGTGTATAGACTACAGGCTCTAAACAAGAAGACCATAAAAAATAGGTATCCCATACCACGCATAGATGGACTCATTGATGAGTTACATGGTGCTGTATACTTCTCAAAAATTGACTTAAGATCAGGGTACCATCAAATCCGCATGAGGAGGGAAGATGTGGAAAAGACTGCTTTTAGATGTCACTATGGGCACTTTGAATTTCTTGTTATACCATTTGGCCTCACTAATGCACTACCAATGTTCCAATCTTGTATGAATAAGGCATTCAACAAGCATCTTCAAAAATTTATTTTGGTATTTTTTTATGATATCTTGATTTACAATAAAACATGGAAAGAGCATCTAAAGCACATAGACACTATTTTGGGAATCCTGGAGCAACAATCCTTCTATGCTAAGCTATCTAAATGTGAGTTTGGTTTGACAGAGATCCTATATTTAGGACATTATAAGTTCTAAAGGAGTACAGGTTGATCAACAAAAAATTCAGGCAATTTTGGATTGGCCTCCACCCACTAATCTTACACAGTTGAGAGGTTTCTTCGGGTTGTGTAGCTACTATAAGAGATTTGTCAAGGGATTTTCTCAGCTTGCTGCCCCCTTGACTGATTTGACAAAGAAAGGAGCTTTTATTTGGATAGAAGAGGCACAAAAAACATTTGATAAGCTTAAGGAGGTAATGAGTTCATGCCCTGTGCTTGCAATTCCAGATTTCTCTTTACCTTTTGTTGTTGAATGTGATACTTTTGGAAAAGGTATAGGGGCTGTCCTAACTCAAAGGGGACATCCAATAGCATTTGAGAGTAGAAAATTAAATCAATCAGAGAAAGGTTACTCCATCTATGATAAGGAAATGTTGGCAATCATGCATGCGCTTCATAAGTTTAGAAAATATTTGGTATGTGGGAGATTCATTGTAAAGACATACCATAATAGCCTCAAGTTCTTCTTGAACCAAAGGGATTTGAATGATCGCCAACAAAAATGGGTAAGAAAATTGCAAACTTATGATTTTGATATTGAATACGTGAAAGGAAAGAATAATGTCATTGTTGATGCTCTCTCAAGAAAGCCCACTTTGTGTTCCTTAACATCTATCTCTACTGATTGGAAAGTCTCCATAATTTCAGAGTATGCTAAAGATTCCTTTGCCACCAAGATTTTGGATAAGTTAGTGGATGAAAATAGGTACAAGGTTGTTGATGAATTGATTTATTACAAGAACATGATCTTCTTAGTGCTAGGATCAAAAACCAAGGAGAGGATATTGAGGGCCTTTCATGACACACCTTTGGCTGGTCATCAAGGATACTTCAAGACATACAGGAAACTTCGAGAGAGGTTTGCATGGAAGGGTATGAAGGAGGATGTCCTTAAACACATTAAGGAATGTATGGTATGCCAACAAAACAAGAGTGAGCAAATTTTTCCTGCAGGGTTGTTGCAACCACTTCCTATTCCTGAACAAAAATGGGAAAGTATTTCCATGGACTTTATCACTGGGTTGCCCAAGGTTCAAGGTAAGGATTGCATATATGTGGTGGTAGATAGACTAACTAAGTATGCACATTTCTTTCCCGTCACATCTGATTTCAAGGCATCACAAGTGGCATAATTGTTCTTCAAGGAAATTTTTAGGTTACATGGCTTGCCTAGAAACATTGTCAGTGACCGCGACAATAGATTCCTCAACTCTTTTTCGAAGGAGCTCTTTCATTTGGCAAGAACTGAACTCACTCCCAGTACTAGCTATCACCCTCAAACAAATGGACAAACAGAGATAGTTAATAAATGGATAGAGGGATATTTGAGGAACTATGTTTCAAATCAACAACATTCTTGGGTGAAATGGTTGCACCTAGGGGAGTATTGTTACAATACATCTTATCACATGTCTATTGGTATGCCTCCTTTTCATGCTCTTTATGGTTATGATGCCCTTTCCTTTGTTAATCTAGTACTTTTAGATAGCAGAGTACCTGCAGCAAGTGATTTCATTAAATCAAGCCAAGACATAATAAGGTCCCTCAAGGATAATCTACAATATGCACAAAACCAAAAGAAGTTGTACGCTGATAGGAAAAGGACTGAAAGATATTTTGAGGTGGGAGATTTGGTATTTGTTAGGTTGCAGCCATATAAGCAAAGCACCTTGAAGAGGAGTGGGGCAGAGAAGCTCAAGCTAAGGTTCTATGGGCCTTATAAGATCATCAGGAAGGTAGGAGAGGTAGCTTATGAATTGGAGCTCCCACCAAACAGCAAAATACATAATGTTTTCCATGTCTCTTGCCTGAAGAAAGTTCTAGGCCAGAAAACCATAGTATCTCCAGAATTACCACCTCTTGATGATGAAGGGAAATTAGTCTTAATACCAGAAGAGGTTTTGGATACAAGAGAGAAAAGATTGAGAAATAGGAACATCACAAAGCATTTGGTCAAATGGAAAGGATTACCATTGGAGGATGCAACTTGGGAAGGAGCACATATTCTTGAGCATCCCAACTTTCATTGCTTGAGGACAAGCAATATTTGGGAGGGAGGACTTGTCATGTTCCCTTTTCAAATAATTAAAAATAATAACTTTTGGTAAGGCTGGCAGGCTCAAAAAGTGAAGTTTCGGGATAAGGGGCTAATCTTTGGAAACCAATGGATTAATACATGATAATTATGATTTAAAAAAGTATTATTGACCCCTTTTGGTCGTGAGTTAGGGTTATGCCCTCTTTTAAAAGAGTTTGGAGGCATTTCGGACTCATTTTAGAACTTGATTTTTGCTCATTGCTTTGTTGTTCTTCAGAGGCTGCCAAACCTGTGGAGAAGGAGACCCAAAGATGAGACTTTTCAAGTTTCCAAGAAGGCTAAGGATGGGATTTTGAGGCCATTCTATGTGCAAGCTCATGTAGAGTTTTCCCTTGTGTTGAACAGTGCAGATTTGTGAGTTTTCAAGTGTGTTTTTGTAAGATTTTGGTGTTTTCGGTTGAGTTTTTCATATAAGTTTGGTTTGTTGCTATATTGCATCCATTTTGATGTTAAAATAGAGCTGAATATATGTATTGGGTCGTGATTCTACTTCTGTGATAGATTTTTAGTGTTTTATGGTGTTTTCGGGCTATTTTGTGTTATTTTCGAGAGCCCGATGAGTATTGTATTTGTCCTCCATTTAGGAGCTGTTGTGTAAACTCTATACAAATCTGAAAATATCATTTTGTAGGCCGTTATACTGGCAAAATTTTTGTAAAAATGTCTACTTTCAAATTTTTCAATAATATGTGAAGCTGTGAAGTTTTTGGCACTATTTCGGGCATACCCGATTTGAGTTTTATTGAGAAATTGCATAATCTTTCAAAGTGTTGATTGTTTGATTTAATAATTTGATTAGAGGATTTAAATATGTTATAAAAATCAGAAAGGGGACATTTCAGCTTAAATAATACAATCTTCCAAGGAAGAGCAAATGAAAATAAAGCTATGAAATTATGAGGATTTGTTGATTTTGATTGGAATAAGATATGGACTCTCGAAGATCTACTAGTGGATACATATTCAATATTTTTGCAGGATTGCATTGGATGAGCAAAAGACAAGCGATGGTTACATTATCTAGAAGGACAAAACTCTCAAAGATCTATTAGCAAATTCATATTCAATATTTTTGTTGGATTACATTAGATGAGCAAAAGACAGGTGATGGTTACATTATCTACAACAAAGACATATTACATGGTAGTTACTCATGCATGCAAGGAAGAATTGTGGCTACAATGATTGTGCTCCAAAGTTGTTTTAATATAGAAAATGGTAAAAGTTCATAATGATAGTTGAAGTGCAATACATTTAGCCAATACTTGTACTTGTGATGCTCAATCAAAAGATATGGGAGTTATGAGTCATATTGTAGAAAAAATGGTTGAAAGTAAAACAAGTATTGATAGGAAAAGTTGATATAAAAAGTAATGAAGTTGATTCATAAATAAAAAGTAATGAAGTTGATTCATAAACTACAACAGTGAAAATTTTTCTTGGTACAAGAAATCAATAGACATAATGTCCTTTACAATTGACACTTTAAGTATATAGCTTTCATGAAAGAATGTTAAATTAAGTGTTATATATGAAAAAAAAGAAAGCGATAGCACTTTATTTATTTATTTTTAAGTATTTTCTATGTTTTCCAATGCTTTAAAGAACCCATGTTCATCTTTTGCATAATAAGACTCGTGCCAGTTATGCAAAGCTACCTCCTACTGAAATAGGACACTGCATATTATTTCTTGAAGCGGTTGAAAGAGTTGAGAGCTTGGATTGAGCAAAAATGTGAATGTCGTAATTCATTCAAATGGAGCAGAAGATCTTACAGGGATTGGAAAAAATACACAGAAAATAATACAATTTTGTTATCAATGTTGTAGGCACCATCAATAAGCAATTATTTGACAGATCATGACTCCTGAAATACCAAAAGCAGGACCCATTGTATACAAACATGCCATACAAAAGTGAAGCAATTGACTTACATAATTAGTTGGGTATATTTTAGGTTACATAAAAATTGAATCAGGCGGTCTCGCTGTTAAAAAAAGTTACAAAAAAAATTAGCTGACAAAGATTTTATGTGAAGAAGAAGACAATTCTTCTTCCTGTGGATTTGTGAAGAAGGAAGAATTGAGGGGGAGGCCCTCCAATCGAGCTGCCATGCATGTATAATAAAACACACAATTCATCACAACATCTATCAAACTCACCACAGAATACATGAATATTAACAGAGAGGCCTCACACACTGCCCCAAAACAACATGATTCATAATTGGCTATCACTCTGTACTGAAAGAGGCCCTCAACAAAGGTCAAGCCCAAGCTTGTGATTACAACTATAAGCAAACCCACTTGTGTTCTTCCTTTTATCAAAAACTTGGCTCTGCAAATAGCCTCCAACCCAGAGCATCCATCTTCTAATACACACACAGTTGTAGCCAAATTGCACAGAACAATGGCATGTGCAAAACCAATTGAATAAACAATCCCCCAACATAAACCAGTCCAGAAAACCCATTCTGCAGATAATGCCACTAGAATTACTAAGTTAATCGTTGCCAATAAAAACCCCAAAATGAGAACACTGTATCCAAAAATTATCAAACATCCCCATATGTATGTGACCACCAGGCCTTTCCATAACTTGGGTAAGGCTTGAATTATCTTCTGCCATGATGGGCTACTGCCAGTTGCATAAATATAAGCCACTGTATGTGTCACTGCTGCTCTTGCAACCAGTGAAAATGTGACCACAAAAGGAAAGCACACCATGTATGAAAACACTGTCTCAGAAAGCTTCTGATATATGAATTTGGGATAGCCCAGGGTAAAACACAGAGCTTGAATTTGTAGAGCCAATTGGGTAACAGGGAGATTATCAGTGAATGCCTTGGAGATAATGGTAGCAGCAGAAACAGGAAGTATGATAAAAATTGTGATGGATGTGAAGAAAGATAAGTGTTGCAAAACAACTGTGGCTGATTCTCTTACAATACCCAGTGCAGTTAGGATGAATAAGTCATGAAAAGTTCTTGCCTTTCTTCTTCTTGCTGTTCCTGCTGCCATGATCAGACTAAGAAACAGTAGTTATACAACAGGGAAGAACTTGGAATACGTGGACCATTAATTTATATGGTGGTATGAAATAAACCAATTTAAGGAATCCAATAGGACAAGACCGTTTGGATTGATTGGAAAATATTGAATGGGCAGGAATATATGAAACGAAGCATGCCTTTGCATTGCTTGTGTTTATGCATTTAAATCTGCAAACAATCTGCACCAAGAATAAACGGTTACCCACACATTACTTACTGACGAGATAATAAGTTTTCAAGGCAAGTTTATTTCCTCTAGGATGGAATAGAATGAATTATGAACCTGTCGTTCACCAAACTTCTTTATTTTCTACCATGGTGGCTCTGTTTTTATGCATAAAAAAACCCATAATTGGAGGGTGGGGATTAGGAGAGCCAATTTTAAGTTTCACGAAATGTAACATTTTGTGAACACGCACTTCCCATTCCATGCAATCAAGCTAATGAGAGATTTTGAGTCGTTCGAAAGGCTAACTAATTATTCAGGGCCACGTAGAGCTTTCAGCCCACCAACCCACCAAACAAAACCATTCTCGATTACCTAAAACTATAGTTCGTAATGTACCACAAAGTTTGTTTATTCCAAGAAGCTTTTTTAAATGGTAACGTGGCTAGGGGAGAGACCTGTGGCATTTTGCACTTATGTTTGGGAGTTCTGTGTGAAAAACAAGTTTGTGGCGGCAAAGGGGTTTAGCGAGTTGAGAGTAGAACCCTTAGACTCGGTAAAAGAGAGGTATGTGAAGACCTAGGTCATGACATTTGCATGACATTATTAAGTTGAATAATTGTCATTGTGTTTTTCGTTGAAGAACAATCAGATTAAATATTAATGCACGTGTTGTGTGAATAACAGGTTTGTGGCAGTGATGGGAAATTTCGGGCTATTGTGGAGGAACAGACATAAAAAACCCTTGACTCGCAACCAAGAGGTAGGTACGATTAACTGAAATCCACCTTATTGCCATTTTGTGGGGACTATGAGCAAAGATGTAGAGAGTTTTTTTTCTATTTTGGCCAAAACGCCCAAGATTAGTTTGTATTTTAATGTATTTAAGGAAATATAATGATTTTATTCAGGATTAATTGTAGGCATGCATATTAAAATTATTTTACGAACATTTAGTATGTTATAGTGAGAGCACAATGTAATCTTCATAGAAATATAATGTATTTATTTTGGGTATAACTGTAGGTCATCGCAATGAGAAAGAACTTATAGAATCTATTTTAAAATGAATCATTCATGCTAGAAGTATAATTGTAACCTAATATTTAGAGAATGAAACCACAAACTAAACATTCATGAATTTAGGTCATGGCAATCAGATAGAGCTCACAAAATTTGATTTAAAATGAATCATTCATGCTAGAAGAAAGTATAATTGTAACCTAATATTTAGAGAATGAAACCACAAACTAAACATTCATGAATTTAGGTCATGGCAATCAGATAGAGCTCACAAAATTTGATTTAAAATGAATCATTCATGCTAGAAGAAAGTATAATTGTAACCCAAGGTTTAGATAATGAAATCCCAAACTAAAAAGTCATGAATTCGGGTCATGGCAATCAAATAGAGCTCATAGAACTTGTTTGAAATGAAACATTCATGCTAGAAGTAAGTACAATTTTACATTGTCATTTTCATGATTTCTTGATTTTATTTTTTTAGTGACCTATGTAAAGAGAGTGATTTTATAGGATTTCATATTCCATAAGTTCATGTCAAATAGGTGATGGTTATAAGGATAAAGATATCAGAGCTCTTCACCTTTGTGGAAAATCCCATGCTAATTACTCCAAACAATGAGAGATGGGTTCTCCTGAATGAATTCATGTGGAAGATGGGTTTTAAATGAATGATTCAGATTATTGGATAACGGATAATATGTAATGAATACATATGTAAGATGGTTTCAAAAGGAATGATTCAAAGTATTAGATTAAGGGTTGATAAAATGTAAAAATGTGGAATTAGGGAAATCCAGTCTATAATGATTGAGGGGTTTGTGTGAATGATTACATATCTAAGATGAGTTTTAAAGGAATGATTCAAAGTTTTGGAGAAAGAATAATTTGTTAAAATGTGGAATTAGGGATATATGGTACACATTAGTAATCAATCAATGAGGGATGGGTATGGGCTTCAAAGGAATGATTCAAAGTAATGGGTATCTGTAAAATTGAGAAACATGGAATTACATGGTAAGCTTGATAGACTTTACAGATCAACTTTTAATGAAGGTAATATTCAACTCATCTCATTTGAATATCTTTAGGTTTTTGTCTCTAGTTCATCTAAGATGCACTGAGATCTGAAAGAGTTCATACTTGATGTAGAATCATGTCAATGATAGTAACATTTTTCAATTTGGAGTGGGGTAGGACTCCAAATGCATTGGCATTGTGCAAGAGTGTATCTCCATAGGCCCAATAAACATAAACTATATTAGGAGCTATCAACAAATAGGTATACAACACTGCAGTCACATAGGCATAATTTTAATTCCTAGGTTTCCACATGGCCTCCATCAACTCTATGTAGAAATAGAGAAATATGGGATTTCATTTCAGCATTGGGTATACAATTTCAGAGAATTTGAGAGGAATAAAATTTTAAGGAATAAATAAGCAGAAAAAGGTTGTAGAATTCACATGGACAATCCATGGATGCCAAAAGAGAATAGAATGTTGGTAGCCCCTGAGAAACATTGCACCATGCTCTTTCGACATTGGTGTTTTACATTCTCAATCTACAAATGCAAGTTTCATTTGGAATAAGCTTCCAACCTTGGATGATGAAGGAAACCTTAAACCAAGACTTGTTTACTGACTTGGCCATGTTGAACGACAACAACTATCATGTGAGCCAATCTCAGTGTGGTTGTGGAAATTCCCAAAATTGACTCTGGACAAAAATTATGAAGAGATAGTAACAAAACAATTGGTACAACCAAAAACCCAAATAAATAAATTCATTCTCTCTTGTTCCAGTTAGAGTTCATGTAATACATATCACTACATCAATAGAATGTTAGTGTAAGCTATACAATTATGAAGAACAAAGTATCTTATTTTATTTAACTGCCTTAGGAAAGAGAAAGTCAATTAAGCGCAACCAACTGAATAATTTGCACAAATTATTGAACTCCATTCCTATGCAATTGGGTACTCAATTTATATACATATCACAGTTAATAATTCCTCTTAATCCCCATTAAAACCCTAAAAGAAATTTGAGAAGCCTTGAAAATATACTTGGAACATGCTATCAATCTCAACACACAGACAAAAGTAAGGGTTGTCATATTGAACACAAATACGATGCATCCATGCCATTTTTTAACTACTATACCTATTACTTAATGGTACTGCCAAAATAAACTTTTACAACTAAGAACAAAAGTACTGTAATCTAAAACCAACAAAACCTTATTTTATTTTCAACATATTTTAGACTTCAAGACGCCTATCAATTTTAACAAATATAGGTCCATCCACAATAGTTTCAAATAGAATTCATCAAGGTGGGTTTAATTTTCAATATTTACAGTAAAAATTTAAACCCTAACCATTATTGTTGGCGTTATTAATTAATTCTTAATTACACTTAACTTAAACTTACTTAGGATAATGCATTACATAGTAGTTTTCATATTAGACACCTATGAGTTTGCATCTTATTTTAGCACATGGTGTAGGAGAATTCCACTTTAGGTGGTGATAGTTGTTATCTCTTTCCACTTTATGTGTGACATCCACATTTAATGTTCTTATCACATTATCATCCTCTCATTGTTGCACATGTTTGCACACACTTCATTGTACAATGGAGGATGATCCACCTTTGGTGGACATGTGATTCCACCTAGTGTAGTTGATAACTTGTCTCTTGCATATCTCCTAGTTATCATGCATTGCCTATATATTCAGACACATCTACATTATATGCATCTATTATCATTTGATTATTGATCATTATTGAATCCAATCAATTAAGGATCATATCATTTTGTCTCTTTTGTTTGTGCTATTCATTGAGCTTCTAGATCTTGACATTTTCATTCATTGTCATAGGTAAATTCTTACATGGTACCATATCCATAGGAGTGTTCATTGCATAGTCATTCAAAAGTTTTTTGCTTTATGTGTTGGAGGGCTATGATTCAAATCCATGATACCAACAACTTGTGGGAGTGTCTAGAGAAAGATCTGACCTCACTATTGCGTCTTGGTGGCTATTCTAATGAATTTTGACTATACAATTACCTACCTTGGGAAAATTCAAATCTGAGGCAAAAAAATTTTGCACAAGCAAGCCGTACAACCTGCCTACAAAACAATGGTATGAATCTGATTTTTTTTATAAAAGAATTGATTGAAATTTTTTTATCGAATTTGTATTTATAATATTCTGTCAACTTAATTGTATGAAATATTTGAGGTTTTTTCAGGGACCTCGCTCCTTTATTTTTTAGATCATATTTTGCAGAGTGTTAGAGCAGGTGTTACAAACCTACAGAGATGTACTGAGAATAACTGGGTCATCACATCACCCGTGTAAAACTTTTGGCAGCAAACAATCCGCAGACCCACCCGACACCACAACTTCAACACTTTCATTTTAACATGGGTGTCAGTCTTATTAAAAAGGGTGGATTTCATATATTTGGGGCACATGTAGGATAAATATCGCACACCACCCGCACTACTTCTATCCCACATTGAGTTGAGATTCACCCTCTACTACATGGAGAGCTCCCCCATGTTCTCATCGTGGTTCTACCCCCCCCACCCCAACTCCTCCCCTCCGTGTTGCAGTTGCATCTCCCTTTGTGGTCATATTCCTTGTATAATATAAAATGGTGAGAAAACCTAAGGTGTAGATCACTCACCAAGATCCTATGATGTACATTGGAATACATAGCCTCCCACAAAATGAATCTAATTAGCACAACCAAAGGAGGAAGGGTGCCAATTCACGATCTATGCTTTGCAAGGTTTTGAATTTCTAGTAGATTGTTGTTTAATGATAGGTCTGAAATAAAGTAAGTACAAGTGCACCTAGAATCAAGATGGAGAAAGTAGGACTTTGGATTTGAATTTGATTGTCACTGGAATCTCGGATCCTATTGTAAATTTAGATATGGAAGGTAGGGATCTGAATCTCTCTATCTTGCAATTTTTAGCCAAAAAGTGCAGGGGCAAGTGGTTTTTCAAGGACAAGTCAAGAAGTTGAATTGTACCTAGGGACAAGTCAATAAGTCGACTTGTTCCCAATAGTGCCAAAATTGATGAAACTTTCCAGGATCCTGTGATTGCACCTGTAGTTCTCATATCCAAAATCCTAACTCTGCAACCTATTCCTACACATAAAAATGGGGGAAAAGGTTGTGGAAAGGGGTTTGATTGATCAAACCCATATTTAGAAATCAACCTTGAAATTGAATTGAAATTTCATAATGAAAGATGAAATGGAAGAAAGATAATTCACTTTTTACCTTAATGGTGAAATGCCTCTTTGGATGTGATCACAAGTGTTGATGCAATAGCTTGGAATCCACAAAAATCTAATGGAAAATCATGAAACCAAATCCTTGAATGATGGATGTTGTAGTTTTCCATAATACTTGATGAGGAAGCAGGATTGAATACTTATATGCTTGATTGAAGAAGAGATCTTGAACTCCAATTTTGCTTGATTTCTCATGAATACTTGAAATCTTGATTGATATCTTCCATTCGATTCATGGATAATAATAATGGATCTTTAAATGAGGGGAGAAAATGTCCTTTTATACCAAAGTCCCTCCATTCGAGGTTCAGATTTTATCAAGGTCGACCGTAAATCTAAACCTCGGAGGAAAACCCCTCCATCAAGCCCTGGGCCAAATCTAGTCTCAAAAACTAGGGACAAGTCGAGTCTCCACTTGTACCCCAGGGAAAAGTCAACTTCTCGACTTGTACCCAAGGCAAAAGTTGACTTCTCAACTTTTCCTAGGCAAAATAGGCCAAAATTTCAAGGGAATGTCGGGGAAGGTGAAAAGGAGTGGAGGAAGAAAACACAGGTTTCTATGAGGTCTGAAAGGGTCCCGAAAGCTAAAAATAAAGGAATGGTCCTAGGCGAGGAAATGAGTTATTTGATTAGATGGAAAAAGGAGGATCACACATAGAAGTAAGTGCTAACCTCAACTTTTAAACAAATTTAGCTAATATAAGATGTATAATGTTAATTTAAAGGTCCAATAACTGCTACAATAATGCGAAATTAATGTGGGAACCTATATATACTAAAATAGGGATAAAAATGATCACCCAACAAGGGTGCTTATTTTTTAGGACAATATATTTATCTCCCACTTTAGTAAGAGTATGAGTCCACTTCATTCTCACCGTAAAGTAGCAGAAAGAGAGAGAGAGAAAGATGGGAATCATGGGAAAACTGCAAGGAGATAAGATATCACTAAGTTTAAGGACAGAAGCCCCCAAAACCAAGGATCTTAACGTGTACATCCATATGAAATGATATATAAAGAAATAAAAAAATCCTAAAGCTTACTAAGATTCCAAGTCAACTAGTTGAAGAGACTTTGCTAAGGAAAATGTCTCAACTACTAGCATCACACTCAAAAAGCTATTGCAAAAGCACACATGGTCACCTCAAAAGAGAAAGAGTACACATAAAAGATAAGATAACACTCCTTGATCTAACCCAATAGCATAGCTATGATATCATGGAGAGAGAGAAAGATCATAAATCCAATAGGCTAGCAAGTTGTGTTATGCTAGGTGATTCATGGGAGAAGAAGAGGAGAAGGAAAGGCTAGCAACATGTGTTATGCTAGTTTCACTTATCTCCAAAAGAAAGGGAACAAGAATATATGGTCTATCAAGTTGCATTATTCTATTCAATTCTACAATAAAAAAAATTGCGCATAGGGGTGGCTTGAAATACTTTGTGCATAGGGGCAACTTGAAAAAGTTTGTGCATAGGGGCAACTTGAAAAATTTTGCACACAAGGGCAGCTTGAAATTTTTTTTGCACAAGGGTGGATTATTGGATTAGTCCTATAGAATGCATTGTCTCCATAAGGACCTAAAAAGGATGATCAGTCCTAAGAAAATCATTGTCTCCTTAGGGACTAGTAAACAAAAAAGCTACATAATGTACATGGGAGTTCATACATATGCCCTCCTCCTTATGATGAAAACATAGGACTATAGTGACATCACAAGGAAAAGAGAACAAGGATACCTACTTCCATTAACAAGGATATATCCTTAAATCAACAATGTATAAGCATAGTCCTATGTCACCATAGTCATATGGATTCTTGATGAAGGACAAGACACTTTAAGCCCCCAAGTAAGGGAATTTGTTTACGATAGACATGAAATTTGAAAGAAAGGAAAAGATTGTCATTCGGGATGTAAATATCCTGAAAAGGAGAAAATCCTTATGTAAATAAACAACTACATGCTATAAAGGATAACATGTTATAAAAAAAGACCACATAGCCTAGAGAAAGTGAATCCTTAGAAAGGAATAAGATATTGAGAAATGAAACCTTTCCCCTCAAAGGTGAAGGCAAGGGAAAAGATAACCCAATATATACCCCATGTGATAGATATTTTATAATAGATATGCACTTCCAAGAAAGCATAAGGTTACAACTAAGGATGTAAATCTCCCTAAAAAGAGAAAATCCTTACGTAAAACAACACATCCATGAAATAAAGGATATCATATTATAATAGAAACAAGTGCAGAGGGATATTGGATCTATTGAAAAGGAAGAGAAAAAGAGGAAGGTAGATCAAGTATATGATGAACTACAACTAATTGAGAACCTGATTGATGAACTACAAGTGATTAGAGATCACTGAGCACTGAATTGATATGTAAGATAATTGAATCAGTCATTATATTGTCATTGATGTCAACTAGTTTTGACAGTACTTATCATGGTAGTTGCAAATATCTAAACATCTGTAAAAGAGGAGAAAAGATGAAGAATTGAGATATCTACATGGAGGAAGATGGATATGACAGATGAGGATAAGGAATACTCTTGGTAACTTATTGATGAGTCTATCACTTCATATTGTTGACTTGATTATGTTACAGTAATATGTTATGAAGATAGAAGCAAATTGTTACAAAGTAGTGTGGTCGGTTAATGAAGCATTCCAGTATACACCGAGCTAGTGTAGTGTATACTGAGCAATAGTATCAACCAAGCCTATGTTCACCGACACATTTCTTTGTCAACCAAGTATGGACAAAATAACTAAATGTTTAGTTTAGCCGATAGAAATTGATGAGCTGTAAAGTGTATGATTACGAAGTGGAAAGATAAAGTTTTTTATGAGATCAACGACTAACAAAATTTGAAGAAGATCTAAAGGATAGAATTGAAACAAGTCATTGACACATCTGCCGAGGAAGGTTTAAGCAGCAAAATCAACGAAGGAGATTAAGTGGCAAAATCTGATGGATGAAAAGAAAACGGTTTACTTGTCTATATAAGAGACTAGGGTTTCATTGTGAAAAGGATGCCAGAAGAAGGAGACTATAGATATAATGCGTGAACATAGCTTCATGCATGCCTGATCAGACTGGTTGAAGAAGAATTGAATTATAGAATAGTACCAAGCGTCAGAGAGCTTTACTGAGGGACAGTAAGTTATTGAATGTTGATGAACTGAATAGAAATATTAATCAGAGGATTATGTGGGCTTAGAATAGATCTGAACATCTGCAAAATCAAGTTGTATTATAATCAGATCACCTATTGTTTTGGTTTAACCATTGTAACAGAAAAATCTCTTAACTGAGTGGACTTGAAAGTCTTATTATGTCATTCATAGAATGTACATTGTTATCTTGTCAACCCCATAGTGAATGTTGGCTGGATGATAACTATTAGTGTTAAATCCTCTAACAAGGTCACACCTTACAGTGTGTTTTGTAACCTTTAACAGGGTTGGCTCTTCATCGAGCTCACTTCAAAAGAGTGAAAATATTTTGGGTTACCGGTCCCAGGTGGTTTTTCCCTTTACAAGGTTTCCATGTTAAATCTTTGTGTTATGTGTTTATGTGGTGATTGTTTGGTTATCATACTTTACATGTTGCATATTTGATTTGGTTGGTAATCGCTATGAGCAATTAATTGGTAATCGGTAATTACACAGACAATTTAGTATTATATATTTACCGAGCTGCAGAATTAGTTGAATTTTTTTTAAGTGATACATTTTGTATTTGGGATTGTGGATAAATGATTCACCCCCCTCTCAGTTATTCTAACAATTGGTGTCAGAGCATATTGGTTTCTTGGAACAAAGTTTTAAGGAATTCAGTAGAAAGATCACAAAATGTATAAGAGGGAAGTGCCAAAGCTAAACAAGGACAACTTTAAAATATGACAAAGCCGAATGAGACTTCATATATTTGGGATTGGGAATTCTTCCCTCACCCTATTGGATAATGGCTACTTAGCACTGCCTACAGGACCTTTGACTCTTGATCAATTGAGAGATAGACATGAGCATAATGTTACTATGATGGAGATTGTTGCTATTCTATTAGATGTCGAATTTGAAGATGTCAAGGATTGCCTTACTTCAAAGGAAATGTGGGATAAACTTACTCAAGTTTATAGTGGTGATGCAAATGTCAAGAGAGCCAGAGTTGAAAGTTTAAGAGGGAGATTCGATGATATGAAAATGAAAGAAGGAGAAAATATAGTGCAGTATACAAATAGAATAAAGGAGGTAGTTAATGCTATCAGAGGATTTGGTGGTGTCATTGATGAAGATACAATGGTAAGCAAAATTCTAAGGAATTTATTGCTTGTTTATACAATCAGAATATTTGTAATACATGAAATGAGGTTCGCACCTAACAATACTCTCACTCTTGATAATCTGGTTGGTAAGTGAACAACTTTTGAACTGAACAATTTTGATAATAGTGTTGTGTTAGAAAGTAAAGATCCCCAAGAACTGAGAGGGGGGGGGGGGGGGTGAATCAGTTATCAGATAATTTATCCATTCAACAACTTTAAACAATATAATCAATGTACTGATCAACCATAGAAAGATAATCATACACAATTGCACAATAACACAAGATATGTTAACTAGGGAACCTCTTGAAAAGAGTAAACCCCAGTGGGAATGATGCCCACAAAATGATGCACTAATATGAAAGTTCCTTGTTAGAGGATGGACCCTGTTAGGAGTCTTATGAAATACATTCAGTACATATAAATCCCTGTTAGGAGATTTTGAATCCCTGTTAAAAGATTCTAACCCGGTTAAGAGTTTATGGAAGACAGCAGGACCCACTGCCCAAACAGCTTCAAGGCAAGATCTCTGAACCCACTGTCCAAAAGATCTTAGAATTATTCAATAGAATAATATGAAATATATTACCTCCTTCACACTGTGCCAAAACTGCACTCTCTGCTACACAAGATCACAATTCCAGATCTCTGTACTCACAAGTCTTCCTTCATCACTGAATTAGCTCTTTTCTTCACTTCATGCATATATTTGCATCTCACTCTTCATAGTACACATTACAATAAGGAAAAAATTCCTTCTTATATACCAAACTCAAATAATTACAAATGAGTCGGTCCTCAATTACAAAATAATAAATTCTACACGCTACACACAGAATTCACATAAAACTGTCAGCTTCCAGTTACTGTAACTTTCTCCAAACATATCCTCAAAGTTTGTGCTATGAACCACATCATCATTAATGAGTCTCCAACATCCCTTTAACTGTGCAAAATCAGATTCCATCCCAGCTAAGAGATATCCTCCGATTTCTGAACATCGCTACACAGAAACACTGTCTAAACACTGCTTTCACCAAAATGCTCATAACTCTTACAAATGAATGAATTTATTTTTGCGTTGTTAACCATAGGTTAATAACACACCAAAGAACATACCATCAACTGCACAAAAGCCAATCTACAATACAACATGTGCGCAAAACAAAACTGTACCTACTTTCCTGCTAATATTCAGAATATCACTATGTTGACATCAATGACAATCCAAGTCATGAATGCAACAACAACTACTACAGAATGACTGCCAAAACAATTTGCATTCATTCCTAACATGTTGTACCATCTGTTGAGTCTTCTTTCATGACTTCTCTGAAGATCAATAAGTCTAGCAGTAGAAATAATAAGGATGATAGTGACAGTAACACTGACGATGAGCTTGATGAGCTTGAAGATCTTATGGCCCGGAGGTTACCTAAAGGTAAATGTAGATATAGGGGTAAATTACCTTTAGCATGTTTTAACTGCAAAGAAGTTGGTCATATTGCTACTAGATGCCCAAACAGGAAGAAGATGATAGAAACAAAGATCGATCTGGTGAAGGAAGCTATGGGACGAGAAACAACATAAGTTATTGACACTACAACAAAGATAATCGAGACAACAATGATAAAGGAAAAAAGGTATGTTACATTGATGAAGAGAATGATACCGAGACTGACACAGATGATGATGTTGAAGTAGTATTTGTTGTGATGAAGGATGATTCTGAGGAAGAAGAAAGGTATGTAGAGACAACACTCATTTCTAAAGTTAATAAAAATGATACATGGATCATTGATAGTGGTTGTACCCATCACATGACTGGTGATGAAGAAAAATTTGATCATCTTGAGCAATATAATGGAGGATTTGTAAAAATGGGTAATGATACACCATGTATGGTTAGAGGAAAAAGATCTTTGTACTGATAAATGATAAAATAAAATGTGATAATGCTTATTGGGTAGAAGGACTAAATTAAAATTTTCTAAGTGTGGCATAGCTTAACAACTCAGGTCACTGAGTAGCTTTTGAGAGAAAGAAGGTAAAGATATTTGATGATGGAGGAAAACTTGTTGGAACAAGAGCACAAACCAAAGTTAACTTATTTTATCTTGACAATGATAAGTCTTCCTATTTAATGATGAAAAATGAGGATGCATAGCTATGGCATAAAAGGTTATGTCATGTAAACTTTGATAACATGATTAAGATCAGAAAAAAGAAAAAGGTTAGAGGTCTACCTAGCCTAGCAAAGCCGGATCATGTTATGTATCATGAATGTCAAAAGGGTAAAATGACAAATTCTAGTTTTAAGAGTAAAAACTATTCAACAAGAGAATTATGGAGTTATTTCACACTGACCTGTGTGGTCCCATGAGAACACAGAGCTACTATGGAGATAGATATTTCATTCTATTTGTTGATGATTACAGTAGATTGATGACTGTAATGTTTTTAAAAGAAAAATCTGAGACATTTAAGATGTTTAAATGGTACAAAGCTAAAGTAGAGAAACAAACTGGGAAAGAACTAAAATGCTTGAGATCTGACATAGGTGGTGAATTTATTTCTAATGAATTTACTAACTATTGTAATGAGCATGGTATAAAAAGACAAGTTTTCGCACCGAGAACACCATAGCAGAATGGGATTGCTGAAAGGAGGAATAGGTCAATTGTTGATTGCGCAAGGACACTGATGTTACAAGAGAATGTGGCTCAGACATACTGGAGAGAAGTAGTCAGCATGACTGTATATGTTCTAAATAGAGTTCAATTGAAGGACATAAACAAAACACCCTACGAGTTATGGTTTGGTCACAAACCAGCTATAAGTTACTTCAGAATTTTTTGTAGCAAATGTTTTATTCTGAAAGATGAAAGAAATGGAAATTTTGACTCTAAAGGGGATGAAGGGATATTTCTTGGATATTCCACTAAAAGAAAAGCTTACAAGTGTCTGAATAAAGTTACTAATAAAATGATTTAAATTTGCAATGTCAGAGTTGATGAATTTGATGATAAAAATGGTGAAGAAAGCACTAGGGAGCCAGAAGACTATGGTAGATTCAATTACATTGAACAACCATAGTACCTATCAAAGCAACAAACTATGTCAACCGAGCATCAGGAAAACAACACCGAGAAACAGAAAAGGGAAACCGACGATTAGGAAGGAGCTACCGAGCAAGCAAATGAACCTGAATAGGATGAACAACAAAGAAGAGATCAAGTACCAGCTAGATTTTTTAGAAGACATCATCTTGAGAACCAAATCATTGGAGACAAGAAAGCTAGCATGTTGACAAGAAGTAAGTTAAGACAAAGTACATGCTTAGTTTGTGAGTTTGAACCGAAAAATGTTAAGGTTGCATTGGAGAATGATGAATGGATAAATGCAATGAATGAAGAGATATAACAGATAGAGAAAAACAAGACATGGACCTTAGTACCTAGACCAAAAGATAAGAATGTTATCGGTACTAAATGGATTTTCAGGAATAAGCTAAATGAGAATGGAGAGGTAACAAGGAAAAAAGCTAGACTTGTATGCAAGGGATATGCACATGAGGAAGGTATAGATTATGGTGAAACTTTTGAACCTATTGCTATACTAGAGGGAGTCTGAATGTTACTTGCATATGTAGCACATAAGAAGTTTAAAGTCTATCAAATGGATGTTAAGTTTTCTTTTTTGAATGGGATACTAGAAGAGGAGGTCTACATAGAACAACCAGAAGGGTTTGTTGATCCAGACAAGAAAGACATGGTATGTAGACTACATAAAGCTTTATATGAATTTAAGCAAGCACTTAGAGCTTGGTATAAAATGCTGCATATGTATTTGTTAAGTATTGGTTTTGTTAGAACTAGTGAAAAAAAAAATTTGTATATGAAAGGAGAGTTTGATGACACTATTTAGATTGCTAAAATATTTTTGGATGATATTATTTTTGGAGGACGAGATCATATATGTAAATCATTTGCTGATGAGATGAGAAAAGAATTTAAAATATCTATGTTTGGAGAGATTAAGTTCTTTCTAGGCTTGCAGGTTATTCAACAGAATGATGGAATTTTCATCACACAATCAAAGTATATAAAGGAAGTACTGAGAACATTTGGCATGGAAGATGCTAAACTAGTTGGAACATTGATGGCCACAGGCTGCGAGTTGACTAAAGATGATGAATCCACGAAGGTAAACCAGACATTGTACTGATCTATGATTGGTAAGTTGATGTATGTAGTGCATAGTATACCAGATATTGCACATGTTGTGGGAATTGTTACTAGATTTTTTGCAAATCCTAAGGAGTCACACATGGTTGCAACAAAAAGAATCTTAAGAGACCTGAAGAAAATAGAGGACTATGGATTATGGTATCCTAAGGAAGGCAAGTTTGAACTAAGAGTCTACACCGATGTAGATTGGGCTGGAAATATAGATGACAAAAAGAGTACCACCAGAGGAGAATTTTTGCTTTGGTGAAAGACTTATTACTTGGACAAGTAAGAAAAAACCTTGTATTTCTTAGTCTACTACCAAAGCAGAATATGTTGCTACTACTACAAACTGTTCAAACATTGCTTACATCAAGCAAGTGTTGGAAGGGACGAATGAGGTAATCATTGAGCCGATGATTATATATTGTGACAACACAAGTGCAATAAACATTTCTAAGAATCCTGTAATGCACTCAAAGACCAAGAACATTTCTATTAAGTATCACTACTTAAGAGAACAAGTACAGGAGAAGAAAGTTAAACTAGAATATGTTACATCAAAAGAGCAACTTGCTGACATATTTACCAAGCCTCTACCGAAGGAAAATTTTGAATACTTGAGGACTAGATTTGGGGTCCATCCCCTGTCTACCAGTCACTAATGTGATCTGGAGGTTGCATCAACCTAATCTTATCAGAAGATCACTCATGTTGATGCAACATAGTTCACACTTTAGATTCTATCTAAGGTTGTGAAAGATTTTAGGAACAACTATCTGCACATTAGTATACCGAGATACATTGTATGCACCAGACAACAGAGAGTCACATGGCTAATACAGAGCTATATGTTTATGTTTTTCTTTGGCATTGTTGTCAAAGGGAGAGATAAATAATATGACAAACTGAGAGATCACTGGAACATCTATCTAAGGGAGAGATAATATGAGAACAAAAGGAATCTGAGAACTGGAAAGATCATATCTGCAGAGGAAAGTCTGCACTTGCAATGCTGTCATGTAACATAGTGATTAAACATATTTAATATCAAGCTAGGGAAAGCTTACCGAGCTACAACATTTTCTTACATAGTTGTAGAATACATGTTTTGTATGTGTATGGTATATTTCATATTTCTTGAGTTGCCATCAATGCCAAAGGGAGAGATTAATGAACTACAACTAATTGAGAAGCTTATTGATGAACTACAAGTGGTTAGAGATCACCGAGCACTGAATTGATATGTTAGATAATTCAATTAGTCATTATGTTGTCATTGATGTCAACTAGTTTTGGCAGTACTTATCATGGTAGTTGCAAATATCTAAACATCTATAAAAGAGAAGAAAAGATGAAGAACTGAGATATCTACATGGAGGAAGATGGATATGATAGATGAAGATAATGAATACTCTTGGTAACTTATTGATGAGTCTATGACTTCATATTGTTGACTTGATTATGCTATAGTAATCTGTTATGAAGATAGAAGAAAATTGTTACAAAGCAGTGTGGTCGGTTAATGAAGCATTCCAGTATACACCGAGCCAGTGTAGTGTATATCGAGTGATAGTATCAACTGATCCTGTGTTCACAAACACATTTCTTTGTCAACCAAGTATGGACAAAATAACTAAATGTTTAGTTTAGTCGACATAAATTGATGAGTTGTAAAGTGTATGATTACGAGGTGGAAAGATAAAGTTTGTTATGAGATCAACAGCTAACAAAATTTGAAGAAGATCTAAAGGATGGAATTGAAACAAGTCATTGACACATCTGCCGAGGAAGGTTTAAGCGGCAAAATCAATGAAGGAGATTAATCAAAAAAATCTGATGGATGAAAAGAAAACTGTTTACTTGTCTATATAAGAGACTAGGGTTTCATTGTGAAAAGGATGTTGGAAGAAGGAGACTATAGATATATCACATGAAAATAGCTTCATGCATGCCTGATCAGACTGGTTGAAGAAGAATCAAATTGCAGAATAGTACCAAGCGTTAGAGAGCTTTACCGAGGGACAGTAAGTTATTGAATGTTGATGAACTGAATAGAAATATTGATTAGAGGATTTTGTGGGCTTAGAATAGATCTGAACATCTGCAAAATCAAGTTGTATTATAATCAGATCACCTATTGTTTTAGTTTAACCATTGTAATAGAAAATCTCTTAACTGAGTGGACTTGGAAGTCTTATTATGTCATTCATAGAATGTACATTGTTATCCTGCCAACCCCATAGTGAATGCTGGTTGGACGATAACTATTAGTGTTAAATCCTCTAACAAGGTCACACCTTACAATGTGTTTTGTAATCTTTAACAGGGTTGGATCTTCACTGAGCTCACTTCAAAAAAGTGAAAATATTTTGCGTTATCGGTCCCAGGTGGTTTTTCCCTGTACAGGGTTTCCACGTTAAATCTTTGTGTTATGTGTTTATATGGTGATTGTTTGGTTATCATACTTTACATGTTGCATATTTGATTTGGTCGGTAATCACTATGAGCAATTAGCTGGTAATCGGTAATTACACAGACAGTTTAGTATTATATATTTACCGAGTTGCAGAATTAGATGAATTTTTTTTAAGTGATACATTTTGTATTTGGGACTGTGGATAACTGATTCACCCCCCTCTCAGTTATTCTAACAGTATACACACCTTCCCTATTTCTAGGTAAGGTGATACTTGAAAAATGATGACACATTATGCTCCCTAAGTGAAAGTTCATTTATAATAGACATGCACTTTCAAGAAAGCATAAGGTTTCAACTTGGGATGTCAATCTCCTCAAAAAGAGAATATCTTTATGTAAAACAACAAGTGCATAAAAGAAATGACATAATGTTATCAAATAATCAAGTCCACAATAGAAGAATATGGATGCTTGAGATAAATGAGAGAGTGCAATAGTATCCTTTCCACCCTTGAGTGAGGAGGAAAGGAATAATGACTATTTTGTTGCTCATAAAGTATGATTGAACCTAAAATTGCACCACCATAAATGACAATGAGCCCACAAAGGATAGGCTATCAATGCCACATAGTGAGGAGAAACATAATAGGGACATAGATGTTATTTAGAATGATCATGAGAAAGGTGTCATTCATTGATACATGTCACTTGAGTCATACTGTAATCAATGAATTTTTAAATTTTACACTTCAAATCGTAACATTCATTAGTTCCATGGCCATGAATTTGATGATACATACAAATGGAAGAATTGTCTTGTTTGTGTTTGCTATTTTTTCATTTTTTTCAAAGGAAGAGTAATTAAGTTGGCCTTAAGAAGCTCAAAAAAAATATTCTCTTGTTGTGATGATAAATTAGGAAAATAATTTATAGTTGATTAGACAAATGGAGAGGTTGGAAACCTGAAGTTTCTTTTGAAAAATGTGGTGTAGATTTCTCATGATCTTCAATGTTTTATTTCACACATTCTATATCATGCACATTAGGAAGGTTTTATATACCCAAAAGATAAGGGTCTCTTTTATGTGGAATGGGAATGAAATTCAAAGAATCCCAAGCAATATCCATGCACTCATCAGAATAAGGTGTTTGGTTCTCAAATACAAGGATTTTGTCCTTTCTATGAAATGTTGGTGTGAAATCTAAGGTTCCTTAATCATCATCTTGAAGAGTTCATGGTCCACCTATTTGTATTGGAGAAAAAATTGAAGAAGGAAATGGAGATTGAATAGAGTTGGCTTGATTAGGATCCTTATGTTCTAAGGTTGGATTTTTAGAAGGGAGAACATCAAGGATATTATCCTCTTGAGTATTTTTGTTATATATCTACGTTAATCCATGATAATTGGATTGTGTATCACCTTTTACAACAATAACTAGTTTGTTTTGAGGTAGAGGGTTATTTTGAAGAGGATGTGCAATCACCTTAGGGTTTTCACTACCCAAAAAAGTGATAACATTGACTTGATCAAGCTCTTGATTATTCATTGGCTTATCACTAGAAGGGAGAGCATCGAGGAACGTAGTCATGATATTATCCTCTTCTTGCAAGGTGTTCTTCTTCCAAGGTGTCCTCGTGAGGAAGACAACCTTTAGAATAGGAACTAGGAACTTCCATTAATGATTCATCTCTAAAAGGGATGTCAAATGAAGGTAAGGCAATATTAGGAAAGGTATTTATAATGTACTCCTCTTTCTCCAAAATATCCTCATAAAGGGGATATATCTTGGGAGAAGGATCTCCATCATATATGAATGTGTCATCTCTAGAGGGAGTAGAAGAAATGTCAACCATTATATCATCTTTTATTAAGGCTATTTCATGAGGAAGAGAGTAATAAATGTCATTGTCCAAGGCTTCATCCCAAATAGGAGAATCATCAAGGGTAGGGACATCTCTATGAACAAAGCACACTTTAAGAGAGGAATAATCATGACTCACTAAAGCTTGACCCCTAAAAGGAAAGGGATAGGAAGGAAAGTAGGGTAAAGTATCCTTCACTTTCACCAAAATGTCTTCAAGAGGGGGATACATTTTATGAGAAGGATCAACATCATCTTTCAAGATCTCACCCTTAGGAGGGAGATTCTTTGAAAAAATTAATAGACTATTCTTGTCCAATATTGCGATTATGGAAGAAATTAAGAATTGAGCTATCATCATATGCATGAAAGGAAACATCTTGAAATTCTTGATTTTTTTTTGAAATTGAACTAGTAAATAATGATAACAACTCCATTAATATAATCAAAGTGCAAATAAATGCATGAAATATTTTTGTTTTATTATTATTATTATTATTTTGAAACATGAAATGCAAGAATGCAATGGATCTATGAAAAAATATAATGCATGGAAAGAAGATCTAAATAAATATAATGTAGAAAAAGTATGATGTAAAGATTGATTAATGCAATGGATAAAAAGTAGATCAAGACAAGGAGCATCTAACCACCAAAATCAAAAGGTGGAAATGTCATAAGTCGGGTTCACCAAAATGTGATATAGGTGAAACTAGATATCCTAATGCGTAGATTGTAACAATATGATGTAATGCATACAAAACAGATCTAGATATCTAAATGCATAAAAAGGGAATCTATCACCAGAATCAAAATAAAAGTGTAATGAGTCGGGTTCACCAAAATGTAAAATAGAAAATGGTGAGAAATGCTAAGATGTAGATCACTCACCAAGATCCTATGATATACATTGGAATACAAAGTCTCCCACAAAATGAATTTGATTAGCACAACCAAAGAAGGAAGGGTACCAATGCAAGATCTATATTTTGTGGGGTTTTGAATTCCTTGTAGATTATTGTTTAATGATAGGTCTAAAATAAAGAAAGTACAAGGGAAAATAAGTAAGAACAAGTTCACCTGGAAACAAGATGAATACATTATGACTTTGTATCTAAATTTTACTATCGTCAGAATCTTGAATCCTATTGTGACTTTAGATCTGGAAGGTAGAGACCTGGATCTCTCTGTCCTAAAATTTTTAGTCAAAAAGTGTGGGGACAAGTAATTTTTTGAGGGAAAATTTGAGAAGTCGACTTGTACCTAGGGAAAGTTTGAGAAGTTGACATGTATCCAGGGACAAGTCAAGAATTCGACTTGTTCCCAGTAGTGCCAAAATTGATGAAACTTTCTAGAATCGTGTGATTGCACCTATAGCTCTCAGATCTGAAATAAAAAATCCACAACCTATTCCTACACATAGAAAAAAGGGGAAAAAGGTTGTGGAAATGGGTTTTCCTTGGTAAAACCCTTGTTTAAGAATCAACCTTGAAATTGCATAAGGAAATATGAAATAGAAGTAAAATAAATCACCTTATGCCTTGATAGCGCAATGTCTCTTTGGATGTGATCACAAGTCTTGATGCAATAGCTTGGACTCCATAAAAACCTAATGGGAAATAATGAAACAAAAGCATTGAATGATGGATGTTATAGTTGTCCACACTGCTTAATGAGAAATGAGAATTAAAGACTTAAATGTTTGATTAAAGAAGAAATATTAAACTCCAATGTTTTCCTTGATTGCTCATGAATACTTTAAATCTTGATTAAGAGATTGCACTTGATCCATGGATAATAATAATAGATCCTCAAATGAGAAGAGATGTCCTTTTATACTAAACTCCCTCCATTCAAGGTTTAAATTTGATCAAGGTCGACTATAAATCTAAAATTTGGAGGAAACCCCGCTATTGGGCCCTAGGCCAAATCTAGGCTCAAAAACCCATGGACAAGTCGAGTCTCAACTTATACCCTAGAGACAAGTCAAATTATTGACTTGTCCTAGGAAAAATGGGCCTAAATTTCAAGGGATGCCAGCGAAGGTGAAAAGGAGAGAGGGAATAAAATGAAGGTTGTTGTGAGGTCAAAAAGGGTCCCAAGAGATAAAAATAAATGAATAGGTCCTACGTGATGAAATGAATTATTTGATTGGAGGTAAAAAGGATGAGCACACTTAGAAATAAGTTCTAACCTAGATTTTTGAACAAACTGAACTAATATAGGATGCATAATGTTAATTTAAGGTCCAATAAGTGCTATAAGAATGTGAAATCAATGTAGAAACCCATATACTAAAATGGTGCTACAAATGAACACCTAAAAAGGGTGCTTAAATTTTGGAATGATACACTCTTGAGCTTGAAACGTAGCCATACTCTTACATTCCATGCATTCTACCAAGCTCTGAGCTCTCTGACCCCACCATATTGTACTCAACTTCACATCCAACGTGCTGTGAGATCACCATGTCAACATTCACCTGAGCTCATTGAGTTCAAAGCATTGCACTACACAACAATGGCAACTAAGCCACATGACGATGCCAGCCATGGAGAGTTACAGTCAATGAAATATTTGCCATGTGGCCCAAACAAAAACCAACCAAAAATGAACACATGGCACAATTATCATTGGTTTCATACCTGCCACATCAACACATATGCAGACATCAACATACAAACTCACCTAATAAGAAACATGTTTTATTTTTTCTCTCTGATGTAGATTTTGACTCATCTAAATTTGATGGTCATCTGGTCATCATCCTTGGATTTTTTATTTTTCCTTAATGATCTTTTGATCATCAAGTTTAACCCTATGCATGTGTCATTTCTTTGTGATTTTAAATTTGACAAACGTTTGATCATCATCCCTAGTTGGTTTTCTTCTACTACGATGACCATTTGGTCATCAAATTTAATCATTTGGTTATTGACATATTTAAGTTGTCATTGGTTAAGTTAGATGCAAACATCATTCCCACCGGTAAACTGGTAGACCACTCATACTCTCTAATAGGCACCGGTAGACCCAATAGAGTATATGTACTGGTAGACCAAACATAGTACATACAACTGGTCTTACAAAACATGTAGGGGATGTATTAACAACTAGGTACAAGATCTATACTGGTCGACTGCATGATAATCCGCACCGAATTATGCAAAGCTATTTGAGTTAAAATCGGATTATATGGAGCGTTCACTATTAGAACTGGAGTTATCTTTTTAATAGGAGAGTTTTATTTCTATGCAAATGTTTCAAGGTAAAATCAAGATCTTTTTGCAAAGTCTTTGCATGCATGATTAATGGGTGAGTTTACAGCTTTGTGAAACTAAGAGAAGTATTTTTATTAAGATTAATTTCTTATAAATACAGGTCATAGGACAAAAAAGAAGTGTTTTTGAATATATAGAGCAGGAGAAAGATATCTTCTAAGAGAAGCTACAGTCACAAGAGGTGAAAGGTAGAGAGGTTCAATAGCCAAGCAGAGCAAGAAGGGTAAAAGGTATGATCTAATCAGACAGAAAGTGTCAATTTAGATCATTGCTTTTATATTGTTAAAGCATATTCAAATCCCTCTACCAGGGTGAACCCTAATAGGTTCATTTTACAAATCCCTTAACTAGGTAGCATCTTACTTGGTGTTGAAATTCCTTTTGCAAGGTGACTCCTAACAGGGTCAAGATATTAACAGATCTTCTACCAAATCCCTTTACTAGGTAGCACTCTTACAAGTGCTTTGTAAGCTCTTAACATGACACCTTTATTATTGTAGTAGTGAAGTTGTGAGATCTATCTCTCTGTGGTTTTTTCCTTCTAACCAAGGGTTTCCACATACATATGTTGTGTTGATCTGAGTATTTCTATTTCTATTTATGAATGGTTAATTATATTTTGTTTATTCTGCAAGAATCTATATACAAAGTTTAATTGAGATAGAAATAGTATTTACTGATTCACCCCCCCTCTCAGTAACTGATTAGGAATAACAATTGGTATCAGAGCTTTTAGTTCTCAAAATACATAAAGCTTAACCGCTTGAGTAAAAGATCATGGATGGTTATAGGTATCAAAAGTAGCTTGAGGAAGCCAATGACATCATTGCCTCTTTGGAGAATAGGCTAAGGAGATCCCTTGCTAAAAGAAAGGAGTTGGCTCTACAGTTGAGTGAGAGCAATGAAATGATTGAGGAAATCTCTAGGAAAAGTGGATCAGATGAATCTAAGGAGGTAGTCTCTGAGCTTATGGAGAGGAATCAGATCCTAACCGATCAGATCTCCAACCTGAAAAGGGAGTAGGAAGATAATGCCCTAAGAATGACTGAATTAATTGAGAAAAAAAAGAAAGTTGAAGATGAAAGAAACACTATAGTAAAATCTCTAGTAGCCTCTAAGAGAGAAATAAATGTGGTAGAAAGAGCAGTAAGAGAAAGTGATCTTATCATTTTGCAACTTCAAGAAGATATGTAGATAGTCACTCAAAAAAATGCAAACATGCAAAAGAATTGACATGATAAAGATGATGCATGCAAGAGGCTGGAAATTGAGCTGTATCAACTAAAGAAGAAAATAAAATAATTCAAGGAAAGAAATGAGACACTCATAAGATACAACGAAGGTTCAGAAAAGCTTGATGAGCAACTAAGAGCTCAAAGAAAGCACAAGGATCCCACAGGACTTGGGTTCATCGGTCAAAGCACTAAGGAAATCGGTGAGTCATCTACAATCAAGAAAAGAAAGAAGGAAAAGAAGAAACCATTTGAACAAAAGAGTAAAAAGAGCTTTAACACCTCTTGCAATCATTGTGGAAAACCAGGCCATAAAATAAGTAACTGCAGAAATGCACCAGTAAAGCCAACTAATAGTTACTGCAAAATCTATTACAAGTATGGCCATAAGATCTTTGAATGCAAGTCTCATCCCAACAGTGTGTCTAGTGGAAGTGGGGGAAGCTTCAAGGGCTATTGCTATGCATGCAACAAGTTTGGACACAAGGTTGATGAATGCAGATTGAAAATAATGGCATTTAGATCCTCACTGAGACCAATATTCCCTATGAGGAATGAGAACCAGAGTACAACCAATTGTGCTAACTATGGCATTGACTCCTGGTATCATTCACCCAAGAAGACAAGGGTAAATCCATGGAAGGCAACTAGGATAGTCAGTTACACTTGTAACAAAGTTGGACACCTGGCCAAAGATTGTAGGAACCAGCTAGTGAAAAAAAGAAGAGGATCAGTCAAATCGGTGAAGAAGACCTTGTCTCCCAATCAAAAGGACAATATGGGAAAAGAGACCAAGAAACAAGTAAAAAAGATTTGGTTTAAGAAGGAATCAAAGAGCTTTGCTGAGGAGAAGACAGAGGGAAGATCATCATCTGCTGATGGTGATATCTCTTTAGCAAACTGAGCTCATAAGGCTTAGAGAGAACCGGTAGTCTCTCTACTATTCCCGGTAGGACTGGTGAGCAACAAACTCACTTAGTCAGTAAGGAAAACTAGACAGGTGAGTGTTGATCAACCGAGGTTTGTTCAACAGCCTGAATACCAATTAGCGAAAAAGGGAAGAAAGGTTAGGTAAGGTAATTAATGCTATAGCCATTAACAAATAGTTACAGTTTGGTAATTACCGTTAAACCCTAAATCTATATAAAGGAAGGAGGATTACTCTGTCACTTTACTTTGCAATTTGTGATTTATAATTTCTTATGCTTAAGTAATTTTCTCGTGCTTTGATTCAAGATCACTGTTAAGTCATTTTCTTAAGGATGATCAAGTAATTTTTGAGTAAACCAGTCGATAGCAATGGCATCATCATCTTCTATTGCCAAACTGATCAAAGGAAATCTTGTTGACCGACTTGTTTACGATATTATGACAGAACAAAATAGGGAGAACGACATGTCTGGTGCACTTTCATCTGTGCCAAACGGAGTTCTCATGACTGAAGATGTCACAACCATTATTCATGATAAGCAAGATGAAATGGGTGAAACCTTCATCCATAGCAAGTACCTCTCATTGTGCAAAGATGGAAAGCTTCAGGATAAATACACAAAGCTGGTATCTTTAGGGCTGATAAACGAAGTCTACTATCCAACCATGTTTTGACCAAATTGGATACGAATGGTTCTTAGTTGCATGCATGAACCTAGTTTCTAGCTTGCGAAAGGAACATGTACTCAAATAACTAAGGAGGATCTGCACAGAGTAACTGGGTACAACAACAAAGAGGAAGCCCTCACCCTCATAACCATCTCCAATGTCGTTGTCGCTAAATTAACAAAATCAAAATCTAATAGTCGGCTAATGACCGTTAATGATATTGAAGATGAGGGAGTTTGATTTGCATCAGCAGTGATAGGTTATAAAATCTATCAATCAAGCAACCTGAACAATGTGTCGGGAGGAGCCATTCATTCTGTTTATCGGATCATGCATGACAAATCGCAGTATGACCTTTTCACCATGCTTAGTGGGAAGATTTTTGAAAATCTAAAGAAGCTCGGTGTCGTAAAGAAGAAGTTCCTAAAATATGGAACCCTACTGGTATGTCTATTCTTCTATTATCAGAATTACTTTCTAGGAATAGGCAAGGTGACATGGGAAATAGATAGACCGATAATGATTCAGATTAGTGACATGGCCAACAAACTGGGAAACTAGTTTAATAAAGTCATGAATGAATTTTTTGAGGCATTCCAGCTGAGGATGCATGCTAGGGAAAGGATTCCCTCAACTATTGTTGAATCCTACAAAGATGAGGTGTGTTTCCTAGTAACAACCAATCACTGTATCATTTAGGTTGTAGAACCAAGAACCGAGTACGCACCAGAGCTCGGTTATGAGATCTCCTCCAAGATAGCCAAGGCATATGAAAATGCCTTACAAGAGGGTGATCTAGATCTCTTTGCATACCGGTTCGGAACATATGAGGAGATAATGGAGAATCTGAAGAAGAAGTCTTCAGTGAATGTTATGTGAAGAGGACCCCTACACTAAAGAAGAAAACGGTAGCAGATCAACCCAAAGTTCAAAAGAAAAGAGCACAATAAGCACCCAGCACTCCAGGGGAAGAAACAGAAGAAACAGATACTGAAGGCACCACTCCTCTTCTACGAAGGAATAAATCTACAAAACTGGTGAAGGAAGATGCACCAAGAGGAAGAAAACCCATAATTGATGAATTGGTAAAAGGGTTGAAAGATACAGGTGGTATGGCATCAGTTAAAAAGAGGTATGAACTGGCTAATGAAGAAGATAAGATAAAAATAGAATAATTCATAGTTCATTGTGTAATACCCCAAAAATGGGCTATAGGTTCATTAACCTCCTATATCGACACATCGAACAAAATCAACATCAAAGTCCTAACCTAAGGCACATCGGCACATTATCGAATCTTAATTGATTATCCTAAATTTTGCATCGGGAAATATTCCTTATTCCTATTTATCCTAATTATCTTTAATTTAATGATTATTTGGCGATAAATCCTATTTATCCTAAAATTTAATTAATTGAATATTCTGAATATTTAATTAATTAGATTTAATATTGCCACTTAATTACTTAATTAGATTTAATTATATTTATTCTTAAATTGTATTATTTAAATTTTGACAATAAATCAAATATCCTATGACTAATTGATTAAATTCTTATTTAATTAATTAATGTCAATTGTCAAATTTAATAATATAGTTTTTGAATAAAAGTTTGATTTAATAATTGATTAACCCATAAATCAATTGTTTTATTTTTAAAATCAATTAAGTTGAGGATAAATCACTTTATTTATTAAATTAATTCATAATTAATTATGCACGTCCAAAAAGCAGTTGAACTTTAAATCAAAAAATCAATTCAAGTTGTTTTAAAAATAAACTCAACTCTCTTTTGAGTTGAAAGTTGATCTCAACTTCTTATTTAAATTAAAAAAGTTGATTTGCATGATTTTGTGAGTTAATCTATCTCTAAATTCTTGATAACTCAAAAATCAACCTGAGTTTATCAAGATTGATTTATGGCTTTTTCCATGCACCTCCAAAGTCCTGGATTTCTATAAATTAAGGCCTTAGCTCTTCATTTTGGATCCATCCACGAATTGCATCCTCACGCTGGCGAATTAGTGATCGAAGAATCAATCTTTGTGAATCAAAGCTGTTGTGAGATTTTCATTATTTTTGAGCATTCATATCATTTAGCATATCATTGTTAGATTAATTACATGTCATATCAGTTTCTCATATAGAATAGATTCATATCAGTTTGTTTCATCTTATTGCATAGAAAATCCAAAAATATAGATTAATTTGAATTCATCTCATATCTAGATTCTACATTCAAATCCTTTGTTTAGGTGTCGTCAAGGTCACTGATCTCGATCCAATCTAAGAATATCATACTCGCATCTACTAGAAGGTAGTAAATCACCTGGTTAGATTAGTTTCCATTTCAATGCATGATTTTGATTTTAGCTAACCTCTAATATTTTACTGAAGTGTTGTGTCTACAGCTAGGTACAAAATTCACACACACATTTATGGCGCCCACTGTGGGGCCCTGAAACGGATTTCCATTCAATTTCTATCATCTTCTTGTCATTTTCTGTTTCAAGCTGTGATTTTTAATTTCTATCCGTACAAATTTTGTATGAATTTTGTCAGAAACTCATACCAAGTGGTACCCATTATTGTACGATAGTTGATTTGATCGAGGATCATACCATCATAAAAACATTGTCATTTTGAGGTTCTACTGTCGTATGATCTGATACCCATTGTCATACGAGTTTCTGGACTGTCGTCTAGGAGGTGACCCACTGTCGTACAAGTTTCTGTGCCAGGTTTCAATTGTTGTTTCAATTTTTCAACCAGTTTTCCAAATTTGGACTGACAGCTAACATTAACAATTGAAATTTGTTGTTTCTGATTGATTTCTGCTGATTTTGATTGGGAAAAGCGTGAGAGTTGCTAAAAATAGGTAAAAATCTACTAAGCGCATTGTGAGGAATTCAGGTAATCTTCTCAGCTGATAACATTTTGATTTGGACTAAAATGAACATCTCACGTGTCTGGCTTGTGTGACCTTTTATTGCTTTCATACCACAGATTTCATTTTGGGCTATAAAAATGAACATAGATTTTCTTTTCAGCATCTTTGTTACACATAGTAAATAGGCCCTATGAATACTATTTGCGGTTCTTGAGAGAGTGGGTTTCTAGCGAAGCTCTTCTCAATGAGAGAACCCTTGTAGGTAGGGAGGTTACTGAGAGCATCTCATGTTCTACTAGATTTGTGCGTCTTCAGCTTCTGATTGATACATTCTCTCTCTAGAGAGGTTGATAGATCATAAGTGGTTGACATCATAGATCTTTGTGAGATAATCTTGGTGTTAGCGTGTCAGATTAATCTGTCTGTTTTGTTTGGGTTAAAAGTGAAAAGGCTAGAGGACTATGCTCTACTCCCTTTTTGGGTAGTATCAGAAACTCAGATCCTTGAATTTGGAACCAGTCTCCATGTGGTATCTTTTGTGAGTCACCTTTAGAGAGGGTTAACCGTAGTGGACATTCCTTTAATTGGGTAAACTACATTGATGGAACCTCAAGTGGTAATAGCCATTTTCACCATGGTAGCAGCAGCCACTATATAAATGTCCTTGTGGAGGAAATCTTCACAGGTGTGGTCTCTTGTTGGGTCGTCAGATCTCCCTAGCAGCTCTTGATTGATTAATTTCTCGGACTGTGTCAAAACCCCGGTGGGCTTGGATTGGAGTTCACCCTCTTGAGATCACAAAAGTTGCAGAGTCAGACCGTTACTACAAACCCTAGTGAGGCCAATTTTTCATTTTCTAGGAATATTGCATTATTGCAAAACTTTTTGGAACATACATTGTTAGCACTCCTAGGGATTAGCACATTCAGTCACTTGGTTGTTCATGTGCAGTGTTGCTTTATCCCCTATTCATTATTTTCAAACGTGCTTGAAATCACTTGCTTGTTGTTTTGCATGCCTGTTTATCTATTTGGTTACTAAGAATGAATTAATCTGGTACAATCTTCAAATCTGGATAGATAATTTTGTGAACAATTTGAAACTGAAAACCTAAAAATTACAAAATCTTATGTCAAACACCTCTCTAGAGTCAAAAGTCATCTTGTAAGTCAGAAAGTCGTACGAGTTTTGGAAATTGTCATTTCATGACCCCCTTATTGTCATATGGTAGCTGGTATATTGTCGTACGAGTTTTGCTACCAGTCAATTCAAAAAAAAATCAAAAACCCTGCTATCAACTGTCGTGCAAGTTTTGCAATAGTCATATGATTTTGTCAATTATCATTTCATACCCTACCCACTGTCATACGAGCCTATAGAAAGTCGTTTGAGAAATTTTGAAAAATTGCCAGAAAGTTGTCAGAATTGCCAGATACCCAGCTTTTTAGCCTATTTCCAGAATCTGTGAAATAAATCACTATGTCAAGAACATAGCAGCAACTACTGAGAATCCAATCATTTTCCTAAAGTGGCCTTTTGAATTTGATTCAGCCTTCTGTTTAATCAATTTGAGTCTTTTTCATCTTGTGTCAAAACCTTGTCATAACTATCAATCTTCAATCCATCTTCAAAATAGCTAAGTGTTGTGAACTCGTATCCGCTATCTTTTGGGCATCTACCCATACATCCAGGGCATAGTATCCATCATTTACGTCCAATCTAAGCTTCAATCAATCAAACCTTGACAAGGTTGCGTCATCTGATCTTCTTGAATTAATTCATCCTTCAGTTGTCTCCATCGTATTCTTTTGCTTCACCCAAGGTTAATGGCGGAAACTAGAGCTTCCTCTCACAAGAAATTAAGGGAAACATCTCATACCTTACCTTTGACTCATATCCAGGGTCCAACTCTTGAACAACTCTACAATTCTGGTCTTTATGAAGACAACGGTCTTGGCAACTTTTGATTAAAAACTGGTTACATACTCCCTCCATCAACTCACGGAAGTAATCAACAAAATCCTCCTCGATCTATCCCAGGGAGCCCTAAAACTCCTAACATATCTCAAGTAGGGACAAACCATGGCTCTCAAAGAGCTCAGTCTCAACATGGTATGGATCAAGAACCTACAACTGCTGAAATTGCTCAATATCAAAATGATGATAACTTCAAAAGAATGATGAAACATTTCTTAAAAGAAGATAGAGAAACATATTTTCTAGAGTTAGCTCATCAAGGAGCTAAACTTCCTCCCAATTTTAATGTGGAAGACATCATTACACATGAGGAAGTAACTCCTATTTCAGCTATGATGAAACAAATGCACGCCATGCAAGTAAAACTTAACAAAATGGAAAAAGAAAAAGAACCTAAGGAGTTCTCCATGGAGGCCCTATGTCCTTTTCCATTTGATAAAGACTTGTATATGCCACCATTCTCTAAGAGGGTGGAAATGCTAAAATATGATGGAAACTCTGATCCTCAAGATCATGTCAGAGAATTCTATACTCAATCTATGGAGTTCATGCACAAACCAACCTATCTGATGCATCTTTTCCCTCGATCTCTGGGAGGGGCAGCCATTCATTGGTTCTCTAGGATGCCTCCTACAATCAAAACCTTTGAGGAGTTGATCAAATTATTCTATCAGCAATACTCCTACAACATCCAACATCCAGTCACCATGATTGATATCTGCAATCTCAAACAATATCTAGGAGAACCATTCCTGACATTTCTCAAAAGATGGAGAAAGAAATTCTCTCTATATGCTAGGCCTATTCCAGAAACTGAGAAGGTGGAAATCTTCATCAACAATCTTGTTCCAGAAATCAACTACCCTTTACAAATGCAAAATCATACATCTTTTGACAAGATGGTAGATAATGCAATCAAAATTGAAAAAGTACTTGTGAAAAAAGGAGACATCACACTTCAAAAGGACAAGTATGAATCTAGTTCTAAGGATAAGAACAAAAATTGGAACAAGAATAAGGGCATCGCCACAGATGGCATTGTTGATAATCTCCATGCCCCATCTAAGGCACTTGCTTTCAATCTAACCATTGGTACCCAAGCCATCAAAGCTTCAGAACAAAAGGTGTCTGAATCATCTCAAAAGAAGCCAGAATACAAATCTTGGTCTGCTGATAATAAATGAAAGTTCACTCCTCCTGGAGAATCTTTGGAATTAGCTATGAGAACTCTGTTGGCTAATAACATCATCTCTTTGCTTGAGATCTAACAATCTGATCTTGACCCTAAGCCAAAATGGTGGAGAGAGAATGAATTATGTGATTTCCATAGGGGTAAAGGTCACAAAACTAACAACTGCTTGCGCTTGAAGCATACCATTCAAGACAAGATTGATAATGGATAAATCACGATTGATAATCCTAAAAGCAATAATGATCACACATCATTCACCGAACCATTTTCGAAGCATAGCCAAGGAGATTCATCTTCTCAGCCTAATGTGGGTGCTAAGGTCAATTATGCCTATCCTGGAAATAATACTGTTATCAATATGGCTAAACCAAGCCTATCTGAGCGTTGCAATGTCATCACAATTGTAAGAAGAGATAGAGAAAATCAATTAGCTAACACAGTTACTTGATCACAAGCTCAGGCACACCTACAAGGACAAAATCCTAGATCAATAAAATGTTCCTAAGGTGCCTTTCAATCTGTCTTTCGCTTCTAAATAGAGGGCAACATCTAAATCTTCAAATCCTAAGGACACGAGGCCTACTTCGTACAGTATTGTCCAGCAACTCCAGCACACAAATGCTAAAATCTCCATGTTTGAGTTGCTTCAGATATCCCCAGCTCATAGAGCCATTTTAAAAGCTTTGCTTAGATCCAATGTTCCTGATAACCTTGATTTAGACAGATTCCAGGCTATGGTTGGTCATCTTACGTCTCCATAGTATATCTCCTTTTCAAAGGATGATGATAACTCCTTGAGTCATCCGCATAACTAGCCCTTACATATAGAAGTCTTGATCCAAAACCATTGTGTCAAATGTGTGTTGATAGATGGGGGTGCTGGTCTAAATATTTGTTCTTACAACTTGATCACACAATTGGGATTTTCAGAAATGGCCATTGATCCTAGAAAGAAAATAACTATCAAAGCATATGATGAAGAAGAAAGATCCTCCAAGGGAATAATTGTCCTACCTATCAGAATAGGTCATGTCATCAGAGATACTATATGTCAAGTTCTTGATACACCTTTGGCTTACAACATCCTTCTAGGGAGACCTTGGATACATGAAATGAAAGCTATTCCTTCTACATACCATCAGTGCTTGCAATTTCCTTGTGACGGAGTAGAGGTAACCATTCTAGCTGACGTATCAACAACTTGCAATACCTTGAAAGAAAATGTGGATAAACTTGTTCCTAATAACAGAGAATCTTCCATTAGGCAAATAGATGTAGCATCCACATCTAAGATGGAAGATATTGCAAAAGAGGTCAACATCAAAGACAATGGTATATGGGAGAATATACTATAGAGCTAGTCTTGTCTTTGACATCTCTCCCTATCTCGCCTAAGTCTTATGGGCAAGCTCTAAAACAGTCCAAACCAGAATCTAAGGAACCTCTTGAGGCATATAAAGGAAAATTTGTTGCAAAAAAGGTACCTAAGCAAGAATTTGAAGAAGATGAAGTTGTGCTTGCATGGCTCTACAAAGATGAACCTGAATCCCAAGTTGTCCCACCTAGTGACTCTAAAGTATCAAAGATTCCTTCTAAGTCATATGGCCTAGGGGATAAACTGATAGCTAAGATGGGATATAAAGGAAAAGGACCTCTAGGACTACAGGGTAAAGATCTTCTATCACCTCTTGAACATTGTGGTTGAGCCAACAAGAATACAATAGGTCTAGGATACACGAAGAAGCCTTTCTGTCTTAGCAAGAACTCCCCACATGTTCTAGAACAAATTGAGCCTTCCGTAGAAAATCAACTAAAGAGGGAAATAACTAAACAATCTGATAGTGATGACTTAGACACCACTGATGAGCTCATTCCTTGTGAGAGTTTGCCTAAAGAAATCAAAGACTTCCTTGAAGCTGAAGATGATCCAATCAAAATAATTAATGTAGTAGAAACACAAGAACCTACTATAGAGCAAGAGATGGTTGCAACACAAGAACTAGCTAATCTCAAAGGCAATCAAGAAGAGGAAGGTGGTAGTTATTCTGAGACAGATTCTCATGAGTATGAATTCAAATTAGAATCTAAGGGTAACCCTTCTTGGGGTATTCATCTTGACTTTACTCATGCTCTTAGATTTCCTAAAGGCATAGATGAAGAATCTAATGACTATGAATGGGGAGCCATTCCAGAAGAAGATGAGCTTATTACAGAGAAACATGTTGATGTTATTCACCAATATGCACCTAAACCCAATGTAAGTCTAGATTGAAATGATGAACTTATTGAGTCTGATCCACCGATGGCTAAAGTGGAGTATCATAATGACATTGAGCCTATTCATGAATTGAATGTCTTAATTTGTAATATCACCTTTGAACTTGAGCGTCGGGTTAGGACCGATGATGACAGATCCATATCCGTAAACACTCTTTCCCAATCTTTCACCACTTTGACTATCCAACATCCTGAACTTCTTGATCAAACCTCCACAAACCTGAGCCATGGTATTTATACCTTCCTGAATGACTATACCCTTTCTTTCTACCTCAATGCAGTTGAGCCTATGAGGACTTCCATCAGTTAACCGAGCGTTAGCATGACGAAGTCGGAAATCAAGTATCTTAGTCAGAAAAATAAGAATAAGAATAAAAAGAAAAGGAGTTCTGAGGGTGAAAACCACTTTGTGGCAGTCTCAGAACCTACAAAAGTAAAAATAAAAGACGTATCCAAAGGTGAAAACCTCTTTGAGGCTCCTAAGGATAAGATACTTGATGTCCTTTCAAGTCATTTATAGGATAGATCTCCAGTTCTAATTGAGTCCACTCAATCTATCAACTTGGGAACAACAGAAGAACCACAGTTGATCCATGTAGCACAATCTTTATCAGAAGAAGAGAAGCAAAAATTTACAACATTCTTAACAAAGAAGAAGATCAACTTTGCATAGAAATATTTAGATATGCCAGGGTTGGATCCTAATCTTATAATGCACCATCTATCTATTGCTCCTGGAGTAAAACCTGTTAAACAAAATTTGAGAAAGATGCATCCTCATGTTGCACTCTTGGTAAAAGCTGAATTAGAGAAGCTCCTAAAAGCTAGATTTATTTGAGTTATTGATTATGTAGAATGGATCTCTAATATTGTACCTATTTTAAAACCAAATAAATTAATCAGAGTGTGCACGAACTTTAGAGATGTAAATAGAGCCTGCCCTAAGGATGATTTTCCACTACCTAACATTGATATGATAGTGGACATGACTGCGGGCTTTGAGATGTATTCTTTAATGGATGGTTTTTCTGGATATAATCAAATCAAAATTGCTCCAGAGGATCAAGAGAAAACTTCTTTCACATGTGCATGGGGTACTTTCTATTGGAATGTCATGCCATTTGGGCTTAAGAATGCTGGTGCTACATATCAGAGAGCTATGACATCCATTTTTCATGACATGATGCACCGAACTATGGAAGATTATGTTGATGATACTTTAGCAAAATCTATGATTAGAGCTGAACATTTAAATGACTTGAGCAAGATACTAGACAGAATGGAAAAAGTTAGTCTCAGACTAAATCCTAAGAAGTGTGCTTTTGGTGTCACTTCTAGAAAGCTCTTAGGCTACATTGTTTCAAAGAAAGGAATTAAGGTAGATCCGGCTAAAGTAAAGGCTATAATGGAGATGCAACCTCCAAAGAATATTAGTCAAATGAGAACATTGCAAGGGAGAGTTCAATCTATCAGATGCTTCATATCTCAGCTAGCAGACATATCACAGCCTTTTACAAAAACATTACATAAAGGTGTGACATTTGCATGGAATGAAGAATGTGAGAACAACTTTAACCATATCAAGAAGTATCTATCAAATCCTCCTATCTTGATGCCTCCCATTCCAAGGAAGCCTTTGATCTTATATGTCTCCGCTATAGATACATCACTGGAGGCATTGCTTGCACAACACGATGAGAACAAAAAGGAAAGAGCTATATATTATATCAGTAGAACATTGGTGGCATATGAAAAGAATTATTCTATGATTGAGAAGGCTTGTCTAGCTGTGATCTTTGCATCATAGAAACTAAGACATTACATGTTGGCACATACCACACATTTGGTAGCTAAGATTGATCCACTAAAGTACCTACTAAGCAGAGCTGCCCTCACGGGTAGATTAGCTAAATGGGTCATGCTCTTAAGTGAATTTGACATTGAATATGTTGAAAGAAAAGTGATAAAAGGATAGGTTATTGCTCATCAATTAGCAGATGCACCTATGATTGATGATACACCAATGCAAATGGAATTTCCAAATTCCTCTATCATGACTCTTTCTTCTAGAGAATGGCAGTTATTCTTTGATGGCTCCTATACACAGAATGGATCTAGAGCAGGCATATTGTTCATAACTCCTCAAGGATACTCAATCCCAAGAGAATTTAGAATCAAGTTTCCTTGCACAAATAATATTGTTGAATATGAAGCCCTTCTTAATGTTATGAAAATGGCAATTGAGTGGAGAGTAACATAATTACACATACATGGAGACTCACAACTTGTAATCCATCAAGTCAATGATGTGTACCAAACTAAGGATGAAAAGCTCATTCCATATAAAAGAATGGTAGATGATCTAAAGAAGTATTTCATATCTATCTGATTTGAGAAAATACCTAGAACAGAGAATAAGGCTACTGATGCAATGGCAACGCTGTCTACTCTATTACAACAACCTGAACATGAGCTACACTACGAGTTCCTAGTGGAAGCACTATCTTATCCTGCATATGACTCCCCTGACACCCACATGATTTGCACTGTTGTAGGTCATGATTCATCTAGATATAAAAACCTATTCTCCTATCTCCAAGACCAAATCATTCCTGACACCTTTAACCATCATGAAAAGAGATACCTTATTTGTAATGCCTCCCGATATGTCATCATTGGTCATGATCTATACAAACAAGGTCTAGATGGTACACTCCTTAGATGTTTAGAATGGGAAGAGTCTCAACGTGTGTTAGAGGAAGTCCATGATGGTATTTGTGGGTCACACTCGAATGGTTTAACACTAGCTCGAAAACTTATTAGGGCTGGGTAATATTGGCTTGAAATGGAGAAAGGGTCTATAAAGTTTGCTAAGAACTATCAAAAGTGCCAAGTGCATGGCAACTTAATTCATGCTCCAGGGAGAGATCTAATTCCCTTTACTACACAATGGCCTTTTCACCAATGGTTATTTGATCTTATAGGAGATATACATCCTCATTCTTCTAATGGACATACCCATATAATCACAACTATAGATTATTTTACAAAATGGGTAGAAGCAGTCCCTTTGACACAAGCAACTGGAAAACAAATATCTATGTTCATATTAAACTACATCATATGCCGGTATGGTATTCCACATTCTATAATTACAGATAATGGTGGACAATTTAAGAAAAAAGATCTAGATGATTTATGTGCCAAATTCAAGATTACCCAACATTGGTCATCTATCTACTATCCTCAAGGAAATGGACAAGCAGAGGCTTCTAACAAGAATCTATTAAAAATCTTGCACTGTATAGTTAATAAAATAGGAAGAGATTGGCATCTCATGATCAATCTAGCTCTTTGGGCCTACAAAACAAGTATCAGAACGCCTATTAGGGCTACACCTTTCGCTTTAGTTTATGGGTCTGAAGCAGTACTACCTATTGAGGTTGAAATCCCATCACTAAGAATCAAAATGCATGGTCTAGTAACTGATGATGACTATAGAGTGTCTAGGTTGCAAGAACTTGAACTACTAGATGAGCGCAGACTAGTGTATGATCATCTCAGAGTGTATCAGAAAAGAATGTCTAGAGGTTACAACAAAAAAGTCAGACACAGAGAATTTCAGGTTGGTGATCTAGTCTTGAGAGAGAATCCTAAAAATCAATCACATCGAGAATGCAAGGGGAAGTTTGAACCCAACTAGTTGGGTCCCTTTGTAATCACTTCTACTTTTGGATCTGGTGCCTATCAACTCTTGACGACTGAAGGAGAATAGCTCTGAGAACCAATCAACATTCTCCATTTGAAGAAATTCTATGCCTAAGGCATTCAGTCTATGGTAAAATATCTTGAAAAAATCTTAAAAATTGGAAAAAGTCTTGAAAAAATGAACATCTTGGTCAAAACCTAGCAATAGGCGCCTTGATGATTCACAAAAAAAGTAAAAAATATCAAAAGTACAAAGAAAATTGAAAAAATGAAAAATACAAAAAAATGAGAAAAAGAAAAAGTGCCTTGGTGAAAACTTGGAAACAGGCATCTTGGTAGCAAAAATAGAATCTCTACCAAGATGGTGAAAACCTGGCAAATGGGTGCCACTTGTTTCAAAACACTCCATCTATCAGTGCAATCTTGGTCTTTCCCAGCTTTCAGTCTTGCTTTAGTTTGTACATATCTCTTGGTTTGTTCCCGCATTCCTATTTTCAATAAGTCAGTCTGTACACCAATTAGCTAAAACATCTGTATCCTATCAATGTTCAAACTTGGGGGCAATCAAAGTCATATCCTATGGCCTCTAATGTATCTTAGACGTATCATATCCAGTTAGAGTCCTTTGGAGCTTCATCCGAGTCAGTCAGCCGGTCTCATCTCCAGAAAGGATTTTTCATCTACAACAACGCAATCAAACATCAAACACAAACTAAAAATAATCTATGTTTTTTACATGCTTTTATCTCCTTGTATGCTTACTGATTCACATTGAGATTTTTGCATATTTTGTTCCCACAAGCTCTTCGATGATGTCCTTTATAGGATTTAGAGAGTGATGACTGGGGGCATAATCTTTTCTTTTTTTTCTTCTTGTATGTGAAAATATAACAACTTTGGAAATTTTGGATTGAAATGGTGTCCGACTGTAAGAGCCTCTATCTCGAATTGGATGGCCATGCGTACCTCAACCATTGATACCTAGAAAATTCAAGGAAGTTTGATCTAACTATTGTCTTTTTTGAGTAAGTTCTTTCTCCTATTGTGAAATATGATCTTACCTAAGGATGTGAATGATAAAGGGTCACTACGGGTAATTCACATTGGATTTAGAATGATCTCTTGACTGTTTGATGTGTTTGTATGCAAGGTATATTCAGGTCATCATGATGTTTATGTTCTGATGCTTATACAAATTGCTATATCAAAATGGACATGATATTCAGGTCATCTTGGCATTTGTACCTTGGTGCTTATATCTACTTCGACATTCCGAAATAAAATCAATATTCATATGTCCATGGTTATCTAACCAGTGGGCGTTGTATTGATTCCTACACATACAAATCGATATTCACATGTCTATGGTTTCATAACTAGTGGGCATTGTATTGATATATCCAATTACCTAAAAATTCAATGATGAGAATGGACCGACACATGATCAGTGACTAGGTCCTAGGTCCTAGGTTTGCATTTCATTCTACATTTCATTTTTCACTTTGCATGATTGCATGATCTCACAAATTATTGAATTAAACTTAAATGCTTAAAAGATTCTTCAAAAATGCTAAAAACATATCATAAGAGTTGAATCTCACATGAAGGTTCCTCCAACGAAACAACAAGTAGAATCCTTTTTCGGGATCAAAATCAAAATCTGAGATCGTTTATATTATTCACTACTTGCATAATCAACCTTGAATCATCAAAGAAATCCAGAATTCAACTTAACTGATTATCTTATATCAAACTATCAAAATTTCAACTTGGTTAACCATGATCAACTCATGGTCAAACCTAGTCAAACTTGGTCTCCAGGACCTCTAAACGATGCAAAATGCATTCTCGAACGTGTTTAACCACTTCTCAAATCAATTAACATGCTTCTAAACCATTCAATGCTGACTTTTCTTGTCAGATTTCAATTTTTATCCTGAAAGGGGCATGGTATTGCACATCATTCAAAGTCTGTAATCTAAATTTGAAATCAACTCTTCCCTCAGTAATCAAGACAACAACCATGTCTAGTTGTCGATTCATCAAAAAGACCTCATCGATTGGGGCAAATCAATCATCGCTTGGGGCATATCAGATTCATCAAGATCCATATCAATCTGGTATTCTCTTAATCTTGTAAACTGTATCAATTTTTTGTAACCATCAGTTTAGTAGTGTTATTTCCTTGGTTCTTTGTAACTGAAGGGTTCAGGATGTGATACCAATGTGATTCTTATCGACAATCGGGTCTGGAATTGGTCACTCACTTCTTTGTAATCATAAGGTTCAGAATCAGGCATTTTGACACTTCTTCGCAATCATCGTTTCATTGCTGTTATAGTTAACATTATCTGTGGTCATTCAAGACCTAATATCTTTGAATCTTTCAATCAGTTTCTATCTCATATCACAATTTATGTTTCATATCAATTTCAATTTCAAACATCATACATAGACTGTCTTTGAACCACTGTGCTTCGCACAGTAATTCAAAGAGGGGCAAAATGTAATACCCCAAAAATGGGCTATAGGTTCATTAACCTCCTATATCGACACATCAAACAAAATCAACATCAAAGTCCTAACCTAAGGCACATCGGCACATTATCGAATCTTAATTGATTATCCTAAATTCTGCATCGGGGAATATTCCTTATTCATATTTATCCTAATTATCTTTAATTTAATGATTATTTGGCGATAAATCCTATTTATCCTAAAATATAATTAATTGAATATTCTGAATATTTAATTAATTAGATTTAATACTGCCACTTAATTATTTAATTAGATTTAATTATATTTATTCCTAAATTGTATTATTTAAATTTTGACAATAAATCAAATATCCTATGACTAATTAATTAAATTTTTATTTAATTAATTAATTAATGTCAATTGTCAAATTTAATAATATAGTTTTTGAATAAAAGTTTGATTTAATAATTGATTAACCCATAAATCAATTGTTTTATTTTTAAAATCAGTTAAGTTGAGGATAAATCACTTTATTTATTAAATTAATTCATAATTAATTATCCACATCCAAAAAGCAGTTGAACTTTACATCAGAAAATCAATTAAAGTTATTTTAAAAATAAACTCAACTCTCTTTTGAGTTGAAAGCTAATCTCAACTTCTGATTTAAATTAAAAAAGTTGATTTGCATGATTTTGTGAGTTAATCTATCTCTAAATTCTTGATAACTCAAAAATCAACCTGAGTTTATCAAGAGTGATTTATGGCTTTTTCCATGCACCTCCAAAGTCCTGGATTTCTATAAATTAAGGCCTCAACTCTTCATTTTGGATCCATCCACGAATTGCATCCTCACGTTGGTGAATTGGTGATCGAAGAATCAATCTTTGCGAATCAAAGTTGTTGTGAGATTTTCTTTGTTTTTGAGCATTCATATCATTGTTAGATTAATTGCATGTCATATCAGTTTCTCATATAGAATAGATTCATATCAGTTTGTTTCATCTTATTGCATAGAAAATCCAAAAATATAGATTAATTTGCATTCATCTCATATCTAGATTCTACATTCAAATCCTTCGTTTAGGTGTCGTCAAGGTCATTGATCTCGGTCCAATCTAAGAATATCATACTCGCACCTACTAGAAGGCAGTAAATCGCCTGGTTAGATTAGTTTCCATTTCATTGCATGATTTTGATTTTAGCTAACCTCTAATGTTTTACTGAAGTGTTGTGTCTACAGCTAGGTACAAAATTCACACACACACATTGTATTTATAAGTTCCATCTCACTCCTATTGAACTTCATAAGATAATTCCTGACGGTCTTCAAGAGATTCTCGAAGCAAGATGGAAAGCTTCAATGGAAAGAGAAAAGGAGCTAACAATTAGGGCTCTGCTTGAAGTTCATAATCATCTAACTCTAGACGAGGCAACTCACCAAGCAAAACTACACAAGCAAAACTTCTTGATAAAAAGGAGGATTAGTCAAACGCTTATTGGAGAAGTGGACATGGTACACGAAGAAGGTGTTGCAACATGGACAAAGCTTCTTCAAACTCAACAATAGACAGAAGAAGCATGCCAAAAGAACACTGAGCCACCGATCAAAGATATTGATAAAGGAAAGGGAATTCTGGGAGCCGAGGCTCAAGTCAAAGTAAAGGTGTCGACTGACCCGATCATCATTGATATCACTGACAAAAAAGGTGGTGATCTGGCTCCACCAACCATTCTTGTATCTCCAGAAAAAGGTAAGGTTTGTACAATGTTTGTAAATGATATTGTAGATGAAGTCATGGATTTTGGTGAAGTAGCCAATGCGGCTAAATGGTTTAGTCTGTTAGGAGAGGAAGATAAACAAGCAATAATAGTGGCTTTGTTGGAAACCTTCTTCGATTTCAACAGAAGTCCAAGAGACTGTAGGTCTAAATTTCCTCTTGAACTTAATACTAGACTTATGAATAAATGGAGAACTGGTCTAGACACCAATAATAGAATTGTTAAGGAGACACTGTCACAGGTATAACCTGGTCTCAGTGAAGAAACTATTAAACTTCTAATGGAGGAAGTATCCATGAATCTGGATACAAAGAATCGAGTTGTCAAGATAGTAAATGGTTATGAGAAGGAAGTCTATCAAGAGACACTAGATTTCTGGTAACAATATGACTTCAGTACTCTCAAGGCAATAGGTCCATAGGAAGAACCTGAGATAGTACTGGAACCATCGGTTTAGTTCACTGCTAATGAACTAACATGTGAGCAATAAGAAGTTCCAACAAAGACGTTCACAACTAGTGAACAACTAAATCTGGGAGAGCAAGCTCTACCAGATGAACAAGTACTAGGAGAGTCATTAGTCAAGATGACTATAGATAAAGGGCCAAATGAGGAAGATGTCACTGTGGAAAAGAAACAAGAAGCTGAGGAGAAGCACATAGAGAAAGCCCCACTAGAAGAGCAAGTTCAACAACAAGGAGAAGCACATCCAGAAGAAGCGATACTACCCGAAGGGGAAGTATAACTAGAAGTAGCAAGACCAGAAGAAGAGGTCCTACTGAAAGAGGTGGTACAACCAAAAGATTTGGTACAACTAGAAGATTTGGTACAACTGAAAGAGGAAGTACGACTGAGTGTTGGAAACTGCAATTGAAACAATTGTTGTATTGTCATTGATGTCAAACCTTAATTGATAAGACTGTTGCTACTTAGGAAAGTACTATATCTATTTGAGTGTTGCTAAGGGGCTAAGCAAGGTTGGTAACAATAGCACCTAGGGAAAGGTTGAGTTATCTTGATAGTATAAAGTGTACTTGACTATGTTGCACAATGATGAGATAATCTATTTTTTATCTTAGTAAGACTGAAGACTAAACTGGTAGGCTTAACCGAGCAAAGAATAGAAAAATCATGTTTAAGCTGAGTGATATTAGTGTCGACTGAGTTAGTATATGCCGAGAAAAATTATAATATCAACCGAGCATCAGTAAATTGTCGAGGAAGTCAGTGTAAGCTGAGGAAATAGTTTTAGTAATGACCGAGCTTCCTACATGAAGACCGAGTGAACAATCACAGTATTGACCAAGCATCAACAATTTTATATTTGAAGAGAATTTAATTTTGGAGCCGACATTGTTGAATTCTTGGATTATGTAAAATGTGTTGACTTTATTTATTGATTGTTTGGAAGCATTAAATGCATTGTAAAATGTTTTATTGTAAATCTTTAAGAGATTTGAGATGATTCTAGAAAAGGAGCTGAAGAACATGAAGCGGGTAGATTCAATGAATTTGACCTAACCCTAAGATCTACGATTGAGATTGAGTGGCAAAAGATGAGTTAACCTAATTGAGGAAAATATAAGGGAACCTGAGCATGTTTGATATGCATGTACATGGTGAACAAAGAATGATGGAAGAGGAAAGTTGTATTGACTGAATAAGTAGAAAAGGCTGAAGGAGAAGTGTGGTGATTTCTTGAAGAAAAGTTCTGAGTAGATCAGAGATGGAAATGGCAAAGTTTCAAAGTCAGTAAACCAGCATTAGTGTATGGAATCAGATCTGATATTTGCAAAGTGAGTTGTATATTTTTCAGATAATACTGCTGCTACTTTCTAACCATTGTAATAGTCAAAATCCTTTTAACAGAGGGTTTTTTCACCTTGCGTCCATCTCTGCATTTTCATCCTTCGCACATACCACAGTTATTGTGGGAAATAGCTTAGTATTTATGGCTCTAGCCACTTCCCACCAAGCAGTTGATGTTGGTGTTGGTGTGGTTTCAGATAGCAATGGCACCGCCAAGAAAACACCCCCACAAATTTGTACCCAAAGTATTCCATGAGGTATGGCCCAGCCTGATATTGTTTTACCCATTAATGAATTCAATGATGCATGCACTTGGCTTGAATCGCACACCCTGATTGGCTATTTTCTGGGTTGCAACCCCCCTAAACATGTTCTCAAGGACTAGGTTGCGAAGAATTGGACTCCTCATGGAATCCACTTGGAAGGCATTCAGAGCCTTACCAAAGGCTTTTTTCTTTTCCTCTTTTCTAACCCCTCCCATGTGGATGCTATCTTTGCTAAAGGTCCCTGGAATATCAAGGCCTCGCTGTTAATTTTCCAGCGTTGGTCTCGTGACTTCTCTATCTCTGATGACAAGAAGCTCAAGGTCCCAGTGTGGGTCGAGTTCCCTAGTCTCCCTTTACCTTGTTGGCCTTTCATGCAAGCCATAGTGCAAAAGCTTGGTAGGGTTATATGTCTCGAGAATGACCATTTTCTTAATCTGCGCCCTCATAAGAGGCTCTGTGTTGAGGTTGACCTTTCTAGGGACCTCAAAGAATCCATAGAGATTCAGGTTGGTGATACCACCTTCACCCAGAAGGTGCTCTATCTTAATCTTCCCAATACTTGCTACCGGTGTCAATCCGCGGAGCATAAGATTAAGGACTACCCTTTGGTAGTGCCTCGTCCCAAGCCTCCTTCCAAGGATGCTAGTTCACAGCCGGTTGAGGCTGCCAAAAAAGATGGCAAAAAAGATGAATGGGTCACTGTCGGTCGCCATAACAAGCCCCACAAGAAACTTATTTCGACTCCCGTCTCCCATCCGCCACCAGCTGATAACTCAATTTTGTTGGAAACCCTGGTTATCGAAGCTTCAAACCCTGTTGAACAGGGGAAAAATGTTTCCGTCGTCCAAGTTTCTGTTCCTGCAGCTAGCATGCCTTTTATGGCTGCCGAAATTGTTTCCTCCAGCTCATTTCGCCGCTCTCGCAACCCTTCTAAGCGCACTAAGGCTAAGCTCAATGGCATGCAAGACAAGCGGCCTAATATTGCTCTAGATTATCCTGGGTCTAGTTTCACCCCAGGATATTTGTCTAATAGTTTTGACTCCCTTGGGGATGAGGATGGAATGGACGACACTGTTATTCCATGAAGTACATCTCATGGAATGTTCGTGGGTTGATAGACCTACACAGAAAATATTCTGTCAGGGATTTTCGTAAGCGGTTTTGTCACTTGGATGTTTTATGCCTCCAGGAAGTTAAGATTTTTGGTTTCATGCTCAATGTTGCTTGTAAAGTTATTTGGTCTAAGAGTCTTGCTCTTTGTTCTCAGCACGAGGCTGGTTGAGGCAAAGTTGTTACTCTCCTCTCTCCTCGTTGGCATTCTCTGCTGGTTATCCATGATTTGGATCCCATGCAACGAGTGGTTTGGGCCACTTTCATTATTGAGAATCATTCCTTCGGCATAGTTAATGTTTATGCTCCCAATGATGTTGTTGAAAGATCTCACCTCTGGCGTTGGCTTGCGAATTCTCTGCCACCTGCAACTTGGCTTGTTTGTGGGGATTTCAATATGGTGGAGATGGTGGCTAACAAGGATGATTTCATACCATTTCGATGGACAGCTGGTGAGAGAGAAGCTTGGTACTACAGGCATAATAAATTAGGGCTTTTTGATCCCAATGTGGGCTACCACCATTTTGATGGGGCCTGGCACACTTGGTCTAACTACAGGGCTTCTTCTGACAAAATTCATAAAAGGCTTGATCGTGCCATGATCTTGGCTCAATCTTTTTTTCCTTCTCTGATAAGCAAGCCTTACCTGTCATTCCTCTTGTTGATGTGACCTTGTTAGATCACTATCCCATCCAATTTAATATTGTTTGGCAGACAGCTAAGGCTAGGCCTCCCACCACACAATTCTACTTTAATACTTCTATCCTTCAGCATCCTTCCACTGTGGCCCACATTCATCAGGTTTGGAACCTAGAGCCTAGACCCACCCACTTGATAGGTTGGATTCAATGGTGGGATGATGCCATCAGGTGTACGACTTGCTTCTTGCGCATTTATGGTAGGCAATTGGCCAACTGTCATCGCAGAGCCTATGATGCCAACACCAAAGCTTTGCGTGTTGCCACCGAAGCCTTAGCTCAGGACCCATTCAATCAAGAGTTACAATTCAATCTTTCCAAGTTACATCACCAAAAGTAATTGGCTGACAACCATGCTGCTAGAGGAGCTCAGATCAAAGCTCAGATGCACTGGTTAAAGGTTGGAGATCAAGTCTCTAAAGAATTTTTTACTGCCCTTCGGCCTCGTCATACCAATACGGGCATAGCCAAAATCCGTGAAGGTCCTTCCCTTTTCACGGAGCTTCCTGATGTTTTGCAAGCCTTTGTTCACCGTTATGAACAAGTCTTTGCTACTCAGGGCCATTCCCCTGCCAACGAGAAATCTCTCACGGATTGCATCGCGGTGGTTCCTCAGTGTCTCTCCCCTGCTCAACGGGTCTTTTGTGACCAATTGCTTTCTTCTCAGGATCTTCATGAAGCTGTGTTCACCATGGCTGATGATAAAGCCCCTGGTTGTGATGGCTTTCCCTGTGAGTTTTACAAAACCCTCTAGGATGCCATCGGTCCAGATCTTCACCAGGTTTACTTGGAGGCCTTTCATACCCAATCTCTTGGGGAAATTATCAATTAGGGGAATATCAAGTTCATTCCCAAGTCTAGGGATCCTGAAGATATTTGTAACTGGGGGCCCATCACTTTGCTTAATGTCTCCTACAAGATCATTGCGAAAGCACTGGCTCTTAAGATCTGGCACATGCTTCCACAAATTGTCCGGCCTAAGCAAACAGGGTTTATTAAGTCAAGATTTATTCTTGACAACATCATTGCTATTTGGGAAGGTATGGAATGGGCTCATAAGTCTCACCAGAAAGCCCTTTTTCTCAAAATTGATTTTGCTAAAGCTTATGACTGTATTGAATGGCATTTTATCCTTGTGATGCTTCACGCTATGGGTTTTGGCCCAAGATTTCTTCAATCTATGCATATGCTCTTCAATAATGCATCTGCCTGCATTACCATCAATGGCTACCAGTCCTGCACCTTTGAGCTTTTTCGTTCCATTCGTCAGGGCTGCCCTCTGGCTCCAGCTCTTTATGTGTTAGCGGCCGAAGGGTTTGGTTATTTGCTTGCTCATTCCATTTCTATGGGAACTGTTAGGGGAATCTCCTTGCTGAATTCCTCTCAACAACTGGTCAATGACCATTTCACTGATGATTCTTTCCTCACTCTGGATAAGGATGAAGAGAATATCAAGGCAGCCTTGCAATGTTTAGACACTTTCTTCTTGGCCTCTGGCTCTGCCATTCAGTGGCACAAAACCCTCTGTTATAGACAGTCGGCTCTTCCCGAGCCTCCTTGGCTTTCTTAGTTTGGCTGGACAAGAATTCAGCATGGGGAGATATTCTGGTTCTTAGGTATCCCCTTTGCTTTTCAAGGCAATCCTACTGACTTATGGAATGCAGTGCTTACTAAGATTGAAAAAAAGCTTACTTACTGGATCACGAAGCCACTCTCCCTCGTAGGAAAATTCTAGATCTGCTCCAAAGTTTTGGCCACCACGCATGTTTACTATTCTTCTTGTTGGGCCCCTTCCAAAGCCTCTTACAAACGGCTTGAGAAACTTCTTTGGGATTTTCTTTGGGCCTCTGGCATTGATCATCAAGGCTTTCACAGAGTTGCCTGGGACTTTTGTTGCCTTCCTAAGTCATCTGGAGGGCTCGGTTTAATTGATACCCAAAAGCAAGGACATGTCCTTTGTGCCAAATGGGTTGTGTGATGCATTACAGGTGAAGAATCCTAGAAAATTCTGCTTCGACACTGCATTTCCTCAGGATTTCCTCTTCACAAACCTACCTGGAAGGGGATTGGCTTTCAAACCCTTCTGGTTATGAGGGAGCCTATCCAGATCTAGGGTACTTTTGTCACCAAAAGTATTTAGAGAGCTTGGGAGTCTATCAAGCCTTGGCTTCGGTGGGCTAGAAATGGATTTTGTGATGGTCTTTCTTTCAACCAGCAGAACATCTGGTGGTCTCTTTTTGCACAGCAAGGGATTCCTCTTGCCAGAATGCAAGGAGTTAGTGCTCTTTGGTTTCACAAGCGAGGCATTTAGACCCCTAAAGATGTCTTTTCCAGAGCCACCATGAGTCTTCGATCCTGGGATGATCTCCGAGTTCAATTTCGGCTCATCCACCCAGATCGTCAGAATTTTGACTTGCTAGTTTCTGCCATTCCGCCTCACCTCTTGCACAAGTTGGGAATTCAGTTTGTCAAATCATGGTGGAAGGACTGGAAGTGGTATCCTGCCACTCCATTCACCAGTTACAAACCGAAGCTTGGGTATTCTTGGCTTATGCCTCATTTGCCCATGATTGACTCTCTCAATCACCGCTGGCATCTTTCCTCTTCTCAGAAGAGCTGGGGATGGAGATTTCGCATCATTTGGGATGTTGTTATTGGGCCCAAAATTGCCCATTTTTCCTGGTGTTTGTTATACCAGGGCTTACCTTTGGGAGCTAGGCTTAGGCATATGGGGGTTCCTGACCCTAAATGCCCTTTTTGTGGTCACTCAGAGTCACTCATGCATATATTATGGTTTTGTCATCGTGCTCAAAATTACTGGAATTGGATTCATGACTTTTTTGCTCCCTTCAGGCTAGAACCCTTTTCTTGGCACATGGTTCTTCTTGGTGACTCTCCCAGAATGCCTTTCCAATTCACCTAGATATGGCATTCCTTTTGGCTAGAAATTTTATTTACTTTGTGGAAAGATAGAAATGTTGTGCTTTTTTCTCACAATTCTTGAGATAATCATGTTTCTCTATTTGATAAAGCTTGCATTTGTAACAATGTTATGATGTAGATCCAGGTGCAAGCTGATAAGGTGGCCTTGGAGGTTGCCCACTTACAAGAGTTGCTCCAGCACTAGGGCAATGCCCCTTGCACTATTGCCCGGGTGCCTCTTGATTCGTGCATGCTGACATCAGCAAATGACAAAATTAAATTTGATGGCCAAATAACCGTTGTCAACAATAAAATAAATAAATTTTTTTGGAAATCATCGTACAACATTGGGATGCATGTCAGGGCCATACAATTTTTGCCTCAATTTGCATGCCGGGGGTGTTCAATTCTTGCCTTGATTTGCATGCCAGAGTGGTACAATTTCTACCTCAATTTGTGTGCCAAGGCTGTATAATTTTTGCCTCAATTTGTGTGTCAGTCCGTATAATTTTGCATCGATTTGTGTGTCAAAGTCGTACGATCTGGCATGCAAAAAAATTTGCCTCAGAATGCAATGACGTCCAAATTGGACGTGCCTTATATGGATCTTGGGGGTTCTTGGCCACTGCGAGCTCAACAGTGCAGTTTGTTTGAGCAAAACATACTTCAAAATACCAGTGACTGCCCCCAAGATCCATGTTAGGGTTGGTTGCAAATTTGTTTTGCCATAGATTCCAACTTTGTCCAAATTGGACAAATTTTATATGGATCTAGGGGTTCTTCAATGCTTTGAACGCAACCGTGAGGTCCATTTGAAGCCAAGATGACCAGAAAGAGAGCCCCCCCCCCCCCCCCCCCCCCCCCCCCCCCTTATTCAAACAAATCTGAAGTTCTGATACCATATTGGAGTTGATGAGTAAACAACCCACAACTCCCAAGAACACTTGCATGCAAACACCTGTCACAGAAAGAAAGAGAAGCAAGAAGCTAGAGAGGCATGAACGTATGAATCCACGAGAGAGGAGAAATCATTGACATGCAAAATAAAAAAATTGCAATTGAATAATGAATAATCTGTTACAATCTATTATGAAAACAAGAGAGATCAATCCTTATAAAAGGAGATCAAAACCCTAAAAGGGTGAACAAACCAAGGTTGCATGATAATAATTAATAAAGCAATTAATTATAATATGCCTAAAGTTTAGCTTAAGTAGAAAGCGATAATAAGTGACTTAGTAATTAAATCAATATGATTAAATTGATAAATAAACACTTTATTACTCTAACAATAACTTGTTATCTATTTGTCCATTTTTTAAAATATATATATATAGAAAGAAGACTTCAATACCTAGTGCATAGATATTTTTCAGAATTTCTTTTTTCTCTTGTTTACTATTTTTTCATAAGAGTCGAACACAGAGGTTGACATGTGGTGAAATATTTATATTTAGTAAAACTAAAAATGTGAAGCCATAATAAACTTAATATATATTAACATTATAATCATTGGAAAGACTTTTTTGAGTAGTACCATATTGCATAGATAGGTTTGTCAAATGAATTCATTTGATCTGCCAAAAGCTAAAGTCAATGTGACTTTTTGTGATCATTTTAGTAGGCGCGAGGGAGACTCCATTGCAGGTATGACTAATGAGTATATGTTAGGAATAGTCCCAATTATCTACAAGTTTCAATTCTTTATCCAATTAAGTATACTTAAACATAAAGCATAAACACAATGAAAGAACACTTGAACACAACACCAATATTTTGGTTACGGGGAAACTCAAATAACTAAAAACCCTGGTGGGACTTGATACCCACTAATATTCTGTACTAGTGTACAATGATCCTTGCTAGAAGATCCTTTACCCTGTTAGGAGTAGCTTTACAATATATTAAGTACAGTAGACCTGGTTAAGGGTCAGACCCTGTTAGGAGTCTTTTACAATTGTCCCTATTAGGGGAGAGGACGCACTCTCTGAGAGCTCACTGCTCAAATGGGCGAAGGCTACAACCTTCTGAATAACAGATATACACTATATCTGGATCTTGGTGAACTGTGCTTTGACTTGTTGTCTGGATCAATTCCAATGAATAGCACAAGTACTTTACTTGGTCACATAGACCTTCTTCTGATGGCTCAACACTTCGCACACTCTGCTTTGCTCTGCTTAATCAACCATGAACCACACTCCAACAATCACAAATGATTGCCTATAAATATCTTTCCTCTAAATGATATAATCAAGTCGGCCTGTTAGAACCACCTTGAAATCACATTTTATCAGCTCTATTATGCATGCAACTCATTCTGGGACCTGTCTAATAAAATAATTGTAGACGCACGCTACACACTCTCGGCTCTACCAAAACAACTGGAACTTTCTCTGTAAGCTTAATTAACTCATGCGCTCATAACCGAACATCACAAACACTTCTCCAAGATTAACTCCAAGGGTGCCTACCCTCAAGATAGGCGCATTTGGCATTGATGGAAACATGTGGAATGAAAAACCATCACTAACTCAAATGAACATTTCTTTTATAACATTCTCCATTTCCTCTTCAAAACTCCCCCAAAGATGAATCCTCCATCTGCTACAATATTTACTAATATTCTCCATTTCTTCAACTGTACTGCTGTCATAACTGAATGTTGCTCCCCCTTAGTACATTACTCCTCTTTTTACTTATGTTTTTCATGACTCTATATAGACTCCCCCTTTGACATCAATGGCAAAGGGCGTCATTCATTGTAAGCACCGGTACTACTCCTGAGGTAGAGTAGTCAACCTTCCACCAGTCCCAAAGGACTGATGCCTTTCCTTCTTTTCTCTAAGTAGAAAAAGGGAAGGGAATGACTCCCAACTTCTCCCTGAGATACTCAAAAGTATCCTTAGGCAAGAGCTTTGTGAATATATCTGCCAATTGTTCTTTGGTACTCACATAGTCCAACTTGACTTCTTTCTCTACCACTTTCTCTCTTAGGAAGTGATACTTGATCTCAATGTGCTTTGTCTTTGCATGCATCAGGGTTCTTTGACATATTGATAGTGCTAGTGTTATCATAGTGAATAATAATAGGATAATCAATCTGAATTCCAAAATCCTTTATCATGTGTTTGATCAAAACAATTGTAGAACAATTCAAGGCTGCTGCAACATACTCTGCTTCTGCTATTGACTGAGAAGTACAATTTTGTTTCTTGCTTGTCTAGGTGACAAGTCTATCACCAAGAAACACTGCTCCACTTGAAATACTCTTTTTTTCATCAACACATCCTACCCAATCTACATCAGTGTACACATGAAGCTCAACATTTTCTGAATTAGGATACCATAGACCATAATCTATAGTGCCCTGCAAGTATCTGAATATTATTTTTACTGCCATGAGGTGACTTTGTTTAGGCTCTGCTACAAATCTTCCAACTATGCCAACTGCATTTGAAATATCAGGTCTAGTCTGAGTAAGATATATGAGTTTACCAATCATAGACTTATACAATGTTATATCTACTGTTGGTGAGTTATCTTCTTTTGTAAGCTTGCATCCAGTGATCATAGGAGTTCCTACTGGCTTGCAATCATCCATCTTGAATTTCTTTAGTATCTCTTTCACATACTTTGATTGATTAATGAAAATTCATTTTTCTATTTGCTGCACATTTGGTCCCAAAAAGTACTTGATAGGACCAATCATACTCATCTCAAACTCATTCTGCATTTCTTTGACAAATTCAACACTGTGTTTGTCATTACCTCCAAAGATAATGTCATCAACAAATATAGCTACAAGAAGCAAATCTTCAAATGTCTCTCTAATGAATAGATTACAATCTGCTGCTCCTTTCTTGAAACCAATCTTTGTTAAGTATCCATCTAGTCTCTCATACCATGCTCTAGGAGCTTGCTTAAGTCCATAGAGGGCTTTCTTCAATCTGCATACCATATCAGGTCTGTCTGATAAGGTGAATCCTTCTGGCTGCTCAATGTATGCTTCTTCTTTCAAGTCTCCATTCAAGAATGCTGATTTGACATCCATCTGATAAACTTTGAAGTTTTTAACTGTAGCATAAGCTAAAAACAACTTAATAGCTTCTAATTTACTCACAGGTGAAAATGTGTCTAAATAATCAATGCCTTCTCTTTGCGCATATCCTTTACATACTAATCTTGCTTTGTTTCTTACTATTGTACCATCTTCATTCATCTTATTTCTGAATATCCACTTTATTCCAATCACATTTTTATCACTAGGTCTAGGGACCAGTTCCCAAGTGTCATTCTTAACAATCTGATCAAGTTCTTCTTTCATAGCATCATGTCAATGTGAATTATTTCAAGCATCTTCAACACTTAAAGGTCCAATCTGAGATAGTAAACATACCGCTTCATTGCTAGCTGAGTTCTTTGCTTGTGATCTTGTTAATACTTTGCCGCTCTAATCTCAAATGATGTTTGCCTTGGAATGATTTCTTGATGTAAACTTTGAAACTCTAGGTGATGCTGACTTATCAGCCTTAGGAGTATTTTCTTCACTTGTCTCGGGATCATTGAATAACACATCAATACTATCAAACATTTCTTCAATAACTATCTCACTAGTAGAGGGTCTAGGTTCTTCTTCAATCATAGGTGAGTAATCATGATATCTTTCTTGAATCATAAACTTTTCATCAATCTTTACATGAGCACTTTCAATAATCTTTTTCAATCTTAAATTGAAACATCTATAAGCTTTACTTTTAGTAGAGTAACCAAGAAAAATACCTTGATCACTTCTTGCATCAAACTTACCTACTGCTTCATCCCTCTTGATGTAGCACTTGCTTCCAAAGATTCTGAAGTATTTTACTATGGGAACATTACCAAACCATAGCTCATAAGGTGTTTTGTCTGCGTCAGGCCTCAATTGAATTCTATTGATGGTATAGACTGCTGTATTGACCGCATCTCTCCAATAGGTGTGTGCAACTTTTCCTTTTATCATAATGGTGTGCGCTATATCAAGAATGATCCTATTCCTTCTCTCTACAATTCCATTCTATTGAGGGGTTCTAGGTGCACTTAACTATCTCTTTATGCCATGTTCTTCATAGTATTCATAAAATCTATCAAAGATGAATTCTCCTCCTCTGTCCGATCTCAAGCACTTTATCTTTAGTCCAGATTCATTCTCAACCTTAGCTTTGAATCTTTTGAACTTATCAAATTCTTCTGACTTATTTTTTAAGAATGCAACCCACATCATCCTAGTATAATCATCAACAAACAAAATGAAATACCTTTCACCATAGTATGATCTTGTTTGAGTTGGACTACATAGGTCTGTATGAATTAGATCCAACTTGTTCTCAATTGAATTCTACTTGCTCCTGAATGAATTTCTCACATGCTTCCCCATCACAAATTCCCTGCATATAGTATGAATTGGTTTTGCTATGCTAGGTAGATCTCTTACTGCCTTAACATTGCTTATCTTTACTATGTTATCAAAATTGATATGACATAGTCTTCTATGCCATAACCAACTGTCATCAACTTTAGCAACAAAACAACTTGCTTCTGAATTGAGCTGAAAAACATTACCTCTTGTCTTTGTGCCTGATGCAATCATAACACCACCTTTGTTGTTAATGATGCATTTGTCATCTTTGAACTCCAACTGATAGCCTTTTCCAAGTAACTATCAAACACTAAGAAGGTTATGTTTCAAACCATCAACATAAAGAACATCATCAGTATTGTTCTTTCCATCCAAAGTGATGGCTCCTCTACCAACTATAGGTTCAGGAGTGTTGTCTCCAAATATGACCATACCTCCATTGTATTTGTCCAAACAAACAATCCTGCCTTTATCACCTATCATGTGATGTGAACAACCACTGTCTATACTCCAGTTTGTCCTTATGTCAACTTGTGAAATCAATGCTAGCTCTTGATTTACTTTCTCATCTTTAGGAACTGACTTACTATTCATCCTGTCTACAATAGCAATGAATCCAATTTCTTCTTCACTTGATTCTTCATCTAAAACTCCATCTCCAGCATAGTAGCATTACTTAGAATACTTAGGCTTGTAATCCTTTTTGAACTTTTTAGCTCTGGTGGGACACTTAGATGCAAAGTGACCAATCTTATTACATGAAAAAACTTAAATGGTAATTAACCTTCATATTTTCCTTTTCCTTTCTTTTCTCTTTTGGCAACCATAGAAATAAAACCATCTAGTGTTTTATCTTCATCATCATCATCAAAATTACCAGAAGTGTTTGCAGATTTCTTACCATGAACTGTTGCTTTGAAAGTTGTTTCACTCTTTGGTTCTGTCTTCAATCTTGAAATTTCAAAAGCTGAGATCTTGTTGATCAAGGTTTCTCTTTTGAAATTTGATGTAAGCTGCATGGTCTCATCAAGGATGTTGATCTTGCTTTCATATTCTGGAGTAAGAGTAGTCATTACTTTATCCATAATGTCCTCTTTTGATATCTCTCCACCATTGTTCCTGATTCTAGCAATTGCTTCATTAATCCTCTGATTGTAAGCTCTAATGTTTTCTTCAGGCAGCATCTCTAATGCATTGTATCTTTTCTTCCATGTCTTTTTGCGTGCATCCTTTTCTTGTTTGTCTCCTTCAAACGTGTCTTCTAGGTGCTTCCATATTTTATGGGTTGTATCTACCTTCTTTACTTCTGAAAATTCACCATTAGATAGGGCGTTGATAAGGGTTTCTTTAGCAATAGCATTATAATGAAACAATTCCTTTTGTGTGTTAGTAGCATCATCTTTTCCAAGGTCTTATAAGGTGGGAATCTTGGCTGCTTTGATGGTTACATTAAAAACTTCAAAAGCAATGCACTGCAAATGGGTCACCATCTTGTTCTTCCAATCAAGATAATTCTCTCCATTGAACTTAGGACTTTTTTTCCTGAAGAACACCATTTTGATTGTGATCTCTTCTTCCACATTTCATCCTTTAAGGATGCCAAGGGTTCTTGGGACAAACTTGAAGCATAGCATGGTAAAGTGGATGAGGAAAATGGATACACAATTGAGGATGATCTTCTCACCTTGGATCCTAGGAACTTTGATGCAATTAAAGATTGTGTTAACAAAGCCAATGAGTTTAGAGCACTTCTTAAGGATTGTGGTAATCTCATGAAGGATGATAGGTTGATTCATCACATGTTGAAAAATATTCCTTCATAATACATAATTTTTGTTTCAAGTTACAATACTCATAAGTTGACCATAGCGAGTGCCTTCACTAAACCTTCATTTGAATCATTTGTAGAAATATTGATGTTAGAATAGTCAAAATTGATGAGAATGGGGATTTTGAAGTCTTCAAATTCTATGGCATTGGTGTCTAATAGTGGTAATCAAAAGAATCAAGGTGGAAAATGTTCCAACAAGAAGTAAAGGTAGTGGAAGGCCAAATCACAATCAAAAATAAACCAATCTTTCTCCTCACAACAAGACAATCATTTATCTTCTTCCAACAAGAGGGGAAACAATTCTAAGAAGGATAGGCTATTTTGTGCATATTGAAAGAACCCAAAACATGATGAGAATCACTGCAAGAACAAGATAATTGATGAGTTGGAAACCTTACTTAAGGAGAACAAAATCAATGTACCAAATCCTTCCAAGGATTCATCTCCTTCCACTTCAAAGGGAAAACATTTGTTATAACTATAAGTTCTTTGGAGGAATGGATTCCTAAATTGGGTGCCACTCATCATGTGGGTGCTTCAAAGGAGAAATTTTATTCTTTGTAACCATCTAACGTACCCCACATATTTGTAGGGGATGATACACAAGTGGAAGTTGAAGGAAAATGACAAGTTGAGATGGAAAATGGAGCATTCAAGGATGTTCTTTATATTCCTCACCTTAGCACTAAACTCCTTTCAATTTACCAAATCACTCACTATTGAGGTGGAAATAAAGTTGAGTTCCTTCCTGATTCAGTTGTGGTAAAAAATCTTAAGGATGATGCTTTGGTTGGAGTGGGTAAAGATAATCATGACACGAGGATTTATTCTTTCTCCCACTTTTTGCCTAAGTCTCCTTCATGTGCCTTGTTGAAACATGCAAATTCACGAAGTAAATTATGGCATGAGAAGTTTGGACATCTTGATTAAAGCTATCTTCAACAACTTAGCTCAAAACATATGGTCAAAGGTCTATCTACAATTAAATTTTCTAAGGGTGAATGTTCACATTTTTTAATGGATATGCATCGAGAAGAGAAGTTTGAAAAAGGTAAGTATTGGAGAGCATCAATTATTCTTGAGTTGGTTCACAGTGATGTAGTAGGCCCCTTTCCAGTGACATTATTCAGCAAGGCATATTATATCCTCACCTTCATTGATAACTTTTTCACACTACACATGGGTCTATTCTCTTGGTCACAAGAATGAAGTGTTTGAAAATTTTCTCACCTTAAAAGCTTATGTTGAGAAATAACCATGGAAAGCCATAAAAGTTCTATAGATAGATAATGGAAGAGAATATGTGAACTCAAGACTTACGGAATTTTGCACGCTTGAGGATATTGATCTTTAGAATCCAATTGCATTCACTTCATAGTAGACATGTATTGCAAAAAGGAAGATTATAACTCTTAAGGAAATGGAAACATGCATGATTCAAGATAAGTCTCTCGATCCATCATTTTTTATAGAAGCTATAAGTTGTGCCAATCACATCCTAAATAGAGTTCCTCATAAAGCCTTGGATGGAACACTCTTTTTGAGGCTTGGTGTGGAAGACAACTGGTTGTTGAACACTTAAGAGTCTTTGGTTGTCCAACATGGGAAAACATATATTCACGAAAGTGCAAGGCATTGGAACCTCAAAGTAGGCCTTTCATATTTATTGGATATGCTGAAAATGTTAAGGCATTTAGACATATGGATCCTAAGACACATAAGATTTTCATAGAGAGGAGTGTTCACTTTGAGGAAAGTTTGTCTAGCTTAGACTCTACTCCACATTATTTAGACATTGTGGAAAGTGATAGTGATGATGGTGATTCAAAAATGACTCTACCTCAACCCTGACTTGCAGGGTTACACCTTATCTTGGTCAAGTTAAAAGTGAGGATAATCCTTCATCTTCTTCCACTAGGCCTTGTTGGGTTTGACAAACTCTTTATTTAACAGGTTGACTTGTGGGGGATCCTTTAGAAAATTGAATTAAAAGGTTACATAATTAATAGTTTCCACATGCATACTTTTCTATAGTGATAGATCCATGTGATTCAGTACAGTTGGGTACACCTTGTCTTCCAAATACAACATCAAAGGATGACTACTTGAAAAGATTTGTAGGCTTGTTTGTGGAGTCCTACATTACAGATATGGGAGACATCATTGATGATATACATATTCTCTTTGATGAGGATGATCCTCCTTTAGTTGTTGTGAGGGAACACTCTGACCCTCTTGTTCATTCTCCACATGATCAGTCTTTTCAGGTTGATGTGATTGTGAATCCTTATATACAATAGTTGCATGAGGTATCTTTATCTTTAGGGTAGACACATGGTTCTTTGGAACATGTTCTATATTCACCCTCATTATATCTTGACTTATTCTTATTAGTAGTTTTGTAAGGGGCAACCTTCAGTGTCAACATGAAGACAATTGAGAATATTTTAGAGACACCATACATCTTGAGGTTTCTTCCTACAAGTTGGAGAGGCATCTCTTATACACCTATAATAGTTTTTCTTCCTAAGGGGAGGAATAGTGTTTGACACTCATGGACCAACTTCTACATTCATCTTGGAGTAGGCGCTACACTGATGTACATTCTACATTGAGGGGGGGGGGGATACTTTATCTCTCTTCTTCTCTCTTATGGGGGGACCTTTTCCTCATATGGGGTTTTGTCCTTCTCATACTTCTTTGATATTTATATCGTATGTATTAATCTCTCTTTTTTTGGAGTGGGGAGACTTTCTCACGAGGTTTTCTCCCTTTCTCTTCTTTATGAGAGATTGCATTGCATTTCTTTTTCACTTGCATATTGTACATGGATAACTAACATGGCCTAGTAGTCGGGACCCATCTTGCGCTTTCATCTAGCATTGTGAGTTTAAGTGCATTCCCCTAAGTTGCACTTAAGGGGGGGTGTCAGTTTAATTAATTAATTCTTTATTGTAATTAACTTAAGCTTACTTAGGATAATTCATTACATAGTAGTTTTCATATTAGACACCTAGAATTTTGCATCCTATTTTAGCACACGGTGTAGGATAATTCCACTTTAGGTGGTGATAGTTGTTATCTCTTTCCACTTTATGTGTGAGATCCACCTTTAGTTCTCTTATCACATTATCATCCTCTCATTGTTGCACATATTTTCACATACTATTAACATCATTTCTTGCCCCAACCGCAAGGGAGAATTCACTAATTTTTCCCTATGATTCAAACTTTGCAGTGCTCTTTAAAGAAGCACACATTGTGCAACTTGTCGACATGATGGTCATTTTGGAGAGGCTTTCTTTCTTTAGAGCCAAGTTCCCCACTCAAGTCCCACATGTCCTTCAAGCACTACGTGTCCTTCATGTGCTTGCCACATTTCTTTTGCAGATGGGCCCGAGCTTGGGAAAGGTTGAACACATGTTAGCCTTGCAGGAGTTTAGAAGAGGAAGGAAGGCATGTTGAAGAAAATCACCCACTCGAGCATCACGTTTTCTAGCCAAAATCTAAGCTGCAATCCCTTGTGTTAGTGGGTTGGATTCATTAAAGGAATGACATGTGGACATCTCGTGAAGGGGTATGAAGATGCAGTTTCAAAACTTGAGGGCTTCCACGCTCGTCTACCATGTGTCATCCTTGTCATGATCAAATTATTCCACATGTTTGACATCCACTAGATTTCTCTGATCATTCCATCATAATTTCTAACTTTCATTTCAGCTCAGGCACCTACTTCTAATGAATCATCACAATCATTGCAAAGAGGGTGGTTATTGAAAAGAATGGTAAAGATATGATCTTCTTGCATAAAGGAGGTTGGGAGATGGTGTTGGTGACCATGCCTTATAATCCCTATAGATTATGACACCTAGTGAGGTCCCAAGTTCCTTCTTGTTAAAGATGTCAAGATTGGCATGGGAAAAATGGACGTGGGCTTGATATAAAAGCAAAGAGTGAAGAAGATAGAGAATAGGGAGAGAATTTTTTACTTTTATGCAAAAGGCTATTCTAGGAAGTCTTAAGATTGCAATGAGAATTTTTGAATCAATTAAATGTATCAATCCTGCTTGCAGCCTTTTTTCTTTCAAGGATTCATTTGATTTCATGAATTTTTGTGTGTGTTTAATGACTTCAGCAGTTGCATTTTGGTTTCTACTATGAAGATTATGCTTAGGTTTCTTTGTATATGGTTATCATTATATTTTTATTTCTTTATGTCTTATACTTAGACAACTACTTGTATATCAGTGACTGTTCTTTTATCCAATCCAAAGGGTTACCTTGCTACCTAATATCGAAGTTAGCCTATGCATTTTAAAGTGTTCCAAAAGCTTTGGAGGATCACCTTAGTAGGATTATCTTTTCTTCCCCTTTCCCCTCAACATAAAATGAAGAGTCAGCTTCTAAAATCCTGGAGGACATTCAGTGAGAGCACATAAGGTCCCACACTCACTAAAATTCCCATAAGGTCATTATAATTGAGAGCGATTTTAGGTGTCAAAACATACTTCATTGTACAATGGAGGGTGATCCACCTTGGTGGACATGTGAGTCCACCTAGTGTGGTTGATATCTTATCTCTTTCATATCTCCTAGTTATTATACATTTCCTATATATCTCAATACATATACATTGTATACATCTATTATCATTTGATTATTGATCATTATTGAATCCAATAAATTAAGGATCATATCATTTTGTCTCTTTTTTTTTATATTAATTGAGCTTCTAGATCTTGGCATTTTCATTGATTGCCTTAGACACATTATTATAATTATGATGTAACTAATGTATGTATTTTTGGTGAAATAATCATCGTCTTGGTTCAAGTAGAAGCCTCTACATACAAGTAACTAAGGAGATAAATAGTTTAACATCAAAATGCACCATAAAGAATCTTGTATTTGATGCCAAAATCATATCCCATTTGAGAGAGAGTGTATGGTAGAGTCAAAATTAGTGATCCAGCCTAATAATATAGACATAACACTTAGTATCTAAACAACAAAACTTTCCACTAGTGGCATGTTCAAGCCAAAATAGGTTAAACCAACTAGGAAAAGGTTACATATTGAATCAATTTCATCCCCTCCCCAATACCCATATTTGATTTTATTTTAGACACCCGTATAAGAAATCATTTAAACAAGAAAATTTAGTTTAATAAGGTTTGCTATCTAGTTGGCCTAAAATGATTCAACATATGTCTTATCCCATCTTATATATACAAGTACAAGAAGTATCTAGAGCCAAGTGGGAAATTCATGAAAGACCTAAGAAGAAATGGCATTGAGCTAGGCATAGGAAAAACCTTCATTCTGTATAAAAGCATTCCAGACCTGGAGCATGTTCCATTCTTTCTTTGGTTATACAAATCCCTACACTTGTAATTATATGTTATGTATTGAATCAAAATTTTCACCACCCTCTAAGGCATTTCCATTGCATACTGGTATTGTTTTCCCATGGTCTCTATATTTCTCTCTTCCATGGATCCTTCCTCTAAAATAAACCAATGTTGTGCTTCTTCTAATCACAACTTATGATGGTTTGAGAAGATTCAACCTAAGAGAGTCTCGACCTATACAAATCAACTAAGAATTTTATTTTCAAAGAACTAAGGATCTTTGGTCTGTTGGTGAAGTTGAAAGAATCTTAATGAGTCCATCATGTCTCTAGTCTTGTTGAATGCTAAGACTCCAACATCATACAGGATGAGGCTACAAGTGTGCCTGATAAAATAGACATAAATGGAGTATTACCTACCACCTATAAGCTATAAGAGGAAGCCAAAGATTGAATAAATTGTTTTGAACAATAATCAATAAAATAAGCAATTCTAATAAGATTGATTAGGATGTGAAGATAGTGAGAGTATTATGGGCATACCAAATGGAGTACATGAGAGAAATATCACATTCCTCATTTTTCCTAGTAAATGGAATAGAGGTCATCCTACCTATTAATCTCACATTGAACAATCCTAACATTATAGTAAAGCCACAACTTTGTAATGACTCATATTTAAAACAAATATTGGTGGTAGTAGAGAGTGGTAGAAGTAAGAGTGCAAAATTATTGGCATGCTTGAAATATCAAGAAAAAATTAATTCCAACTAGGAGATAGAGTACTATTAGATTACAATAAGTTAAAGAAATAAGGAAAACTCAAAGTAAGATGGCTTAGACCATATTAAATACGTAATATAGTATTTATATCAGAACCATCTATTTATAAACCCTAGATGGAAATATTGTGTACTGTTATGTCAATAGAGTAAGGCTAAACATTTTCACCATGCTTTCAAAAAAAATGAGTTGAGTAAATTTAAAGATAGATTGTTGTGCGACTGATGTTGGCTAGAAAATAGTATATAGCTATAGGTCCAAAGATATGCCATTGTAAACTAGATATGAGGTTATATAATATGATCTTGAGAAGATAGGTTAAACTGTATGGATGTTATTTAAGGGCCATGTCCCCTTTGGAAATAAAAAGAGATAACATAGATCTACAAAGTAGGAGAGATAACTAAGATGTGACAAAAATTAAAGATAGAGACAAGATAGAAAGTGAAAAGTAGATGCATGCATATAGAGGTGATATAAAGAATGTAGCGAAATGTTGTATATGAATAAAAGTAGTTATGATTTTGGATCCAATATATGTGTGTGAAGTTTGAGTCTAATTTATAGGTAATGAAGCCAAACCTTGTATTTGAATACAAATGCTTCATATTTTTGGTCATTATAGGTGTGTGGCCAAACCTCATGCATGCATGCATGCATGTGTGTGTGTGTGTGGGTGCGCGCGCATGTGTGTGAACCTTTATTATAGTTTGATATAGTTGTACGTAATAGACTACAACAATGAAAATCCTAGTGGAATAGAACTCTGGTCTATAAATCTCAATTTTCTTGCTAACAAATATTGTGCTGCTAGAAATAATAAAAATTATAGAATAAAAAACCCTCATTGAAGAAGCTATGTGATGATGTTTTATAGGAACCATTAGTTTAGTATAATACAAAGCACTATGTTGTTGGATTGTGGAGTTAATCTCTTGAAACAGTTTTACCCAAAGTATATGTTGTGTTCATTGATTTATATGTTCATGTATGTTCATCATCTCTATAAAAAGTGTTTCCATTTCAAGAGTAGTTAATATTTGTAAGAAAATTTCTACTATCTCACTCTCTAGCTCTATTTTATGAAATATTTTCTATAATTTAGATTCCTTTTAACCTCGTCCTTGAGTTTTGGGATAATAAGCCATCCCCCAAATTCTGCATCCTTCCCTTTGGATTCATAGGATATTGACATTTATTTTATTCTTTCATAGTTTTGGTTGAAATGATACCAAAAATCTACGGAAAGGTCAGTGTTAGTCATGTAATCTTGACATTAGATCATGTTATTGTTGAAAGAGACTATTCTGATAAGTTTAGGATTGGTGAACCTATTATTTATAATATGCACTTAATAAACCTCTTGGATATACCATTTTTGTTTTCCTGAAAATCTCTTCTTGACCATAGAGTGTTTCCATATAGGGAGCTGAATAGTTCAACTAAGTGTTATACTCCTCATAGTGGTTTTACTGAAATTAAAAACCATGATTCCACTAAGGATATCTTGGGTGGAATGAGGATTGGAAAATTTATTCATGATAGCAAAGGATCAATGCATTTCTTTGTCTTTACTTATAGAAGATGGAACTCTAACACAATTAGAGGCTTGGTATATTATTACAATTATGCAGAGAGATTTGGTGATGGAAACAAATTTCAAAATTTTTGTTCCCATATTGAATAAAGAGAATTTGTAGGAGTCCTTAAAAAATTAGCTTTCGTGGCTAAGAATATTGTATGTTTGGCTACAAATTTACAATCAATTATTTTTGTTCATATTTCCAAAACATGGAATAACGTGGCTAATTATTCAAGTAAATGGGATTTGAAGGAGTTGTGTAAGTAGAATGATATGGATTAGGGAGAGTTGGCATAGTATAATTTTCAACGAATTCTCAAACTTCTAGATGACAATAATGTGGAATAATCTAAACTTTTTAGTTGTAATGAATTATAGTTTTGATCATAAATTCAAATTTTTTTATTATTATGTTTTGTAGTGTAGAAAGCCTTAATAGGCTCCTCTCATTTTGATCATTATGATGGTAATAAATATTTTGAAATCTATCTCATTTATTTATGCTGATCTATCGTAGAATATTTTTTTGAGAAAATAGTGTGGTTCAAAAATTAAAGAATATTAACACATAATCCTTACATACAATTTAATCCCTCTAGAAAGGATATTTTGATTGAATTATAAAAAATATTCTCTTGAAACATGTGGGTGAAGGGTTTGTGTTCAAGTCTTTCGTATTGTAGGCATCAATGAATGAATTCACCCAAGGGATATTACACCCGTTTGTATTAAATAGAATACTTTAGACAAAACAGACATATGTGGTGCATAATCAATTGAAATATTTGCTACTTGATAGTATTAAATACTTCATCATATACAACTTTTTCAAAGGGCTTGAGCTTGTACAATCAGTGAGTCTTGCAATTCCAAAAGATTGAGACTCTGAATTGAAATGATAATGTTGACTCAACAAGAAATTTTATCTACATCTACACTCTATGGTTTAGACCACTAAGATAATCTCAACATCAAACCTGTCACCACCAACAACAACAACAACAAAAAGAGGGATTTGATGAGGAATAGTTTGATTGAAGTAAAAAATTTAAGGAGAATGAACAAAGGAACTAGAAAGTACAAAGGTAAGTTTCCCTTCAAATGTTGCAATTTTGGAAAGATAGGTCACTATGCTTCTAGATGTCCTAATAGAATCATGAATAACAAAAATAAGGAAAGAAAAGGAAAGTTTAATAAGAAGGCTTATTATGTTAGAGAAGATACTACTATTTCTAATGATGAATCAGATTATGAAGAAGATGATGAATGCTTATTCTTGGATGTTACAAAAGAATCTTGTTCTGCTAACCCCCAAAAAAATATGAAGGAAAAGTCTCTAGAAGTTGTTATTAAAATTGTAGATACCGTGACTTCTATTTTTCATGTTAGAAGAGACAAGGATGAATGAATTATTGATAACAAATGTTGAAATCATGTGACTGGTGAAAAGAGTAAGTTTGTGAATATTGAAAATTTTGATGGATGTTTGAAAAGTATGATGGAGGTGTTGTTAGATTTGGAGATGATCAAATTGCTAAGATACTTGGAATAGGTTCAATTAGTTTTGATGGCAAGCATAACACTGACAATGTTTAATATGTTAAAGGCTTAAATCATAAACTTTTGAGTGTTGGACAAACGCATGGGAATGGATATTATCTTATTTTTTAGGATGGTGGTTGTGAGATTAGGAAAAATTTTGGAACTATGATTGTTGATTGAAATAAGACAGATGTAATGTTTATTAGTTGAAGTTTTCTAGTGGATATTGTCTGATGTCTCAGATCAATGAGAGTTGGATATGGCACCAAAGAATGTGTCACATTAATTTTTATAATCTAGTAGGGATTATTTCAATTCAAGTTGTGAGAGATTTGATAAATATTACAAAACCTAATAATAATGTTTGCAAAGAATGTCTAGTTGGGGAACAAACAAGGATAAATTTTAAAGTTAAAGAACAATCTTTTACCAGATTGTTGTAATTAGTGCACACTATTCTTTATGGTCCAACTAGAACAAGAAGTCAATAAAGTGATAGGTACTTTATGCTTTTTTATTGATGATTACTCTAGAATGATATGGGTTACTTTCTTGAGAGAAAAATTAGAAGCTGTAGAAAAGTTTAAGGTTTTCAAGGCTATGGATGAGAGTTCAAGATAGATAGAAGAATCCAATACTTAAGATCTGATAGATGGGGAGAATTTATTTCTGAAGAGTTTAATACATTCTATGAGAATCATGGGATAAGGAGGCACTTGTCTTCTCATAGAATATCATAGTAGAATGGTGCATGTGGTTCAAAGAAAGAAAAAAACAATTTAGGAAGCTACTAGAACAATGATAAAATAAGAAAATCTACTAGAAATCTAATGGAAAGAAGCAATGTAGATTGAAGTATACATACTTGAAAAATTTTAGATTAGAATAAAATTCTGAAAGACATCTTATGAGTTATGGTATGGAAGGGCCCCTTCTATGAAATATTCAAAGTATTTGGAAGGAGGTGTTATATCAAAAGAGATGAAGAAAACTTGGGTAAGTATGATTACAAAGCTAATAAAGACATATTCTTTGGCTACTCTACTAAAATAAAAGCTTACAAATCCTATGACAAGAAATTGAGAAGAATAGTTAAAAGCATACATGTGAAGGTTGATGAAGACATTCCAAATATTACAAAAGTATAAGTTGGATATGATTCAAATGAGTCAATCAAAAAAGAAGAAGAAGAGAATACTAAAGAAACAAAGGTGCATAATGACACATAAGATACTCTGGAAATTGCTCTTAAAACTCTTAGGTATGTGAAGAAGAATCATTCAAAGAAACATATTATTGGAGATAAGAATAGAGGTGTCATCACAAGAAGTAAAGCTACTAAAGGACATGTTAACTTGTGCTTAATTTTAGAAATAGAACCAAAGATTGTGAAAGAATCTTGTGATAATTACAATTAAATGAAAGCTATTAAAGAAGAAATAGATCAAATTGAGAAGAATCATACTTGGGAACTAGTCCCAGGACCAACTGATAAGAATGCAATTGAAACAAAATGGGTATTCTGAAACAAATTGGATGAATATGGACACATTGTGAGGAATATGGAAAGACTTGTATGCAAAGGCTATACATAGGTTGAAGGAATTGGTTTTGATATGAATTACACTCTTGTGGAAAGAATGAAGGCAATCAAAATGTTTCTAGCATTTACATCACATAAGGACTTCAAGATTTATTAGATGGATGTAAAATCTTTATTAGATTTATGAGATATATGTTTCTAAATGGAGAGTTGAAAAAAGTGTACATAGAATAATTAGAAGGGTTCAACTTATCAAATGATCTAAATAAGGTCTACAAATTGAAGAAGGCACTATATGGACTGAAGCAAGATCCCAGAGCTTGGTATGTGAGGCTTGATAGGTATTTATTCAAGCAAAAATTTCAAAAAGGTATTGTTGATAGTAATCTCTATTTTAAGGTTGAGGAAAATGAGATCTTGATTGTAGTTGTGTATGGGGATGATATAATATTTGGAGGAAATGATGGTATGTGCGAGAAATTTGATGATGATATGCAAGAAGAGTTTGAAGTGTTTATTATTGGAGAAATGAATTTCTTTCTTGGTTTGCAAGTCAATTAGAAAAGTGAAGATATCATTGTTTCACAATAAAAGTATGTGAAATAAATGTTGAAGAAGTTTGGAATGGAAAATGCTAAACTTGTATGTAGTCATATGGTTACTGGTTGTAAGTTGAGTTAAGATGTTGAATATCCTAAGGTTAATGAGATAAAATACAAATTAATGATTAGAGGATTTTTATACCTGAATAATACTAGACTAGATATTATGCATGTTATTTTTCTTGTAGCTAGCTTTCAACAAGATCCCGAAGAAACATATGTTGTTTCTGTGAAAAGGATTATTAGATATTTGAAAGGCACAAAAGGCTTGGGACTATGTTATCTTAGAAAATTTGACTTTATTTTGACTGCTTATACCAGTGCAAATTTGGCTGTAAATGTGGATGACAAGAAAAGTACAAGTGGGGTGCATTTTTCCTTGGACCCTAGTTAGTTGCTTAGTCAAGTAAGAAACAAGATTCAATATATTTGTCTATTGTTGAAGCTAAAATATTATTTTTGTATCATGTTACACAAAAATATTATGGATGAAATATAATTTGAAAGATATTGGAATATTATTAGATGAGCCCATTTCTATCTTGTGTGGCAATAGTAGCACAATAAATAATTCAAATAATCTGGTACTCCATTCAAGGAAAAAACACATTTCAATCTAGAATCACTTCTTGAGAGAAAATTTTTTGGGAATAAGAAAACTTGAGTATGTACCTACAAAAGAACATATTGTTGATATGTTTACCAAGGCACTTTCTTAGCATACCTTTTGAATATTTGCAAGAGGAATTGGGGGTTATTTCCCCTCCTTATTGGAGCTAGATGCATATGGAGGTGCATTAGTCCAGTGAACCTCATATATTATCTTGAATCTATACTAGTGATGGTGACTTCCTCTTAGGGGGAGATGAGTGCAATTATGAGCTTATATGTATGTCTCAGGTGGAGTTGAACAGAATGAGTAAGTGGTTTTTGTATCTGGCCATTGTCATTGATATCAACGGAGGAGGGTTAGTGACATTTGGGGGAGAATTTTGGAACAAGAGATTTATTATTTTTGCTGATGTATTGCATCAATGACAAAAGGGGATATTATTGTAGGTTTGAGCTAAATGAGTTGATGGTTGAGTTAGTAAGGTTTTCATTGATGTCAACATGTTGTTATTGTCATTAGTAATTGTTTCCTATCCATTAGTCCTGAGATTTTTTCTCAGAATAGTCTTCATATTGCAAATTTTCTAATGATTTTTTGGTATGTTGTTGCATAGTATCTGAAAATATTAGATTCATTTTTTTGTGCTTCTGATCGTAGTTAAGTGGAATTGGTGTTCATCTGAGTATGATAATGATTGGAAATGTTTCTTGCATGAAATCCATGCTCCATAGTTCTTTGCATGATGATTTTTTATGTTGTTTTTTTGGATTTAAGTTTATAATGTCCTTAGCTTCATTTAGTTTAGTTGGCACGAGATTTTGAGTTTTAGAGACATGGTTTCAAATTTTGATGGTGTTTCTACTCTAGGTTTGGTTGACCTTAAGTGTTTTCACTTTAATTGATGACCTCAATGAATTTAAGATGGAATGTAACCTATTTGATGATTATTTTGGTCCCAGTTAAGGTGTGTTGTAGTCCACTTCCCATTCCTTTCCACTGCAAGAATGATTAGTGCCGACCTAATTCAAATTGTTCTCAGTTAAGATACTTAGCTGATAGTGGAAGATTTTGAAAATGGAAGGATGCTATAAATATATGATGAATTTTTTAGGAAAAGGTGTGGCATGTGTGTATAATTGTGTGAGTGTTATGCATGTGTGAGTGTTATGCATGTGTGTGTGTGTGTGATGAGGACGTATGGAAGAGGATCTATATCACTATATGTATGAAGTGGTGTAAAGTGTTGTGTTGAGAAGTGTGTGCTTTCATGTGTTAGCTATTGAAAGTAGTGAGATACAGCTATCTACAGACCATTCAGTTAAATTGTAGAAGTGCATGGTGGATCTATTCTCTTTCACTCTTCTTCATCTGGGTAGTGAGCCTCCAATAGTAAGGCTTCTTTCTTCAAGAAGTGATCCCTTTGGAAATGAATCTTTCTTTGTAAAAACTACCTTAACTTGTGTCATCCTAATAGGTGTTCACATATATTTGAGAATTAATCTTCTCTATGATTTTTCTCTTAACAAGGTTTTCCACATAAATTTATTGTTCATTTTATATGGTCGCTTCTATGTTCTTTCATTTTTAAATTTTTCTATTGTTAAAGAATAAAGAATAAGATTTTGTGGATCCATTGCAAGGAAGATTTTATTGACAAATGATTCACCCCCCTTCTCAATTGTCATGTGCATTTAACAAATCATATATCATGGGTATATGAGTTCTCCCATTTTGGTCCACCTGAGCCTATAGTTCCATTGATTGGTCCTACACCGCATGCATCTAGAGAGGATAAGATATCTAAGGAGAGCTTTGGTCATTTGAATATATTTATGCTTCATTTGTCCACCATGGTTCCTGAGACTTATGTTGTGCTTCCTCCTCCACCTCCTACTTCTTTAGAGATCAAATTACTTCAATAGAGTATATGTTCCCTTCAACTTTCAATAGTGTGGGATGAGTATTTTTCAGATGATGCAACATTTTTTGATGCATCACACACTCTAGACATTTGAACATGACTGAGAATATTCTATTAATATTTTATGATAACTTAAACATTTCTATCATCCCATCTTTAGTGCCTTTAGAGGTTTTTCACCGGGTATCTTCACATTTATTTGGATTTTCTTTAGTTGATTTGGCATCTTTTGATTTAGACATATGGATAGTTGTGTAGTATTTCATGGCACACATCATGATACTGTTCCTTTTTCCTCCTTTCATGGAGTTTCTTTTGCCTTGGCCATTGGATTTGTTTCTTCCTAAGGGGAGGAACATGGTTTTTCACTCTTGGATCTCCATTAGCTATCATCTTCGAGCCTAAATCTTTAGCATTTGAGCTTCTCTCTTATGGGGGGATACATTGTCCCTTCCTTTCTCTCCTATGCGGGGGATTTGGATTGTAATTTATGTGACCGATTCAACACTTGGGGGGACATCTTCAGTCCTTCATTTTGGTCACATGTACTCTTTTGTATTTATTTTTCTCTCTTTTAGAAAGGAGTTTTCTCCCATTAGGTTTTTCTCCTTTTCTTTCTTTATGATAATTGAATTGGTTTGTACATGGGTACCCAATCAAACCTTGTTGTTGAGACTCATTCGTGCTTGCATTTTGAAATCATCATTAGCTTTTTAGTTACTCCCTAAGTTAATCTTAAAGGGGAGTGTTGGAGTAACTAGGAAAATATTTAATGATTTAACTACTTAGATCTTAGAATTGTTGGAAGTTGGATTGGAATTATTGCATTCCAATATGTTTGGGAGATTGTTGGAAGACAGTCTAGATGCTGACACTCAATGTTTGTCATTTATGTCAATATATGTTACTGACTAGTGATTCAGAGAAGCTTGCACACTGGTTGCAGATAATTGTACGAACAACATAGAATTAGCACGTGCGAACTTAGATGGAGAATCTCCATGATGTCTTGGGTCACTGGTTGTGATCGCACATTCTTATGAATTGATCTGACAGAGTTATGGTTGATTTACTGATGACTATTTTTCTGAAGATAGAAATTGTAATTTTCATAGAGTTGATTGCATAACATTTTGGATAGTATTCATGGTGTTTTAATTCAAGATGAGAAAATAGAGGTTCATTGTGGACACTAACTGAAGAGCTTATTGTGATCATGTGGAGTTCTACTCGTACAAGTGACGTCAATTATGGCGTGTCTATTGGCAAAGACCTATTTGGAGGATGACTTGGAACACGTTTCAAGTAATTTGATAAGTGAACTTAATTTATGGATTTGGATGATTAATTGATGTAATTGTTATGTTGTAACATTGTAAGAGGTGTTGTGTGCATCTTAGCATAGGTGCATATTAGGGAGTGGCTTACAATAGGGGTCTGGGACCCAAATTGGTCAATACCAAGGTAACCTATCATAAGTTGTGTAATAAGTGATAATTTAATAAATTTGTTAGAGAAACATTAATAAGATAATTGTATGTCTCGCTCATGCCTTGAGTGCTTGTATAGGCTAAGGATGGGAATGGGATGATACCTAGCGAGTAGGTATGATTAAAATTCCTTATCTTCATGAGAGGGTATTTTGATTTTGCATGGGTCATGTTGAGGGTTTGGGGTCGAGAGTGACCAGTCCAGGGTAACTCAACTTGATAAATGCTTGAGGGCTTAGGGTCTAGAGAGACCATTCCAAGGTAACTCAAGTAGTTGGCTATGTGATGGCACTCCTATATTATGTAGCCTAAGTCTCCTTTGTAGTTTCTACATTTTCCTCTGGTGGTATGTCTTTGGTATTTAGAATTTGGTGGTTGGTATTTATTTGATATTTTGGTATTTGGTGTTTTGGCACTTGTTGGTATTTTGATATTTACTATCTTTTCTTTATCATTAGTTGGTGGTACCTTTTGGGATAGAGAGCCTTCAAGATCCATTGCTTAGTTATTTTTGGTGTGTTGGATTTTGTAATTGTTATCCGAGTGGGGTCTATTGTTATCTCCTCAGCACAGTGGGAGTGGACCTTTAGTTCCATGTGGTCAGGTGGTAGTGATTCTATTACCATTGAGATTTTGACGTTCGTGATGGTGCTAAATGATGCGTGTATCAGTTACCTTTTTTTTTTCTTCATTGGAGGCTTGTTCATGATATCTATCTTATGGTATTATATTTGTACCCTATATTAGTATTTCAAATGTGATTCTTTTAGGATATTGTACTATACTTTGTACTCGGTTATTGTTATATACCCTGTGACTTATGCAATGGATGTTTCATTATGTGTACCTTGATGTATCATTTGTATGTATGTGTTCATTTATATGAGGTTTCACTTATTTATTTTCATTATATAAAGATTGTAGATTAAATTTATTGTATTTAGTAGATTAATTAACTTACATAATTCTACATCATGGAACCCTTGAGATTTGTAATCTATAAATGAGTTACATTTGTAAGTATGTATTGTCTTATGTTATATTGCTTCCACTTTGTTATTCATTATTGTTTGTAAACTTTTAAGAAAAAAATTATTCTGTAAACATAGCAACATGTTTTAGATTAAATTCTCCTGGGTTCCCTGGCAAGGCATTACACTTGGTATTAGAGCCCGAGTTTCTATACTGAGAACTCTAAGAATTTGTACACCCACTAGATGTCTAAGCAATTAGAAATTGAAACAAAAACTTAGACATATAAATCTTTTGTATTTCAAACTATTATTTATGAGCCTAGAGGTATGAAATTAGATTTGTATGTTTGAATTGGATTTTATATGAGTGTTGCATTAACTAGGTAGGCATGAACCTCTCAAATTATTATTTGATGTAAATACAAATGTGTGTTTTATACAATTGATTACTAGATATTTTCTATAATAATGAATGAATAAAGATTTAGACCTATTTAAATTGTTAAATAATGAATGATTGATCAATGTGATTTTTAGTTTATTCTTAAACCATAATTATATTGCTCTTAATGATTGTATATAATGTCCTTATTTGCTGGCTTGTTTTTAGATATCATTTTGTCTTAGTAAGATGCCTCATGATTGAGGGATGCATATCCTTATTTGTTTGTAGGATTCCAAGAGTAAACCCAATTTTAGGGGAGGTGGATGTAATACCCCTCTCATAGTTTGCTTTTCAATTTAATTGGATAGACTCTTTTGACCACTTTTCATGTGTGTATTAGATCTTCATATAGATTAGATATTATTTATGTTTATGGTTTTATTGACCCCATATTTGCATGTGTATGGTTGGCGTGTATGTTTTATATTTCTGTTTGATGTGCCTGATATAGTTGAGGGACAAAGTCGTAGTTACTTACTTGCGAGATCCACACGATCGATCGATCCCTGCCATTGTTTGTTATATATTTATACATGTATGTACATGCTTGTCGTTTATTTAAGATTTCAGCTACCAGACATTGACTTCCCTAAATTGTTAGGATGAGTGTGCCCTATTGCAATATCTCAAATGTAAGAGAGTGGAGATAACATACAGGTCAAATCCCAAGCTAAGCCATTAATTGTCCTAAAATAGTGGACAATTATCTAGTTTTCTACCATTTCGAATTCATCAAGGTGACATCAATTCATGAGCCCTTTCTTTAGGCTTGATTGTTGCATTTTGGTTTACTCGATTTTTCTTCATGCTTGAACGTCATGTGGTTTGATGTGATTTTGGTGTTATAATGGATTAAGGAATTAATTGAGATTAATTAAATGAGATTAAATAATTACACCTTATGGTGCATTAAAATATTAAAATATAAGGTTAATTAATTAATGAGAATTAATTAATTACCTATGTTTAATAAATAATTTAATTACAAAGTCAAAATTAATTAATTGAGAAATTTAATAATTATTAAATAAAAATTAAATTTAAATGTACAATTTGAGTTAAGGGGTTATTAGTTGACTTGCATATTTTAAATTAAATAATGCAACTTAAAAAATATTTTTTTATAAAAATAGAACTTAACCTTTTAAAATCAAGTTGAGTTAAAGAGACTTAAAGTTGAGGAAAATTAAATAAATAATTTTTTTAATAAATTAAAGTTGATAAAAATAATGTTGAAGTTGAGTTCTTATTTTTGAGATTTTAAGTTAAGTAATCCTTTTATTATTTTTAAAGTTGAGATCGTCTTATTTTTGGAGTTGCATTTTTTCAACTTTGGTGTCTGGGTTTTTTATATAAGAGAGCTAGAAGACCATTTAGAGAAATAATTCAATCATGTTTTGAATAATTCTCTTTTGGAAATTTTTTGGAGGATTAAAGTTTTGGTATTTTTTAAAGCTTTGGGTTTTCAAGATTTGGAATTGATTTTTTATTCAGCTTTGTGTATTAAAGTAGGCTTTTAAAATCTTTAAAAGTTGTCCATTAAAATTATTGTCTTTTTTGTGTTTGATTAGATTTTGTGTGTAAATGATGAGTGTTTGTTGAAAAGATGTGCTTCTTGAAAAATCTGAAATGTTAGGGAATCTTTTGGAAGGAAAATTCAATTAGAGTTTTCTTTAAAAGTTTTATTTTGATTTGTTTTTAATTATGACATTCCATGGTTTTGAGGGTTTTGAAAGAGTTCATTTTTAGAGAAAATACATTTTTTTGAAATAGAAATATAGAGTTGCATGCTATTTAGGGAAGATATATTCAGTTGCATGTTATTTAAAAAATATATTTTTTAATTTCATGTTATTTAAAGAAGATATATTCAGTTGCATGTTATTTAGGAAAGATATATTCAGTTGCATGTTATTTAGGGAAGATATATTCAGTTACATGTTATTTAGAAAAAATATTTTCAGTTGCATGTTATTTAAAAAAGATATATTCAGTTGCATGTTATTTAAGAAAGATATATTCAGTTACATGTTATTTAAGGAAGATATATTCAGTTGCATGTTATTTAAGAAAGATATATTCAGTTGCATGTTATTTAGGAAAGATATATTCAGTTGGATGTTATTTAAAGAAGATATATTCAGTTGCATGTTATTTAATGAGGATATATTTAGTTGCATATTATTTAATGAAGATATATTCAATTGCATGTTATTTATGAAAGATATATTTAGTTGCATGTTATTTAGGAAACATATATTCAATTGCATGTTATTTAAGGAAGATATATTCAATTGTATGTTATTTAGAAAATATATTTTTAGTTGCATGTTATTTAAAGAAGATATATTCAATTACATGTTATTTACAAATGATATATTCAATTACATGTTATTTAAGGAAGATGTATTCAATTGGTTATTTACGAAAGATATATTCAGTTGCATGTTATTTAGGAAAGGTATATTCAGTTGCATGTTATTTAAGGAAGATATATTTAGTTACATGTTTTTTAAAAAAGGTATATTCAGTTGCATGTTATTTAGGAAAGATATATTCAGTTGCATGTTATTTAATGAAGATATTTTCAATTGCATGTTATTTAATGAAGATATATTCAGTTGCATGTTATTTACGGAAGATATTTTCAGTTGCATGTTATTTAATGAAGATATATTCAGTTGCATGTTATTTATGAAAGGTATATTCAGTTGCATGTTATTTAATGAAGATATATTCAGTTGCATGTTATTTATGAAAGGTATATTCAATTGCATGTTATTTAGGAAAGATATATTTAGTTGTATGTTATTTAAGGAAGATATATTCAGTTGCATGTTATTTAATGAAGATATATTCAGTTACATATTATTTAAGGAAGATCTATTCAGTTACATGTTATTTAAGGAAGATATATTCAGTTGCATGTTACTTAGGAATGATATATTTAGTTGCATGTTATTTTAGGAAGATATATTCAGTTGCATGTTATTTAAGGAAGATATATTCAATTACATGTTATTTAGGAAAGATATATTCACTTGCATGTTATTTGATATAGATATATTTATTTGCATGTAGTGGTATTTTTTTTTTTTAGAAATTCTATAATAGAAATAAATAAATAAAATTCATACATAAGAATTCTCTAAAAAAAAGAATAATAATGATATATAATTAAATATTATTTTATTAGAATTTAATATTGATGTGTTTATTATTGAAGTTTTTGGTTGGTGTGTTTGATTTTTGGTATGGGTAGCATTAAGTTGGCTTTTAGGAATGGTTACTAGAGGCTAGAGGTTTTATCTTTTTACTGTGGCATAAATAGTTACAATATTTGTAATGTGATAATGGTTTCGATCTTTTTACCTAACCTTTATTCATTTTAATATTATTAGTTGTTGAACTCTTTAAGAGAGTATGTTATTATGATGTTATGTTTTGAGGACCAATGTGTAATTGTGGGATTATAGTTTGAGGACCAATGTGAATTCCATTTATCTTTTATGGAACTGAAATTGATTATCGTACTTTATATAATTTGTAAGATCTATTTTTTACTTGTGAGCCTAGGGGAGGTTAAATAGGTGCATCTTAGGGGAGAGGTTTACAATAGGGGTTCGGGATCCAAAGTGGTCATTACTAGGGTAACCTATCGTAAGTTGTGTAATAAGTGATAACTTAATAAATTTGTTAGACAAATATTAATAAGATAATTGTATGTCTCGCCCATGTCTTGAGTGCTTGTATAGGCTAAGGATGGGAATGAGATGATACCTAGAGAGTAGGTATAGTTAGAATTCTTTATTTTCATGAGAGGGTATTCTAATTCTACATGGGTCATGTTGAGGGTTCGGGGTCCAGAGTGACCAGCCAAGGGTAACTCAACTTGATAAATGCTTGAGGATTCGGGGTCTAGAGAGACCAGTCTAGGATAATTCAAGTAGTTGGCCATGTGATGACACTCCTATATTATGTAGCCTAAGTCTCCTTCGCAATTTATACATTTGCCTCTAGCGGTATGTCTTTGGTATTTAGTATTTGGTGGTTGGTATTTGTTTGATATTTTGGCATTCGGTCTTTTGGTACTTGTTGGTATTTTGATATTTACTTTTTTTTTATCATTAGTTGGTCTAGTACCTTTTGAGATAGAGAGCCTTCAGAATCCATTTCTTAGTTGTTTTGGTATGTTGGATTTTATGATTGTTATCCAAGTGGGATCTGGTGTTATCTCCTCAGCACAGTGGGAGTGGACCTTTGGTCCCACATGGTCAGGTGGTAGTGATTCTATTACTATTTAGATTATGACATTCATGATGGTATGAAATGATGCTTGTATCCGTTACCTTCTTCTTGTTCTTCATTGGAGGCTTGTTCATATCTATCTTATGGTGTTATATTTGTACCCTATATTAGTATTTCAAATGTGATTCTTTTAGGATATTGTACTATTATTTGTACTTGATTATTGTTACATACCCTGTGACTTGTGCAGTGGATGTTGTTTCATTATGTGTACCTTGATGTATCAGTTGTATGTATATGTTCATTTATATGAGGTTGTACTTGTTATTCATTTGCATTATATGGAGATTGTATATTATTTGTTGTATTTAGTATATTAATTAACTTACATAATTCTACATCATGGAACCCTTGGGATTTATAATCTATAAATGAGTTACATTTGTAAGTATGTATTGTCTTATGTTATATTGCTTTCGCTTTTTTATTCATTATTGTTTGTAAACTTTTAAGAAAAAAAAATTCTGTAAACATAGCAACATGTTTTAGGTTAAATTCTCCTGGGTTCTTTGGCAGGGCATTACAGATTGCAACCTTGTAGCAATGATCATCCAAGTGTAATGTCCAAGGATATTGATGTTTGTGAGGTGATGCATTTGTTGTCACATGAACCAATGGTGATTAATGATGATCTTATGTATGCAAGGTGTGATAACTGCATTGACAATATTGTTCATGCTTTTGATCCTACTTGTGTGACTTCATCTCATGATTTGAATCAATTTACTTGATGTCCTCTTATCCATGCAAGATTATATGAATCAGATTTAGAATCAATTTCACAATATGGATATGATGGACTAAAGGAATGCTAAAATCTTTTCTGATGATAAGAGTAAAAGTGTTGACTCTCATAATGTTCTTCTACTCATGAAGATAATGAAGTTGATTATGATGTGTGTTTCTTCGATACTCAAGATGATGATACAGTGGAAGGGATGGATGTACTTCAAGAAGAGGTTGCACCTGAGCTAATGGAGGCATATGTTATGGTTAGCAAGTGGAGATGGTATTTGAACTTGAAAATGACTTTCAATTTTTTTTCAAAGTCATGTTATGATGAAATGGTGAAAGATAATCAAACAATGTTTTTCCATGGTGTATTTGAATGTTGTTTTCATCATTTTTCAATTTCATTTATATGAGGATGGAACATTTTCATATGATAGGGGAATTGTTTCATGTTGTGAAATTAACTATGCTGATGAAATTCCAATTTGTCAATCTTTGATGATGTTACATATAGGTGTGTTGCTTTATCTGATAAAGATCAACATAGTGCATGTAAACCCAAGCATTCTTTACAAAATGCAAAGGGATAACTTGAGACTAATCAATAAGTTGTACATGTCTTTGTCCAAGATGGCTTGTGTGAGAAAGATATAGTGGAGGACCTTAGAGTTGGGATTCAACATCTCTTTTCTTGAATTTTTTTTTATCCAAGATTTAATCCAATAATGAATAGCTTTTAAATATCTTTGATGTTGGTTAGAATGCCAGATTGGCCTCTTCACTTTTGGAAAATCTTAACATTAACAAGCATTAATAACTTTTGGGGAAATATATACCTATCTCCTTATAAAATGATGACATGTTTTAATTTCAATGATTTGTATTTTTCTTAAGTTAGGTTTTCTATTGTTCTTGCTACAAACATAGGATTGAATGTAGGAAAAAAGGGTTTGACATCAATAGGACTTGGCGGAAGTCATTCATTTTTCTATTGGTCTTGCTACAAACATAGAACTGAATGTAGGAAAAAAAGGTTTGACATCAATAAGACTTGGCGGAAGTCCTTCATTATGGGGCATTTAGTGAAATCATGTAAAAAGGTAAAAACATATTTTTTCCAAAGGAATCCCCTGTGAGAAATTGAAACCTCATAATATTAATTGATAGGTTGGTCCATATTTGGGCCTAATAGCCCAAAGGAGGAAGGTAAAATCATTAAGGGGAGGTGTAAGATTTGGTTGTGAAGGTAGCCACCCAAGATCTATGGGCATACTGGAAAGCACAATAAGAAGAGAATGAATATGACAATAATAAATTGCACTCTCACCAAGAATCAAATACAATAGCTTGAATGAATATTATGAAGGAGACCCCTAAGTTAAATAGAGCAAGGTGAGATGTAATGCCCCGCCAGGGAACCCAAGAGAACTTAACCTAAACATGCATCTAAGTTTGCAGAATAATTTTTTTTTAAAGTTAACATTCAAGATCAACATCAGAGCGGAAGCAATTACCATTTACTCGCATTAATACAAACAACCAACACAGGTTACAACTCTCAAGGATTCCATGATGAAGATTACATGAATATAAAATTAATTAATTAGATTAGGTACAATTACAAAAATCATAAAAATAAATGAAAGATAAATGCAACATCACATATAAGATAACATAAAAACAACTGGTACCATAAGGTATCCATAAATCTACATCCACTGCACATGTTGCAGGGTATGTAATACAATAACTGAAAAGAAGTACACATGATAGCTATGAAGAACTGATACAAAGATATAGGATCAAAAAGAAGAAGAAGAAGAGAAAGAAGAACACAACTTCATCAATGAAGATCAAGAATGAACAACCGCCACAGGGATCATCCAGCACTGGTACACGAACGTCGAAATCTCAAATGGAAAAAGAATCACTACCACCTGACCTCGTGAACCTAAATGGTCCACTCCCACCGTGCTGAGGAGATAAAAACATATCCCACTCGGATAACAAAAATCAAATAGATCAAGCTAAGGAAAGGATATTGAAAGCTCTCTACTCAAGGTATACATAAATAGTGCAAGGGAAGACTCATTAATCCAGAGGCATCTGAAACATGAAGAATAACTATGGAGGAGATTTAGGCTACATACTATGGGAGTGTCATCACATGGATGACTACTTGAGTTACCCTGGACTGGCCTCTCTAGACCCCAGACCCTCAAGCGTCTATCAGGTTGAGTTACCCTGGACTTGCCACTCTGGACCCTAGACCCTCAACATAATCCATGCGGAACCAGAATATCAATCTTGTATTTTAATGTTATACCCCAAGTTTTATTATTAGGTTATCACTTATTAAATCAACTTACGATAGGTTACCCTGGTACTGGCCCCTTTTGAGCCCCAGACCCTTATTGTAAGTCACTCCCCTAAGATGCACCTATTTAACCTCTCTTAGGCTCACAAATCTCACATAGAACAATTAGGTATACAACCAAGTAATCCAAGATCCAGTTTCACTCACAAAAAATTGATATGATTACAAAGATATCATAAACATAATACAAAGCAACATGAGTCCATATGATCAAATCAGATGATGATCAAAAAATACACACACATCAAACATAATGCTGAAATCATGAACAACTGATACAAACCCCGGCCTCTATTTCCCCCCTAGGTCTTCTAGTACCCAATATCATAGTATACACAAGAAGACACATTAGGCACAAAGACTACAACACTCACATCATAAAGAACTAAAATTGATCTATAAGTATTTACATTCCATTTTAAGCATAATTGAATCCAAGTATATAAACAATGAAACCCACTAGGAAAATTTGAACATAATCATTACAATAATAACATAAATAGAGAATATTCCTTAAAGATTACCTAAGAATCTAATACAGTGAAAACGCCCAATTTCAGTAGATGCACTCCAACTTTTTTTGATGATTGAACGCTTAGAAATTAGTCTAAGCGGTGTAGGAAAGCCTATAAGACCCAATGTATAAATATATACACAAACCCACAATTGCATAATAAACATCAAACTAAAAGAAAAAAAAACCTAACTGCTCCAAACAAATATTGATTTACAGATATATATCCCAGCATATATATATAATCCAAAATAATATAAAGCCACTATTAAATCTCATTTAATATAAATTTATTGAATTAAAATAAAATCTAACCAAAACAAATAGATTTAGTTTAATTCGAAAATAAACTTATTGTACGAATTTAAATATAAATTACTTTCAAGATAAAAATGAATTAAGTAAATTATAAACTAAATAAATTATAAAATTACATAAATTATAAATAAAATAAAATATAAACTAAACTAAATTAAATTATGTTTAAATTAATCTAAATTAAAAATGAAAATTTAAAAAAATAATAATAAAGAAACAAAGTCAAGGCGGGGATGTGGCAGCCCCCACCGTCTCCCCCTTATCCTCCCCTACCGTGCACAAGCACAGACCTGCGTAGGCAGGGTACCCTACGCACGACAAAGTACACTACCTTGCACAATGTACCTGTCTTGTGCAGTGAGCCCTGCGCAGGTAGTAGGGGGCAGGGGTAAGGTGCCCCCCCCCCCCCTTAAAAAATAATATAAAGTATTTTTTTTTATTTTTTTTTTATAAATAAAAACAAAACAATTTCTTTTACAATGCATTTTTTTTTAATACTTTTTTTTTAATAATTTACTAATTAAAAGAAACAATTTCTAAAAGCATAATAAATTATTATTATTTTGTTTTAAAATTTCATTAAATAGAAAAAGAAGATGTATTTATATTTTTTTTTAATAGGACAAAAAATACCAGTCCCTATTTTATAAAATTTTGAATAATATTTCAAATGCCCATCTCCTAGATTCTCATGCAAAGAATATATACTCTTTTAGTCTTATTGGTCTGTCCATGTAATGTAAAGGACTGTATATTTTCCAGCTAATATTTTTTTAAACCAGAATAGAATTTTTTACTAAAATTGGGTTTTTATCCTAAGGTAGATTTATTTTTCAAACCCTATAGTCGGACTATTGTCCAGATTTAATAATTCATTTTGTAAGAAATCTATAAACAATCTTTTAACAAAATTTTGCCAGAGTAACGGTACAGTGCCAAATTGTAATAAAATGTAAAAACCAACTAAACAAGGATTTTGTAAATACCCAGATATAAGAAATACACAGATCTACCTAATGTAATGCATAGAAATTTATACAAGCAGATAAAGACAAATAACTGTGAAAACAAATCTGACAGGCAAAATTCAATGCCTACCTCAGATCCAAAGCTAAAAATTGAAAAATGGAAACCCTTGTAGATCTGAAGACATAATTCCCTCCAGAATCAACCCAACCTGCAGATCTGAAAACTATGTAGAAAACAGGCACGTGATCCAGATGCACAAGCAAAAATCACACAATCTCAAATTGCCAAAAGAATCTCAAGATTCCAATTCCAAACCCTCTCCACACAAATTTCCTCCAAAACTTGTCTAATCTAAAAAAGAATGCAATTTTTTTTCCTAATAGGAATTTAATTCCCCATTTCATGCAACCCTAAAGACAACTCAAAAGTTAACTCACAGTTCAACTCCAAAACAAAAATTGAGGGAAAATCCAATTAATAAATTAAAAACACTTTTTAATGCACAACTCAACTTTAACTTTTTAAAACAAGTTGATTACTTTTGAGAACAATTTAATTTTAAATTAATATTAATGCACATGTTATAATAAAAACTCATATTAAATAGATTAAATATTTAAAGCATCCTAAGTCCATGCAATTAAATATTTAATCATTTAATAATGCACATAAACATAATTAAATCTAATCACCAATTAAATAGTTTAATTAATCCAAATAATCAAATAATTGACTTTAGATTAATTTTCTCAATTAATCATTAATTTAATAATCACATAAAATCACTCACACAAGCAATAAAACAACTAAAATCAAAATGACATAAAACTAAACAATCTCAGGAGAAGGGATCCACGAATTCCTATCAACCAAACAAATTCGGATAGGGTAGTCAAACTGATACTTGTCCAATCCTAGGACAAATGGGCTTAGGTTAGGGTTTTAGATCCGTGTTATCTTCCATCTCTTACCATTTGAGATATTGCGATAAGGCACGCTCATCCTGACAATTTAGGGAAGTCGATGCCCGGTACCTACCAACCTGCATACAACACATGCATGTACATACATATATAAATATATAACAGACAATGGCGGGGATCGGCCAATCGTGTGGATCTTGCAAGCAAGTAACTACGACTCCGTCCCTCAACCACATCAAGCACGTCAAACATAAATATAAAATAAACACATCTACCATACACATGCAAGTATGGGGTCAGTAAAATCATAAGTATCAATGATTTCCTAACATATAATCTATCGTCCTAAAATAATCTTAACATTTATAAAATCGGGCTAAGGGCGGGGTACTACATGAGACATAGGAAGGCATAATATTATGACAAGTGTCGTAATCTTTTGCCATGATAATCAAGAGATAACTTATCACCCATATAAGGGGGAAAATTGAAAGTGTCACATGTTCACTGAAGGTGGATCACCCTCCAAAGTGGACTATGCGTAACATGTCCAATAAAGGTGGAAGGTGATACGTGCACTAAAGGTGGAAGTCTCACTTAAGGTAGAAAAGTCATAATGTGGTAATACCATTGAAAGTGGGAATATTATTTTGTGGTCCCCAAGTAAACATAAGTATATATGTGTTTAGAACCTAGGAGAATGAATCACTAGATGCAACAATTAAACACACCAACACCCCCCCTTAAGTGCAACTTAGGAAGAGATTATACAAAATGTAAGAAGGGTCTCGACTACTAGGCCATATTAGATACCCATGTACAAATGCAATGTAATCTCTCACAAAGGGAGGAAAATCAATGAGAAAAAAATACTCCCCAAAAGAGAGATTGAAATATTAAAAACTCTCAAAGAAGAATGAGAAGGACAAAACCCCACATGAGGAAAAAGCCTACCCCTCCCCCCCCACAAGAGAGGAGAAGAGAGACCAAGTATCCCCCTGAATATAGAATGTACACCAATAATAGACACTCCAAACTAGATGAAGAAGATGCTCCACGATCATTGAACAATGTTTCTCTCCTTAGGAAGAAACAAAACCACATATGTATGAATGAAGTCTTCCCCAATTATGAAAGGAATATGTAGGAAGAAATCTCAAGATGTATGTAATCTCTAAAACCTACTTGAGTGGCCCCATGTCAATACAAACAAGTGCTCCCTCCAAATTAGATGTACTAGGTCACACTGCTGAAAAAGACAATCTAGGATCTAGTGAAGATGAATGTAGAACAATATACAAAGGCTTAAGTATCTCCTTAGAATATAAAGAGACCTCCTCCAAATATGGGTCCAAAGTATACACACATGTCAAACTGTGAAGGGTGATCATGTAGAGAATGAAGAAGAGGTTCAAATTTTCCCCTCTCAACAATTGAAGAAGGACCATCTCCATCAAAGAGAAGATGAATATCACCAATTATGTCTCTCAAATATGCTAGATGGGACTCCACAAAAAAACCTACAATGGTTGTCAAGTAGTCATCTCAAGGAACTATGTCTGGCAGACTATATATTTTGTTGCGTTGAATCACAAGAACCCAAAGTTGTAGCAACACAAGCATCATTAGGAGCAACAATAGATCTAATCTCAATAGGAGGAGGTGGAATGCAAGGCTCAATAATTAGGTCACATGTGAGAATACCTAAGTTTAAGTAACCATATTTCTCCTCAAGATCTGTGTCCATGCTAGAAGTGTGATCATCATTTGAAGAATCAATGTCATCAATAGAGACAAAGTCTGAAAAGGAGTACAACCGAGATGCATGATCCACCACCCCAGTAGCAACAATAGCTCCACTCTCTAATGATAATTGAATCAAGAGTGAACTCCACAATCTTCCTCGCAACACCATGAGTGATCTAATAGATGGAAAGGGATTATTTGTCAAGTGAGGTACACACAATATGTTATTGAAGGTGTCATCCCTAATATCAATAGATCATTTCCCAATCACATTCATATATGTATGATTTCCCATCAAAATAAGTGGCATGTTGCAAGGCTCAAATAGATAGAACATAGACTACGAAGATGCCTTGTGATGAGAAGCCCCTGAATCTAGAAATTGTTTCCTTGAATCATGACTTGTAGTAAGGTGAACCCACAATAGTGGGTTACACTTTTTTGCCTGAATTGACATTGAAATGTACATTTTAAAAAAAATTCACTTTCGGACGTATATTGTCACTAAACCATTACAAACTGGAAGATGAATTAAATTAGAGTCTTTTAAGATTTACTATCTAGATTCTAAATATATATTTTTTGAAAAAAAATTAATTGATTTGAATCCATTTTTCTATCTCCCTTGAAAACTAGTACGTTGTTGAAAACGTCATTTTTAAAGAGACACTTATTCCATAGAGCGTGACTTTTTTTTTCTAAAATAGATATTAGGTTGATTCTTTTGAATTTTGTTTTGTAACATCTATATCTAATGTCTGCAATTGGTTCCATGACTTTATCCTCAGTATTTCATATTTTACTAACGTTTGAAGTTGATTTAACCATAATTTTGACATATGTTCATTCCATAGATTGTAACTATTAAAGTTGATGAGTAAACGACCCACAACTCTCAAAAACACTTGCATGCAAACACCTATCACAGAGAGAGAGAGAGAGAGAGAGAGAGAGAGAGAGAGAGAGGCATGCACAGATCAATCCATGAGAGAGGAGAAATCATTGATGTGCAAAAACAAAAATTGCAATTCAATAATGAATAATCTATTACAATGTATTATCCTCTACTATGAAAACAAGAAAGATCAATCCTTATAAAAGGAGATCAAAACCCTAAAAAGGTGAACAAACCTAGGTTGCATGATAATAATTAATAAAACAATTAATTATTATATGCCTAAAGTTTAGCTTAAGTAGAAAGAGATAATAAGTGACTTAGTAATTAAATCAATATGATTTAATTAATAAGTAAAAACTTTATTACTCTAACACCCCCCCCTTAAGATAAACTTTGGGAGAAGCTTAAAACCTAGAAACAAGTACTTAAAGCAAATGTGTCCTGACAACAAAAGGCCTGATCAGGTACCCAAGTATAAAAGAGAGTCTATAAAGTGGAGACATAGAGAAAACCACATGGGAAAAACTATACTCCAAAAAGAGACAAAGACTAGTCTGAATGACTGAAGAAGCCTCCAAAACTAGGAATGTTCCAAAAAATAGGAACAAGGATGAACATGTACAACATCACTCACGCAAGAAGCTGCAAAATCTGTCAAGAAGTAACTGTTGATTTGAAGATCCTCCACTGAATTATGACCAAGCAGAGAAGACTGTAATCTGCATGAGTGCTCTCAAATGACACTACTCGAATAAGGAGGCAAACAACTGAAGTCGAAGATACAAAATACCATAATTTTTACGAGTGTCTTCAAATGACACTACTCGAATCAGAAGGTAAACAAAGGCAAACACCTGAACTCAAAAATACATATGACATAAAAACACCAAAAGTCTGAAGAGCTGATCAATAAAAGCTGGAAGAGTGCATCCAAAAACATGAAAGAAAGAGTGTCCATATGGTAAATGATCTATCTCACCGAAATGCATAGGTACCCAACCACTGCATCCACCTAGTACATAGAATCAAATACTGAATACATAGCTCACACTATCAAGCCAAAGAAGCAGTAAAACCAATAATAGAAACCCCCCATAATGCTGACAAGGGAGTAATGACAGGTACACTAAAAAGATTGTCCAATATGAACTACATGATGAAGAAGAATTTGAAACATCAAAGGTGCAAAGAGAGTACAAACACATATAGAGATACCTGAGGCTAATGTCATTGGAGGAACACTCACATGACAAAAGTAGACGGCAAACATCAAAACCCCCCTATACCCTTATAATGGAGTACAAGTACATAAAGCACAAACATGTGCAAGATCCCATACATGCAATAGAATGACACTTTATCTCAGTGCGTGTGCAAAAAAAATGCTACAAAAGTGAAGTATACATTGCTCAAAGAAGAGAGAAGGTTTTTGAAACAAAAGAATAGCCTAAGAAGAGTCATTCCTCAAAGGGAAGATATCCCAGGATCTGAAACATCCAAGATATCCACCAAATTGCAAAAATGAAAGAATCTGAATAAAATATAACTAAAGCATAATCTGGAAAAATGACTCAGCACTGGAAAGGTCTTAGAACAAGATTTCCAATGATATGTCGTTTGCCCAAAATGGAGTCCAAATGCGCAAGATAGAGCTCTCGGAGTGCAAAACTGAACATCTGACTTTGACAGTAAAAAAATATCATCAAAAAAGAAAAATTAGAAATTCAAAACTCCAGAGTTGGATAGAGCTGAGAACCATCTTTTCAATGATATCTCATTTTCCCGATTTCGACACAATATGCTCAAATTATGAGCAAAATACCAATTGTTGCGTTGGAGGGCCCAAAAATGGTGCAAATGATGCTGATGTCAGCAAATGACAGGCTTAAATTTAATGGCCAAATAACTGTTGCCACCAATAAAATAAATATTTTTTTTGGAAATCATCGTACAACATTGGGATGCATGTCAGGGCCATACAATTTTTGCCTCGATTTGCATGCTAGGGGCATTCAATTTTTGCCTCAATTTGCATGCCAGAGTGGTACAATTTCTACCTCAATTTGTGTGCCAAGGCTGTATAATTTTTGCCTCAATTTGTGTGTCAGTCCGTATAATTTTGCATCGATTTGTGTGTCAAAGTCGTACGGTCTGGCATGCAAAAAATTTTGCCTAAGAATGCAATGACGTCTGAATTGGACGTGCCTTATATGGATCTTGGGGGTTCTTGGCCACTGCGAGCTGAACAGTGAGGTCTGTTTGAGCAAAACATACTCCAAAATACCAGTGACTGCCCCAGGATCCATGTCGGGGTTGGTTGCAAATTTGTTTTGCCATAGATTCCAACTTTGTCCAAATTGGACAAATTTTATATGGATCTAGGGCTTCTTGGATGCTTTGAATGCAACCGTGAGGTCCATTTGAAGCCAAGATGACCAGAAAGAGAGCCCCCCCCCCATATTCAATAGAAAAACCCTCTGAAATGTAGATCTAACAAACACAAGCGAATCTCTCAGGTTGAGGACAGGAGCAAACAGATCTGAAGTTCTGATACCATATTGGAGTTGATGAATAAACAACCCACAACTCCCAAGAACACTTGCATGCAAACACCTGTCACAGAAAGAGAGAGAGAAGCAAGAAGCTAGAGAGGCCTGAACGTATGAATCCACGAGAGAGGAGAAATCATTGACGTGCAAAAACAAAAATTGCAATTGAATAATGAATAATCTGTTACAATCTATTATGAAAACAAGAGAGATCAATCCTTATAAAAGGAGATCAAAACCCTAAAAGGGTGAACAAACTTAAGTTGCATGATAATAATTAATAAAGTAATTAATTATAATATGCCTAAAGTTTAGCTTAAGTAGAAAGCGATAATAAGTGACTTAGTAATTAAATCAATATGATTAAATTGATAAGTAAACACTTTATTACTCTAACAATAACTTGTTATCTATTTGTCCATTTTTTAAAATATATATATATATATAGAAAGAAGACTTCAATACCTAGTGCATAGATATTTTTCAGAATTTCTTTTTTCTCTTGTTTACTATTTTTTCATAAGAGTCGAACACAGAGGTTGATATGTGGTGAAATATTTATATCTAGTAAAACTAAAAATGTGAAGCCATAATAAACTTAATATATATTAACATTATAATCATTGGAAAGACTTTTTTGAGTAGTACCATACTGCATAGATAGGTTTGTCAAATGAATTCATTTGATATACCAAAAGCTAAAGTCAATGTGATTTTTTGTCATCATTTTAGTAGGCACGAAGGAGACTCCATTGCAGGTATGACTAATGAGTATATGTTAGGAATAGTCTCAATTATCTACAAGTTTCAATTCTTTATCCAATTAAGTATACTTAAACATAAAGCATAAATACAATGAAAAAACACTTGAACACAACACCAATATTTTGGTTACGGGGAAACCCAAATAGGTAAAAACCCCAGTGGGACTTGATACCCACTAATATTTTGTACTAGTGTACAATGATCCTTGCTAGAAGATCCTTTACCCTGTTAGGAGTAGCTTTACAATATATTAAGTACAATAGACCTGGTTAAGGGTCGGACCCTGTTAGGAGTCTTTTACAATTGTCCCTATTAGGGGAGAGGACGCACTATCTGAGAGCTCACTGCTCAAATGGGCGAAGGCTACAACCTTCTGAATAACAAATATACACTATATCTGGATCTTGGTGAACTACGCTTTGACTTCTTGTCTGGATCAATTCCAATGAATAGCACAAGTACTTTACTTGGTCACATAGACCTTCTTCTGATGGCTCAACACTTCGCACACTCTGCTCTGCTCTACTTAATCAACCATGAACCACACTCCAGCAATCACAAATGATTGCCTATAAATATCTTTCCTCTAAATGATATAATCAAGTTGGCCTGTTAGAAACACCTTGAAATCATATTAGAGAAATCATAATAAACTCCAACAAATATTCTGTCGGCTCTATTATGCATGCAACTCATTCTACGACCTATCTAATAAAATAATTGTAGATGCATGCTACACACTGTCGGCTCTACCAAAACAACTGAAACTTTTTCTGTAAGCTTAATTAACTCATGCGCTTGTAATCGAACATCAAAAACACTTCTCCAAGATTAAATCCAAGGGCGCATACCCTCAAGATAGGTGCATACCCTCAAGAACCAATAGAATCTATGTTGGCTCTTCTAAACAAACACAAGAAACTGCTACTTGTGAATAGCGACTGCATAACTTCGCTTGGGTTCATCATCAGACTATGCGTCCATAAACTTAACATCACTAACATGTCTTTAACATATATCCAAGGGCGCATGCCCATAGGACAACTATACAAACAACCATACACAGAACATTGTCTGTTACTCTGTCAGGAACACTGCTGACACCAACTGCAATATAACTATCTGTGCTAACAGTTAACCTATGCACCCATGATATCATGATGATATCATGTCCATGCTATATATACTGAAAACTTACTATATAAGACTTCCACGCATGCTACTTTCCATATGTTGTCATCAATGACAAACATACAGTCAGTACTGGCCTGCTGGCAAATATCCAACAATCTCCCCCTTTGGCATTGATGGAAACATGTGGAATGAAAAACCATCACTAACTCAAATGAACATTTCTTTTATAACATTCTCCATTTCCTCTTCAAAACTCCCCCAAAGATGAATCCTCCATCTGCTGCAATATTTACTAATATTCTCCATTTCCTCAATTGTACTGCTATCATAACTGAATGTTGCTCCCCCTTAGTACATTACTCCTTTTTTAACTTATGTTTTTCATGACTCTATATATACTCCCCCTTTGACATCAATGGCAAAGGGCATCATTCATTGTAAGCACCGGTACTACTCCTGAGGTAGAGTAGTCAACCTTCCACCAGTCCCAAAGGATTGATGCCTTTCCTTCTTTCCTCTAAGTAGAAACAGGGAAGTGAATGACTCCCAACTTCTCCCTGAGATACTCAAAAGTATCCTTAGGCAAGGGCTTTGTGAATATATCTGCCAACTGTTCTTTGGTACTCACATAGTCCAACTTGACTTCTTTCTCTGCCACTTTCTCTCTTAGGAAGTGATACTTGATCTCAATGTGCTTTGTCTTTGCATGCATCAGGGTTCTTTGACATATTGATAGTGCTAGTGTTATCATAGTGAATAACAATAGGATAATCAATCTGAATTCCAAAATCTTTTATCATCTGTTTGATCAAAACAATTGTAGAACAATTCAAGGCTGCTGCAACATACTTTGCTTCTACTATTGACTGAGAAATACAATTTTGTTTCTTGCTTGTCCAGGTGACAAGTCTATCGCCAAGAAACACTGCTCCACTTGAAGTACTCTTTCTGTCATCAACACATCATGCCCAATCTGCATCAGTGTACATATGAAGCTCAACATTTTCTGAATTAGGATACCATAGACCATAATCTATAGTGCCCTGCAAGTATCTGAATATTCTTTTTACTGCCATGAGGTGACTTTGTTTAGGCTCTGTTGCAAATCTTCCAACTATGCCAACTGCATTTGAAATATCAGGTCTAGTCTGAGTAAGATATATGAGTTTACCAATCATAGACTTATACAATGTTATATCTACTGTTGGTGAGTTATCTTCTTTTGTAAGCTTGCATCCAGTGATCATAGGAGTTCCTACTGGCTTGCAATCATCCATCTTGAATTTCTTCAGTATCTCTTTCACATACTTTGATTGATTAATGAAAATTCATTTTTATGTCTGCTGCACATTTGGTCCCAAAAAGTACTTGATAGGACCAATCATACTCATCTCAAACTCATTCTCCATTTCTTTGGCAAATTCAGCATTGTGTTTGTCATTACCTCCAAAGATAATGTCATCAACAAATATAGCTACAAGAAGAAAATCTTCAGATGTCTCTCTAATGAATAGATTACAATCTGCTGCTCCTTTCTTGAAACCAATCTTTGTTAAGTATCCATCTAGTCTCTCATACCATGCTCTAGGAGCTTGCTTAAGTCCATAGAGGGCTTTCTTCAATCTGCATACCATATTAGGTCTGTCTGATAAGGTGAATCCTTCTGGCTGCTCAATGTATACTTCTTCTTTCAAGTCTCCATTCAAGAATGCTGATTTGACATCCATCTGATAAACTTTGAAGTTTTTAACTGTAGCATAAGCTAAAAATAACTTAATAGCTTCTAATCTACTCACAGGTGCAAATGTGTCTAAATAATCAATGCCTTCTCTTTGCGCATATCCTTTACATACTAATCTTGCTTTGTTTCTTACTACTGTACCATCTCCATTCATCTTATTTCTGAATATCCACTTTATTCCAATCACATTTTTATCACTAGGTCTAGGGACCAGTTCCCAAGTGTCATTCTTAACAATCTGATCAAGTTCTTCTTTCATAGCATCATGTCAATCTGAATTATTTCAAGCATCTTCAACACTTAAAGTTTCAATCTGAGATAGTAAACATACCGCTTCATTGCTAGCTGAGTTCTTTGCTTGTGATCTTGTTAATACTTTGCCGCTCTAATCTCCAATGATGTTTGCCTTGGAATGATTTCTTGATGTAAACTTTGAAACTCTAGGTGATGATGACTTATCAGCCTTAGGAGTATTTTCTTCACTTGTCTCGGGATCATTGAATAACACATCAATACTGTCAAACATTTCTTCAATAACTATCTCACTAGTAGAGGGTCTAGGTTCTTCTTCAATCATAGGTGAGTAATCATGATATCTTTCTTGAATCATAAACTTTTCATCAATCTTTACATGAGCACTTTCAATGATCTTTTTCAATCTTAAATTGAAACATCTATAAGATTTACTTTTAGTAGAATAACCAAGAAAAATACATTCATCACTTCTTGCATCAAACTTACCTACTGCTTCATCCCTCTTGATGTAGCACTTGCTTCCAAAGATTTTGAAGTATTTTACTATGGGAACATTACCAAACCATAGCTCATAAGGTGTTTTGTCTGCGCCAGGCCTCAATTGAATTCTATTGATGGTATAGACTGCTGTATTGACCGCATCTCTCCAATAGGTGTGTGCAACTTTTCCTTTTATCATAATGGTGTGCACTATATCAAGAATGATCCTATTCCTTCTCTCTACAATTCCATTCTATTGAGGGGTTCTAGGTGCACTTAACTATCTCTTTATGCCATGTTCTTAATAGTATTCATAAAATCTATCAGAGGTGAATTCTCCTCCTCTATCTGATCTCAAGCACTTTATCTTTAGTCCAGATTCATTCTCAACCTTAGCTTTGAATCTTTTGAACTTATCAAATTCTTCTGACTTGTTTTTTAAGAACGCAACCCACATCATCCTAGTATAATCATCAACAAACAAAATGAAATACCTTTCACCATAGTATGATCTTGTTTGAGTTGGACTACATAGGTCTGTATGAATCAGATCCAACTTGTTCTCAATTGAATTCTGTTTGCTCCTGAATGAATTTCTCACATGCTTCCCCATCACAAATTCCCTACATATAGTATGAACTGGTTTTGCTATGCTAGGTAGATCTCTTACTGCCTTAACATTGCTTATCTTTACTATGTTATCAAAATTGATATGACATAGTCTTCTATGCCATAACCAACTGTCATCAACTTTAGCAACAAAACAACTTGCTTCTGAATTGAGCTGAAAAACATTACCTCTTGTCTTTGTGCATGATGCAATCATAACACCACCTTTGTTGTTAATGATGCATTTGTCATCTTTGAACTCCAACTGATAGCCTTTTCCAAGTAACTGTCCAACACTGAGAAGGTTATGTTTCAAACCATCAACATAAAGAACATCATCAGTATTGTTCTTTCCATCCAAAGTGATGGCTCCTCTACCAACTATAGGTTTAGGAGTGTTGTCTCCAAATCTGACCATACCTCCATTGTATTTGTCCAAACGAACAAACCTGCCTTTATCACCTATCATGTGATGTGAACAACCACTGTTTATACTCCAGTTTGTCCTTATGTCAACTTGTGAAATCAATGCTAGCTCTTGATTTACTTTCTCATCTTTAGGAACTAACTTACTATTCATCCTATCTAGAATAGCAATGAATCCAATTTCTTCTTCACCTGATTCTTCATCTGAAACTCCATCTCCAGCATAGTAGCATTCCTTAGAATACTTAGGCTTGTAATCCTTTTTGAACTTTTTAGCTCTGTTGGGACACTTAGATGCAAAGTGACCAATCTTATTACATGAAAAAACTTAAATGGTAATTAACCTTCATATTTTCCTTTTCCTTTCTTTTCTCTTTTGGCAACCATAGCAATAAAATCATCTAGTGTTTTATCTTCATCATCATCATCAAAATTACCAGAAGTGTTTGCAGATTTCTTACCATGAACTATTGCTTTGAAAGTTGTTTCACTCTTTGGTTCTGTCTTCAATCTTGAAATTTCAAAAGCTGAGATCTTGTTGATCAAGGTTTCTCTTTTGAAATTTGATGTAAGCTGTATGGTCTCATCAAGGATGTTGATCTTGCTTTCATATTCTGGAGTAAAAGTAGTCATTACTTTATCCATAATGTCCTCTTTTGATATCTCTCCACCATTGTTCCTGATTCCAGCAACTGCTTCATTAATCCTCTGATTGTAAGCTTTGATGTTTTTTTCAAGCAGCATCTCTAATACATTGTATCTTTTCTTCCATGTCTTTTTGCGCACATCCTTTGCTTGTTTGTCTCCTTCAAATGTGTCTTCTAGGTGCTTCCATATTTTATGGGTTGTATCTACCTTCTTTACTTCTGAAAATTCACCATCAGATAAGGCGTTGATAAGGGCTTCTTTAGCAATAGCATTATAATGAAACAATTCCTTTTGTGCGTCAGTAGCATCATCTTTTCCAAGGTCTTCTAAGGTGGGAATCTTGGCTGCTTTGATGGTTACATTAAAAACTTCAAAAGCAATGCACTGCAAATGGGTCACCATCTTGTTCTTCCAATCAAGATAATTCTGTCCATCGAACTTAGGACTTTCCTTCCTGAAGAACACCATCTGATCAACCTCAAGTTGTTAAACTTTCTCTCCGAGGCACTTGACTCCGATACCAATTGTTAGGAATAGTCCCAAGCGATAACTGAGAGGGGGGGGGTTGAATTAGTTATCTACAAGTTTCAATTCTTTATCCAATTAAGTATACTTAAACATAAAGTATAAACACAATGAAAGAACACTTGAACACAACACCAATATTTTGGTTACGGGAAAACCCAAAAAGGTAAAAACCCCGGTGGGACTTGATACCCACTAATATTCTATACTAGTGTATAATGATAATTGCTAGAAGATCATTTACCCTGTTAGGAGTCTTTTACAATTACTTTGTTAGGGGAGAGGACGCACTGTCCGAGAGCTCACTACTCAAATGGGCGAAGGCTACAACCTTCTGAATAACAGATATACACTATATCTGGATATTGGTGAACTGCACTTTGTCCTGTTGTTTGGATCAGTTCCAATGAATAGCACAAGTACTTTACTTGGTCACATAGACCTTCTTCTGATGGCTCAACACTTCGCACACTCTGCTCTGCTCTGCTTAATCAACCATGAACCACACTCCAGCAATCACAAATGACTGCCTATAAATATCTTTCCTCTAAATGATATAATCAAGTTGGCCTATTAGAACCACCTTGAAATCATATTAGAGAAATCATAATAAACTCCAACAAACATTCTATAGGCTCTATTATGCACGCAACTCATTCTGGGACCTGTCTAATAAAATAATTGTAGACGCATGCTACACACTGTCAGCTCTACCAAAACAACTGGAACTTTCTCTGTAAGCTGAATTAACTCATGTACTCGTAACCGAACATCACAAACACTTCTCCAAGCTTAAATCCAAGGGCGCATACCCTCAAGATAGGTGAAACTCAAGAACCAATAGAATCTCTGTTGGCTCTTATGAACAAACACAGGAAACTGCTACTTGCGAATAGCGACTGCATAACTTCGCTTGCATTCATCATCAGACTATGCTTCCAACATCACTAACATGTCTTTAACATATATCCAAGGGCGTATGCCCATAGGACAACTGTACGGACAACCATACACAGAACACTATTTTTTACTCTATAAAGAACACTGCTGACACCAACTGCAATATAACTGTTTGTGCTAACAGTTAACCTCTGCGCCCATGATATCATGCTGATATCATGTCCATGATACATATACTAAAAGCTTATTGTATAAGACTTCCACGCATGCTACTTTCCATATGTTGTCATCAATGACAAACATACAATCAATACTGGCCTGCTAGCAAATCTCCAACAGTATAGAGGTTATATCAAAGATTTTTTGATCTAAGAGGCTTTTATCTAACCATTTTTAATTAATTCCTTCAAATGGAACCTCTCAAAGATTAAATCATCATATTTTCTTAAAAATGTGTTATTTCAACAAAAATCAGCACATTGTGGACAGAGATGAGGATCCTAATGTCAATTCTGTCAGGAAGCAGAAAAAAAGGAAGAACATTGAAAAGATAATAAGGAGGAAGGACAAGAGGAGGGGAAGGATAGTGAAGAGGAAGAGGAGAGTCAAGGGAGAGAGGATGACCACGAGCAGGACTGTGATGATCATGGGACTGACCAGTACACCTGCAAGATCACAGATAAAGAAAAGAGTGTGGTCTAGAGAAATTTTCATAATGTTTCTGTCAAGATGGGTCTAAAGAGGGAAATGATGAAAACTTTGGTTAAGGAGAATAAGGAGGGAAAAATTCAAATGGAGGACCTTATTGAACCTGCCCTGGTTATTTTGAGCAACATCACAAAAGAAAACCCTCAGATGGATGTGCTCAACAATGCTAAAAATAGTGTTATTGATAGCTATAGAACTACTAAATGGACCTACCACGAAATCCAAGAGTTAAAATTCAGGGTGGGCAGACTGGAGAGGGAGGATAGCAGTAGCAAGATCAGGCTTACTGAGGAGAAGAATGATATGGAAAATAAAATGGATGAAGTGAAGAAAAGAGTTCAAAGCGTGGAGGGAACCTTGCAAAAAATCGTTGAACAAAGCTATAGCATTCTCAAAGCTTCAAATGACAACATAAAGGTGTTGATTAGTAAAATAGAGGAACATAGGGGTAGCAAGGAGGAGTCTCCCAATAGCGGTAAAGATAAATCTCTGGAGGATGGTCCGAGGAAGAGAACCAGATCCAGCACTATGAAGGACACCCAGGAACCTGATAAAGATCTATCTGACCTTACGGAGGCGGCAGATAAGGCATCTTAGCTTGAGATTCGTGCGGGGGAGATCCTCAGAGAGTTTGCCTAAGCCTCTCTCCTGGCTTTATGCCTGTCCTGATTTTTTGTTTCTATCCCTGATTCTATTTTCTGGTTTTATCGTTTGCTTGCTGGTGGACTATGACTGTTTATTTTTTTGCTATGGTTTCTTTGTTGTTGTAAACTTTCAATGCTATATCTCTGTTAACCTTTAACTCTGTAAGGGTTTCAGGGCCCCATTAAAACCTATTTTCCTTAATCAAAAACAAAAATCAGCATGTTCGAAAAAAGTGTAACCCACTATTGCCCTAGAAGTGTGACTCGTTTACTTATCAAATTATATTTGTTGTGAAGAAGAATCTGAAGTAGACATTCTTGAAGGAAAACTGATTCTATTCTTCTCAAGATGTTTCAATCCATTAATATCCTTCTTATAAAAATAGTGTCCTTTATGTCATGTCTTCTTGCAATATGCACAAGTAGGATTCTCCTTATTAGGTGATTTCCCCCCTAGGAGAGGATGGAGGATATCCTTGTTGAGGAGAAGAAAATTGTGCTCTATCCTTGTGTGGCTTAGGCTTTGATTATTTTTTCTTCTGGTTGGATCCTTTCTCATGACTAGCCACCAAAGCATGTGACTTGGATGACTTAAGAATACCCATTGTGTTCAACTTGCTTTCTCAAGCATCAACATCTATGTCAATGAATCAAAGGATGGTGTAGTAAAGACACTCCCCATAGTCAATCGATGAGTTTGGAAACTAGAAATAAAAGTTGCATACCTTGAAGGAAGTTTCCCCAACAAATTGAAGACCAACTATACATCCTTTTTCTCAATGCCACAATCTTTGAGTTGTGCTCTTAGCTCATTTTCCTTACTTAGATAGTCTTAAATTTTTATCAAAGTTCTTAGGATCCAAGCTTAGAAGTTTTCTATCAAGTGTGTATCCTCTAATCTAATCAACTTGACCATTGTTGGTAGACAGTTTTGTCACTACAGATGTTTATATGAAAATGACCATGTTCGCCCAAAGAGCAGTGACAACCGCACCAATAGTTAGAGAGATTGAAATCCGATCACGATCAAATCACAATATTCCTCTGTAGAGAGGGGCAACTCCTCCGTATGATGGGGGTATTTGGTATTTTGTGTACTTTTAACCTAACAATACATAAGGGAGAAAGCATAAAACTAAAACAAGATGAACAAAAGAAACCTCAATGATAGACATATGAATACTGTGTAGGATTTCACAACAAATAATGATTACAAAGGGGTTTAAGCACATAATGCAATGATGACAAAATGTGGATAACAAATCTTGACATATGAAAAGATAGGCTATTCCAACATATTCACATCAAGATACCAAGAAATGAATGCATTTCATCACATCGATTACATAGGTTAGAAAGACCATTGGATTTCACCATTACATAAAGAGATTACCAACTTCAACATACAAAGAATTAGCATTAATAACTCATGAATACATTCGAGACATACGATTAAATGCATTCTTCATTATTTCTTTGAAAATATACAAGTTCGAAAACACTTTTGTACATAGTGTAAACCCAAAAGCCTATTTGGAAATTTCTCCATAGTATCCCCTCTACAAAAAGTCCTCCTTGATATTGCAAAAGCCTTGTATTTATAAACATTCTTAGAATAGCTACCCAAGTAACTACTTAGGATAACCACTTCGGATAACTACCTACGTGGTCACTTCAAGTAAATATATGAGCGGATACTTTTAATAACTAACTGTTTGAAGACAAGTTAGGATTTACCTAACTTTTACAAAAAATAATCCCAAAGCTAACTTTTACAAAAAATAATCCCAAAGCTAACTTTTTGTTTACAATGAGTGACATTAGACAAAACCAAGACATTGGTGTTGTCGAGATGAGCTCAATGTCTTTTTCTTTGCTCCTCAAGTTACCTATTTATCAACAACTTAACCTGCAAGGAAACATATTCCAACTATATTTGTTAGACACCCTTTTCTTTCCCTGAGTTAAATGTATTTACCAAGTGTTTGCAAAAGTTTTTATTATCCATCTATGTATGTGTCATTTAGTCTTTAATCGTCTTGTCATAGGTTAGTACCTTCATCACTGACATAAAGAAATAATCTTTCACCAACAACCTTTCTCTGAGAAGATTCACTCTTATCTATATCAGCATAAAGCTTTTATTGACACTTGAAGCATAGTTGTCAAATATCTTGGAAATATTTTCCATTGTATAATATCCTATATATTGCCCATTCTTGCTTGGTATCCCTTTGAGGCAATAAGAAATGAGAAAAGTTGGACCTCTTTGTTGCGAAGTTTGCTCATATCCATCAATTATTAAATTCCATGAAATGACATCTCTTATTTGTCTCTGAGACTGTTATGTGTCATGTTTTACTTTATATTCTGAATGCGAGTGTTACATTAATACTGCCCGAGAGCTTTGAAATTATTTTCTACGAGTCAATTATAACTCTGTAATACTGCATTCCATGAGATAACACATTTTTGAAGCTTTATATCGAAATCCCTTCTTATAGAACACGGATTTAATGGATGTCTATTCATTGTTTCAAAGTTTCCATTTTGACACGAGCAAGGAAGATGTTTGTGAGAATCCAGTAATTTTGTCTACTAAGCAGTTCAAACTTAAATATCTGTCAAAAGTTTCCCTTTATCAATATGCTTTGATGTATGCTCATGTCTCAGTCCCAAAGCTCTCATTTTATTGTGCAAGGATGTTAACAAATTTTGAAGACATCGGTACTGTTCGTGCCATTAGATTTGCTTGAAAGTTTGTAAAACCGTCTTCGACAAACACATTATGTAGTCATTGTGCTGCATGTGATGTCATCTCTTTGAAGCATTTCGTCAAACAATTTGTGCCTTGTGTATTCCTCCACATTTTGCATGTGTGTCCGGCAATCATTGCGGACCATGAGATCACATGTCTTGGTGCAGTCTGTCAAACAATTTCTGGGTATTGGCTGTGATTCCACATTTGCATGTATGTCTATGCACGCGGCTGCAAATATAATATTTAACAAAATTCCCCGTCCTTTTAAGTCCCATCGGTGTCCGTACATGTTTCAAACCTCCTTTATTGGCACAAGCGGATAAGTTTCGGGGAAAGGTTGTAGAATTGGATTTACGCTTGCTAGTTGCATCTGCTCTGAAGTTTCTAAATCCTTACAAAAAAAACGATTTTATCTACACCTCTTGCAACCATTGCATTCGATGAGACAACATTACCTTTGGGGTATTTTGTCAAACGATTTGGTGGTGTTGTCTTTGATTCCACGTTTTTACATGTTCACCACATCATCTTCAATTATAAATTCTAACAAAAACGCTCTTTCTAATGTGCTTTGGTGAAGGTCTATAATCTGTTCCAATGCTTCAGATTGGGCACGGGCAGGGAGAACACTGAGACAAGTTGAAGAATTTGGCATATTGCCTGTGGCTATATTTTCTTTGAGAATTCCTAAATTCTTTTCAACAGAGCTATTTTCTGTAGATCTTGAGACTCACCACACTACATGGAACGACATCTCTTTGAGGCCGCACTGTGAAACAGTTTGAGTGCCATGTCTTTGAATTTAAATTTTGCACGCATATGCACGAGAGCATCTCCAACTATAATATCTTTGAGCCAACATGCTTTGTGCCTTTAAAATGCTACCACATCTTGCATATTTATCACAGTCGCTACAAATGCAACATTTACACGAAAATCCCTTCATCCATTATTGGCGCAGCAGTATAAATACTAGAAAACATTGTGGAATGCTATTTTATACCCGCCATCTGCATTCCCTTGGGAGTTTCTAAAGCCAAATCACTAAATTTGTTCTTTGCAAATCTTGCAATCATTACCTTCTTGGAGCCTTGTAATAATCCTTTAATAACGAACTTTCTTATCGGCTTCTTTGTTAACTTTTCTAACTTGGCCAAGTTCTTGTATGCATGTTTTCTTGAGCATTTCTAAAATATCTGATAAAACTCCATCATTGTGTTTTGATGGATGTCCATAATTTGGTGACTTTGTTTATCATTCCATACATTGCGTGCATGACTGTTCCTGCAGTTAAAATGACTGCACAACTATGAGAGGGTCATTCATTAGGTTACCCTACCAACAGTTCACGTGCCTTGGAGGTATCTTATGTTTACATGCACACCAACCAGTGATTATCGACTATTCCTTGGCCATGGTTCTACATTTTTAATGGATGCAAATTCTATCTCAACACTCCAACATCTGTACAGTCTAAGTATATGTTGGGAGATGTTATTAAAGGATTTACAATTAATTCTTTCACTGGCAGATTTAACCAGCACAACGGGAAATCAATAACTTAACCATTTCACATATAAAGAGGCATGAGTGGAGAAGCAGTTACTTCAACCGTTCGTCAACATGTCATCTTCCTCTTTTATCGGCATTATGGAGTCTATCAAGAAATTCGCATTGTTTTGATGAATTTAAATCTCCATTGGATCTTTAAACAACTTTTGCAACTTTTGCAATCGGCCGACAACACCACCTTCCTTATAATCAATTTCTTCTCCATAAATAAGAGTCTTCATCAACTTTTCCATATTCGATGGAACTTTTATTTAGCAATGGCTTCAGTGGTTGAAGTGACTTTGTGAAGTTGGTAGACTCACCAATCTGACCGATCAATATATCTTAATGATATGTGGAAGCTTCTTTGCAGTTGGCCTGTTTTTAGATGTTTGGAAAACATTAAACTAGCATTTGCACCTAATAGAGGTGCAATGGTTACGCCGATAAAAGGTATTCCTTGTTTTTTGAGTTCGACTTCATCTTCGTCTTTTCCTTTTTCTTCTGCTCCTACTTCTTCGTCTTTCTCTTCTACTTCTTCTTCTCATTTTTGTCTCAGTCTTCTCCTTCTTTATCTCCTCCTCCTCCTCCTCATCTTCTTTTTCTTCTCCTTTTCTTTTTCCCTTTTCTCCTTCTGCTTCTTCCTCTTCTTCTTCTCCTCCTCCTCTTCCTTTTCTTCATGGTCTTTTTCATCTCTGTCTTCTTTGTTTCTTCTTCTCCTTTTCTTTCTTCTCTTCCTTTTCCTTATGCTTCTCCTCCTCCTCCTCATTTGTTCGTAATAAACGTTACATTGTGTTATTGCAGCAATTGATGCAAGCCCATCACCATCTCTTCTGAACTAACCATCAAGGCATTCTGCCAAACAACCCAAGTAGACACCAACAGAAAAGAGGACCTCGTCATAATCTTCAAAAAGTTTTTCCATCCTCCGAATCCTTATTTCAATTAGGTTGTTTAAATGGGCTCATGTCCCAAATCCTTCTTTAAATCAGTTTAAATAATGAAGTGTTAGGCTAACTAATTAAAATTCAACAGTCTACTATGTAAATTGGGTTTGAGTTTTTAATCTAATTAGTAAGCTTTGTATGCATGCACATCAACTCTGAGTACTGAGACTTAATTAATTCAAGTTTCTGAATCAAAGATGCCTCTGTTTTTGCTTGTGATAGGTTGTGTTCAAGAGTTTTGGAATAGCATCCTCTTACCCTGTGGTGGTTTGTTAATTGTGAGTAGAGAAGCAAAGATACGTTTTCTTTAAGGAAGCATTGTGATGTAGAAAAGGCCTAAATAAGTAGGGCTAATGTGGCATGATGCCAAGTATTAAGTGGCTTAGGTCTCGTGAGGTTTTCTCTTAAGAGAAAGACATGACTGTTGGTAGGGTTGGAATGCCTTTTTTTTAAAGTAAGTTTCAACTTCTTTAGATTGGTGTGGTTCATCTTAGTTCTTGGACTGAAGAATTCAATTCCTTCCGTTTCTTACCTTTAGAGACTTAAAGGTTGAAATTTTGTTTTTATGGCTAAATGTACAACTTTAGTTTTTTTCCTTTTCCAAGTAATGCATTGTTAGCCCTTGATTTTGTGTTACGTGGATAGTTTTGAAGGCGGTGCTCTTGTTGTGTTTATTGCTTCAATTTTGGATGAAAACTCTGCAACAGGGTATACACACTTCTTCATTGTAGTGATTTGGGAATTTTCCCCAATAGCAAGACTATTTTCCTTTTGATTTTTAGCCACTGGTAATAGGGCTAAATTTCTAACCCAAAATTACTAAGCTTTTCGAGTTCAAAGTTCAGCTGCATTGAAATATCCTGTAAACCTACTAGTTTATGCACTGGACAGTTTTGGTGACCTGGAAATTTTGATGGTCCATCCACCTGTTTCCTATCTTTGTCTATAGACTAAGTCTGGTTATCATATTGCAATGTTGTACATTGAACCCACCTTGTGTACCTGGTAGCTTGACATTTTTAGCTTTCATTGATGCGTTGATGTTACCTTTGTTGTGAGATTTTGATTATTCCATGTTATTTTTGTGGATGATACACACATACACACTCGCACTCACTCTTGGAATCATATAACTTGTTTATGGTGATTTTCTTTCTGTGTACATCACGACTTCATATCAAGGATGATTGATTTATTTTGCTGGCATTCATTATTTTTATTAGAGTAAGTGATGATGGATTACTGACCATGTGTAGTGGTGCATTTTCTAATTGATCATATTGCCAAATTATAATGGGACCAATAAGGGTGTTAATTTATGCATAGATTTGTAAGATCCCGACCAAGAATCTTTGTTGCAAATTTGCAGATTTTACCATGCAGATATTTCGTCAAACACTTTAAATCCAAGCTATTATGAAGAAATTCTGATTATAATCACTTCAAAGTTGTATCTGAAATCCTAGATCATTCATTCGTCATAAACTCATAACAACATTCATAGAATTGCTTAGGCATTTTGTCAAACAGTTGGCAAACAATAAAAAGTAATGGAAACAGTGGGAAAAGAATAATATAACCTGTTGTTCCAGAAATCAGAATTATAGATATGCATATGTATATTTCTCTAACCTCTGAGTGACGCCAATTACAATTGTAATAATGGATACCAAGGATGACAGACTGACTCTAGATTGAACAGCACTTGTGAACATTAAGGCAAACAACTGGCAATTTTAATTTGGCATTCATTAATGAACATTGATAATAAATTTGATTTTACATCCACCAATAAGGCTGCAATAAAACTGAAACAAGCTCCTATCTCTAGGTACTGTAGCTGCAATTATTGGTAGAAGATGTTGAAATGAAGCTTCCAGCGAAAATTAATAGATCTGATGAAATTCCTTTGTTAGAAATCTGTTCCAGCTTAATCTATGAAGTTTGATGTTGGAGGCTTCCCCAAACTGGTATAAACTCACCCCAAATTGTTGTGTTGCATTTAGAGGCTGATTACAAACCTTAATGAGGGAAGCGCCCAGCATTTTATTTGTAGATGATCTCTACATAATGGCAGTTAACAAATTTAATACTCAAACCCCACAACAATGACATCCAAGAGAAAATAAAATGGCCAATGTAAACTAAAAACACTTTCCACACAAATGTCTGAAGATTATAAGTACCGAGCTGTTTATGGCATGTATCAAGCGGGAGAAGAGTAAGCAGTGCTGTAATGTCCCCTTTCTAGAATGGAATTTGATGATAATAAGAATTGAATATAAGATTAAATAATAATAAAAAAAATGAAAGAAAGAAATAAATAAATACAATTATAATTAAATCATAATAATAAATTATATAATTAAGTAAATTATTATTAATAATATTATATATAATATTATTAATAAATGAATATAATAATATTATTAATCAATAAATAGTAATAATAAAAAATAAATTAATAATAATATAATTATAATTATAATTACATTGATAAAATTAAATTATAGAAATTAATAATATATTATCAACATAATATATATAATCTAATAATATATATATCAATGCCATACATCTGAAATATATATTAATTAACCATTTTATAATACAAATCTGGAATATATCGTAATATATATATTAATGAATATATATACCAAATATTCACTAAATATAACACCTGCAAACAACTAAGTCCTAACAAAGAGTTTATTAATCAGTGAACTATTTATTAAGCCAAGACAAATACCATTATCGTCATCCAAAAGGGAGGATTATAATCGCTGCAACAGATACCGAGAACCAAGCAATCACCAGCGATCGCCGATATAGTCTATAGTTATAAATATTAATCAGCGATCAAAATCATATGACAGGGAAACCATTAAAATATCAGATTATTAGAATTGACAAATAAATACCAATCATTACTAATCCTACGCAAGTTGCATCTTAAGAATATCATCATACGAACAGATAGCAAGCGTCAAACTTAAAACAGAGATATTATCAAGTGGTTTTGATTAGCCACGTCAATATTAATTATGAATGCATAATCAATAAGATGATTAGGGGATGTTAAGAGAATGGACGTGACTTTTGATACTTAAAAGATGCAAACTTTTGATGATGCGGAGATATATAAGGAAGTATAAATTCAATTATTCGGGGGGAGGGAACAGAAGGAATAATATACGATATCAGTAATCATCAAGAGAATCATATAAAACCATTTACAGTTGAACGGTGAGCATATATACACAAGAAAATCAGAGTACAATGTAGACAATAAATATACCAGAGCAGATTGGATTAAACACAAATTCAAATCAATATTCAGAGACTCCCGATAATCTCAGATCAATAGCCGTAGTTATCTTGCATCCATTTGTGAAATATTTTACAAGATCCATATAATAAATATTGGTTGGTTAAAGGCAATATCAATTAAAAGCATTACATGATCATTAAGCTCGGAGCATTGAATTAAAACAAGGAAGTTTATATCAAAATTATTATTGGCAAATCAACCGCTGCAAATCTATATTCAAGGGAAGGAGCTCCAAGACATTGGTAGAGACAAGTCTCTTAGGATTCGACATCATAAATTTAAGAAATAAATCAAAACTTTAAGTGATCTCCGAGTGGAGACATTACAGTGGTATCAGAGCATAATCTTGCCATCTTGTGGAAGACAATTCATGCAAACATATAAAAGGAAGAAAGGAGAGAAAGCCATGGCTGAACAATTATCAAACGAATTGAGGAGTTTTATGGAACAGACAAATCAGAATAACCAAGCACTCTTACAAGTGTTACAAAATTTAGGGAACTCAATGAACACCCTCAAGGATAACCATACCCAAGGGAAGGATGCAAGTATGCACCACTCGGAAAACAACGAGTCATCTTCATCCGGAGTACCCAAACCAACCTTCTTACCTAGGGAAGTATTACCTAGAGAGGAAGAAGGAATAGACCAACCCATCAACTGTGCCGTGGAAAATGCTAGAGCTTACGCAAATCTCGAACCTGAAATTAGAGAACTTATAACATTCGGAGAATTTTGTGATAGTCAAAAAAATGATGCACCTAGAGGAAATGGAAGGTATCAAAACAAGGAACTCAAACACAAAGTGAATAAAATGATGATCCCAAATTTTGATGGGCAGGGAAAAACTACGGCCCGTGCATGGTTACAAAAATTAAACACTTACTTCAACCTTAGTCCTATGATAGAAGAGGACGCATTACAATTTGCCATACTCCACCTAGAAGGGTCAGCTCATGAATGGTGGCACAACAGATTTATCTCACTAGGTCACCAAAATATAATATCCTACCAAGAATTCTCAAGGAAACTTATCAATCGATTTGACCAAAAAGACCCAGAGTGGTATTTCCAAGAACTAACTCATCTCAAACAAATAGGAACTATTGAAATTTGCAAGCCATTTTCAAAGACTATCCATCATGGTCCCCGACTTAACCCAAAAAAGGCTAGTATACATGTTCATCGAGGGACTTAAAGATCACATCAAAACTATGGTTAAACCTTTTGAGCCACAAACCTTGGATGAAGCTATCAGCAAGGCGAAGAAGTCCGAACTTAACACATCTAAAGATAGGACCAAGGGTCCCACATACAGAACCTTCCATAAGAGTGAAGAACCTAAGAAGGACAATCAAGGGAAGCCCTGTTACTTTTGCAAAGAACCATGGAGTAAAGAACACCAATGCCAAGGCAAGGACACCCTCAAGCAAAAAGAGGACATAATGAAGAAAGGCTTATGCTTTAGGTGCAGAGAACCATGGGCATCAGGACATAAGTGTGGGGAAAGGAATCAAGTCCATAGAATAGAAGAAACAAAAGGACTGCATAAGAGAGCAAGACATGATCTCAATAGCATCCAATCACTGAATGAAGGGGAAAAGCAATGGAGTTTTGAGGAAATTCAACCATAGCTATGACAGTAACACACAAATGCGCAGTTCAATCAGCAAATAAGACTAGAGAAGAAAGGCAGTAACAAGAACCGGAGATAAGAAACTCTTAATATCAATTTTGTGATCAAGGCTAAAAGAGTTAACTATCAAATCATGGAATAAGAGTTTGTAATAAATCAGAGAACCGCAAAAATATTAATGCAAATATTCATTTGTACTTAGAATATTCTCAATTCTTTTATGTGAAATTAAGGAAAGATCTAACACCCCAAGGCCTGGAAAGAGATAAAGTCTCTACTAGGAATTATAAAGATGGATAGTCTTAAAGAGATATCCATAGAGGCCTGGGATGAGATAAAGTCTCTACTAGGAATTATAAAGATGGATAGTCTTAAAGAGATATCCATAGAGGCCTAGGACGAGATAAAGTCTCTCCTAAGGATTATAAAGATGGACAATCTTAAAGAGATGTCCATAGAGGCCTGGGATGAGATAAAGTCTCTACCAGGAATTATAAAGATGGATAGTCTTAAAGAGATATCCATAGAGGCCTAGGACGAGATAAAGTCTCTCCTAAGGATTATAAAGATGGACAATCTTAAAGAGATGTCCATAGAGGCCTAGGACGAGATAAAGTCTCTACCAGGAATTATAGAGATGGATAATCTTAAAGAGATATCCATAGAGGCCTGGGCCGAGATAAAGTCTCTACCAGGAATTATAAAGATGGATAGTCTTAAAGAGATATCCATACAGGCCTGGGATGAGATAAAGTCTCTACCAGGAATTATAAAGATGGATAGTCCTAAAGAGATATCCATAGAGGCCTAGGATGAGATAAAGTCTCTCCTAAGGATTATAAAGATGGATAGTCTTAAAGAGATATCCGTAGAGGCCTGGGATGAGATAAAGTCTCTCCTAAGGATTATAGAGGTGGATAGTCCTAAAGGGATATCCATAGAGGCCTAGGGTGAGATAAAGTCTCCCCTAAGGATTATTAATGTGTCCAAAAGGGTATCCTTAATGTTTGGGAAGAGATAAAGTCTCCCCTAAAGATTAAAGGATTATTTAGAACTCATCATGGAACAAGACTACTTAAAATGGAAGTACTACAATAGATCAAGATAAGTTGTCTTTTCAAATTGTTTCATAAAAATTCAAATTGCATATTATGATATAGCTTTATATTATTTAAGTGTATATTCATAGTAATATTATTACAATTCTCACCTCAAGTTGAAATTGTGTTTCAGGGTCATTCAATTCAAATATCTAAGGCAAGATGATATCAAAGGGGCACAGAAGGAACCACTCACATTGAAGTGATAATTGCTTGGGGACAAGCAATTTTGGGAAGGGCGGACTGTAATGTCCCCTTTCCAGAACGGAATTTGATGATAATAAAAATTGAATATAAGATTAAATAATAAAAAAAAATGAAAGAAAGAAATAAATAAATACAATTATAATTAAATCATAATAATAAATTATATAATTAAGTAAATTATTATTATAATAATAGAACGTATTATTAATAATATTATATATAATATTATTAATAAATGAATATAATAATATTATAAATAAATAATATTATTAATCAATAAATAGTAATAATAAAAAATAAATTAATAATAATATAATTATAATTATAATTACATTGATAAAATTAAATTATAGAAATTAATAATATATTATCAACATAATATATATAATCTAATAATATATATATATATATCAATGCTATACATCTGAAATATATATTAATTAACCATTTTATAATACAAATCTGGAATATATCGTAATATATATATTAATGAATATATATACCAAATATTTACTAAATATAACACCTGCAAACAACTAAGTCCTAACAAAGAGTTTATTAATCAGTGAACTATTTATTAAGCCAAGACAAATACCATTATCGTCATCCAAAAGGGAGGATTATAATCGCTGCAATAGATACCGAGAACCAAGCAATCACCAGCGATCGCCGATATAGTCTATAGTTATAAATATTAATCAGCAGTCAAAATCATACGACAAGGAAACCATTAAAATATCAGATTATTATAATTGACAAATAAATACCAATCATTACTAATCCTAAGCAAGTCGCATCTTAAGAATATCACCATACGAACAGATAGCAAGCGTCAAACTTAAAACAGAGATATTATCAAGTGGTTTTGATTAGCCACGTCAATATTAATTATGAATGCATAATCAATAAGATGATTAGGGGATGTTAAGAGAATGGACATGACTTTTGATACTTAAAAGATGCAAACTTTTGATGATGCGGAGATATATAAGGAAGTATAAATTCAATTATTTGGGGGGAGGGAACAGAAGGAATAATATACGATATCAATAATCATCAAGAGAATCATATAAAACCATTTACAGTTGAACGGTGAGCATATATACACAAGAAAATCAGAGTACATTGTAGACAATAAATATACCAGAGCAGATTGGATTAAACACAAATTCAAATCAATATTCAGAGACTCCTGATAATCTCAGATCAATAGCCGTAGTTATCTTGCATCCATTTGTGAAATATTTTACAAGATCCATATAATAAATATTGGTTGGTTAAAGGCAATATCAATTAAAAGCATTACATGATCATTAAACTCGGAGCATTGAATTAAAACAAGGAAGTTTATATCAAAATTATTATTGGCAAATCAACTGCTGCAAATCTATATTCAAGGGAAGGAGCTCCAAGACATTGGTAGAGACAAGTCTCTTAGGATTCGACATCATAAATTTAAGAAATAAATCAAAACTTTAAGTGATCTCCAAGTGGGGACATTACAAGTGCGGTGTCCATAACCAGTTCCAACGCCCTCAGTTCTGCACAAGCAGGGAGGATGCCATCAAAGATTGTGTGTTCTGGCATTTTCTTTCTAGTTTCCAAATCCTTTTTATCTAATCCATTCCCCTGTTTTCCCCCTATCCGTTCCTGCGCATTTGATAAATGCAGAGAGGGGATGCCATTCTCATTAATGGTATGATGGGGAATCCTCCAAACCCTTGCTACAAGTGTCGAAATGCTCAAATTGCAGTGAATCAGCGTATGGCCATGAAATGGATTTAGGAGCCTGCAAATAAAATCAAACGGTGGCTTTGATCATATGTAGAAGCAGCTCTGTGTCCAAGCAATCCGATTAATCTTTTGGAACCAACTTGCTGTCTGCCAACATCGTGCGGGCAATGTGCACCAAGGCAGTTCCATTAGAATTCAACCCGAAAATCTTTCCCGTCTTGAACTATTCCGGCATGGACCATTTTTCAGCATGGACGTGACCATTTCCGGCCAAAGTTCCCCCAGGTAAATAGCCTTATGGGCTAAATAAATCTCATTGAAGCAAGTGCTTAGTCGGTAGCATTCACATGATTTGGATTATTTCATTGATTCAAAACACTGTTAGGGTTCTACCAGGCATGGATCAAGTCGTAGATCAAGAAGGAAGGAGAAGTCCTAAAAGCCCTTTGCCTTAATCCCCTCAATGCATCCTTTGGCTTTGGTTGAGCCCTCTCTTTTAGCAATTCTCTTCTTCAACAAAAAGGTTCTACACTAGCCATTCATTCATAGAATTACAATTTTTTCCCCTTGTTGTTCCCATACATTAAATTAGTATAGGTTCCTAGATATGAAAAAAAGATGAAAAGGAATTTGCAGGGGCACCGCAGGATAATGTTGAAATAATGGAATCTCCATGATCCTAAGCAGGGGAAAGAGTCTAAATAAGCTTACTTTTGTCTCCTGGTAAGTGAACTGAAATGGCCAAATGGATTCAAAATGGTATTTAAGATATACAAAACTTAGGGATGAACTGCTGCCTCCTGGCTTTTACAAAGTTTTTTGATGTATTGAGCTTCTCGACACTTTTGAGTTTCTTCTACCGAACATCCCCTGTACTCCACCTCATGCCTCTCAGCCTACTGTCCACATGTTTCTCTGATTGTGCCACTTTAACGCTTCTAGTTCCTTTTTTTGGCTGCTCCACCATCTCTAAACCGAGAAATCCATCACTTCTGTTTCATTTTAATGTAGAGCTTGGCTTTCGTCAAACAAACCATGTTTCCATTGAAAAAATTAGACTCTTGTATTTTTTTTTTCTTTTAATTGAAATCTACCAAAAATTTCTACGGGAACAAAGCCCACAAAAGTGATGGGATAGGTTGGTATCCCTCACAATAATTTATGTAGAGAGCAATTTTAGAAATAAATTCCATAGCAGTATGATAGACATCACATGCTCTTTAACGATTTTGTCAATTCGAATGGGCATTCCAGGAAGTATCCTGATAAACCCAAATGCGATGGCAAGTTTTTGCTGTAACAGCAAAGTTGCTATCCTTGAGCTCTTCTTCAAGAACATGTAATTCAAAATCCAGTTTCAGGCACATTGCCGGCTTATTAAATCTGCGTGGCCAATCTCTCTACCATTGCATATATTTGCTCTGAATGTGGATGTGATGTGTCTTCTGCAATAAATGTGTATACCCTGCCTCTGACTTGAATCCAGTTGTGCCTCGCTTCCTTTTCACTCCCCTGTCCTTCATCAATTTCCTTACCTTTACTACTTTATTCCACCTACCGGCTGCTGCATATACATTTGATAGCAGCATATAAGTTGAAGAACTTTCTGGTTCCCAACTAATTAGGTGTTTGGCTGCTTGTTCTGCCACTTCCACATTGGCATGAATTATGTAGGCACCTAGCAATGTTTCTAACGATTTCTGATTGTAAGCAAGCACAATGAACATTATGCAATGGAGACATGCCTCTATATGCGCCGGAAAAAATAGTGGATGTAAGCGGGAACGACAATGGTAAACGGGAAAAACAAGATGAAAGTTAACAACAACCGCTCAGGGAAGAATACTGACAGAAAAGGTGGACGGATAATTATTTTCCTTATCAGACACTTTTCCGTCAGTGGGCAATGCCCACAATAAAAAAGCCTATCGGCTTAATGAAGTGGCCATTAACAAACTTGGTTAGCTTGTAGCCAGTGCATGAATGTTCATAATTTTAAGGCATCATCTTTTCATATAACCTTTATAAAATTGACCAATTTTTTGATGAATAATTTGACCAACTTGCATCACCATTGAGTGCCTTAAAAACTCGATGAATTTCCAAGATTGTGGAATTTGGTTGTTTCTTGAATTTTCATGTGTGTACCTTCAAATACCATATTTGAAAGGTCTCAAATCCTAGCTTTAGACTGGCTATGTGCATTCACTTGAGAGTCTATTGCACCCTTATAATGAGTTTATTGCATGCATGTAATACAATCAAGGCTCACCATACTATTATCATGCCTTATTGATCCACAAGGTACATAAAGAGATGATGCATTCGTACTTCCACATCATGATTAAAATTGTGAGAACTCTCCCAAAAAAAAAACACTTATATAACTTTTGAAACACTTGTCATTTTGCCATATTTGCCAGGATAACTAGAAAGTGATCATGAGTAGAACCCAAAAATATAGTTCCATTTAGGTTGAAAATCACGAGGTGGGTTGATTCCAAAATAAGCCATATTTGGCAAAACATTACCAAGAGAACTTGTATTTAATAAATTTTGCACCACTCCTCACAAAGTTTTAGATTTAATTGTTCCCATGATTTTTCACGTTTGTGATGCTTCGCAAGAATTCAATTGGGGTGAAAGTGGCTTTTCTTTGATATGATGAGGCTCAGCATTTGAGGACTATTTGAGAACTTTTAAACCAAGGAATATCCCATACATGACAAAAGTTTAAAATTTGACCAATTTAAAATCAGGACTAACAACCATACAATTGAGCAACTTTATCCCAAGCTTTCTTGATTGTCTTACACTTTTCAATGAAAGATAAGATTAGGTGAAATATATTTTCTCAACGTTCGAAGAGCCATAGAACTTTTAAAGAGCCATTTAGTTTTAAGATTACGTTCAACTTTAGGATTTGACGCAATTGAAATAATTCCATTAGCATAATGATTTAAACCTTTTTCTATTAATTTACTCCATACATTTACTTTCCATGTGCATAATGACATAGAGTTAAAAGTGGAAATTTAGGAGAACCTGTGAGTGAAAATCAAAAGAGCCCCAAAGAGAGAGAGGCACAAGCACACAAAACATCCCCCCTCCAAAATGATGATTTGACACTTCATACTTATTGCGATTACAATGGCCACTTGCAAAACAAGAGCAAAGTGCACTTCTTATATTCATGTTTACAACTACCTCAATCAGGCTATAATAGATTCAAATCACTAATGCAAAAGACCAAATTAAGATCTAAGCATTATAATTGCTAAAATAGGCCAAAAATTACCAAGATTTGAAAGTTCATAATGCATACAAACTGATAGAAAAAATGAAAGTACAGATGAAACATTATGCACTTTAAAAAAAAAACGGCACATGAAAAGGAGTCTATATGAGCCTGAACAAAGCCTTTGAAGTTGCAAAAATGCATATTACTTAGCTACAACTATGAAAAAATGAATTTTCACCATAGAGAACAAAAGTTTTTAGATGCCCAGGGTCAACTTCTCCAATTTGGATGATTTGACAAGCAATCTTGGGGTTTTTGGGTCTTTTGAGCACAGTGGCAAGGTCCTTTTTGACCCAAAATGCTCAAAAATTGCAGATCGTGCCTGGGTCTTGTCCCCACATGCCAACTTCAACCGGCTGTAGATTTGGCCTTCAATGGTTGATATGGACGAAACAAAAGATGATTCTGACTTTTTCAAACCTTCCTAATCTAATGGTGGCCTCAGATCTAGCCCAACAATCTCCAATTTTAACCAAAAACAAAAAAGGCACAAATACAAACTCCAAAATTGCTCCAAAAATCTCTTTAGTGGCAAACCAATGACTCTCAAAGGTCTTATACCATGTTAGATTTGGCTATAAGGGTAGCCACCCAAGATCTAGAGGTGTAATGGAAAGTACAATAACAAGAGAGAATGAATATGACAAGAATAAATTGTATTCGCACCAAGAATGCAATGCAATAGCTTGAATGAATATTATGAAGGAGACCATTAGGTTAAATAGACCAAGGTGAGACATAGGAAGGCATAAGATAATAACAACAGTCCTAATCTGATGACATGATAATCAAGAGACAACTTATCATCCATATAAGGTGAAAAAGTGAGTGTCACATGTCCACTAAAGGTGGATCATCCTCAAAAGTGGAATAAAGCATGTGCAACACGTCCAATAAAGGTGGAAGGTATTAAAGTGATAAGTGCACTAAAGGTGGAAAAGTAATAATGTGGTAATACCACCGAAAGTGGGAATATTCCTATGTGGTCCCTAAGTAAATTTAACTTTTAAGTACATATGTGTTTAGAACCTAGGAGAATGATTTACTAGGTGCAACAGCTAAACACACCAACAAGAAGAAATAATCATTTGCATTGTTGTTGGTGTGGCTGCTGAGGATATTGTACGAGAAAAATAGGATATATTGTTGAGTGTAGGGAGGGGATGGTGAAGAGAAAATAGTAGTGAATTGGGTGTCTAGGGAGAAGCCTATGACTAGATGTTCAAAACTCAATAAGAGAGATTAAAATTATTGGTTGTATCTTCTTCAAATCAAGAAAATGTTTGGAGATGTAGAAGTTATCGGAAATGGACCATTCTCTTCAAAGGAGGATTTCCCCTCATACATTCAAGGGGAAAGTGAAGAAGAAGTTGAATATTATGTAGAATCTCCAAAACAAGGTAAATAAAAGGATTAAAAGGAATGCATCAAAGTGAATGAGATTAAATCACATGTAAAACAAAGATGACCTAGTGTATAGGTCCTTTTTATTGCTGGAATTCGTTTTTTGAATTATCTAGAACATGATTGTAAGCAGGCTTGCTGTTGCTTGTGACGATGTTTTGAAGTTTTCCATTTCAGGGTGAGGCCCAAGAGAGTCCTGGCTAATTTAACTTATAAAGGAGAAAAAAACTAACTACAAAGCTTTTACAATAGTGTAAATGGGATGGCTTGAATTCGGGGGGTTTCCACAGTCACCCTCGTCTCAGTAGCTGCACCAAGCCCAGTTAATTTATAACCCATTATTTGTCTTTACAATAAAGATACGCATCAATGAAATTTACTTCACTGTATAGCTCTCTCCAATAGTAGCATTCAAGATGTTCTTCAATTCGCAAACAGACTATATTCGAGAAACATTTTAAAATTAGAATTGCAGAGCTTCTTATATAAGTGTAACAAAAACAGGCAAGAGCATGATCCTTGATCATATAGCTTAAGGTTAAATCATTAGTTATGTAATCATTGTTTTAAAACATTTGTTTAATGGTGAACCCCAATTAACATGTTTTTATTCAGATGAAATGTTATCTTTCATATTGCTTTTTAAGAAATAAATTGAATGTATGCTTCAAAAGCTCAAAGATAGGATGCATTGAAGTTATTTAAATTGCCACAAAAAAATGAAGAGTTTTGTATATTAACTCTTCCAAGTTACAATATTAGCTTGAGATTTCTAAAATGAGAACAAGATTCTCATGTAGATGACAAAACATTCAGCAAAAATCATCACATCATATCCTTATTTGTTGGATATGTCAACATTTTTGACAATTTAGACATTATCATATACTGCAATACAAATATAAATGCTTGGAAACATTGCTAGAAAAGTACGTATCTGATAATTTACAGTCTCTACTTCGAGCATTAGCAGCTTCAAGACAAATGGAATTTGGAGTTCAATTTGTTGGAAGCTTAGAAAAATTATAGTGAACATAAGGATTACAGTGCCATAAATTACATGGAATGATAGTGACATATGTTTTGCCATTTTCTTTCAGTGGGCAGAATTCAGCTTCGAAAGAAGATAAAGACAGCCAGAAGAAAAAAGAATCGATGCTGAGAAACACACCAAATCCAGGGGAGAGTTTATAGGTATTTTCTTACTCTTATCAAACATCCCCACGAGAAGTATCATCACTATAACATGTCCAACCTTTGCCTTTAGCTCTTCAAGAGAATTTGTCTTTAACCATGTTGGCCTTTCCTGCACAATTTTTTAAAATAACACCAAACTGAAATTAACAGAACCATCTTCAAAAATGAAACCATGTTTGATTTGAAACGGATCAGCTCATATTAATGAGGACCAAGAAACACTCATAGCAAACACACCCACACTCCTTATGGAGGTTGAAGATCCAAGAAGACAAGGAAATGGGATTATGACAGTCATAAACAGAGATGGGAAATGGCTAAGTTGAAAGCCCTCAAGAGAGTCCAGATCCTCATGAACTCGTTGAGAATTCCAAAGCTGTTAATGGAAAAAAAATTAAAATGCAACATTCAGCAGCTGCCAAAAGTATCAACCTTAAGACTGTTAAAAATGAGCACATTCAGCAGCTGGCAAATGTGCATGCATAAGATAAGGGTGCCTTGGAAGAACCAAAGCCTAGCCCAAGAAACCCCTACTTCTCAGCTTAGCTGCATCAGAGACATTTGGTAGCTACCAAACATGTTATGCATGGGAAACCAACCAACCAATTTGAGTTCTCTGTCACTCCTTCGTAGTACTTTGCAAGCAATACATGCATATTGTAGCTAAAGAAAATCATGTTGAGTTTGAGTAGCATTTGCAAGAGGCATAGGAAGTGTATGTTGAATATTTTCCAGTTTTAGAAGTGATACATTGCAAAGTGATCATGGAGATCATTGTAGGTAATGTCCCTTGTCTATTTTTCCTTTTTTTCCTTTAAATAATAAAAGCTAACTCACAATTATAGAAGCACAATTAACTATAAATATGATATCTACTTAAGTAACTGCAGTTTTAACAATTTATTTTAATTCAAATATAATATTTAGAATATATTTCAGAAAAAAGGGACCTTCTCCTTTGTATCTTCTGTTAATGATCCCAAATCTCCAGTGATCTATCTTCATTAAAATGTCTTTCAATTGTCTACAAATCTGCCCAAATCAGGGATTTTCATCCACTAACTTGGCAATGGAAATAAGGGGAATTTCATCCTCTAATTTTAGAGCTTGAGAAGTTTCATCTTCAGTGTAGGCAACAATTATGCCATCAATAATACTTTTGTTAGTTAAGGGGTAATGTAATAAAACATTTGTCTTGAAACGGTGTCAGTTGCGGGCAGTTGGCAATCTTAACCAACTGCCGAGCACTATTTGTATCAAGTTTAGGACAAGTCATGGGTTGTTGGTTGTTGGAAATTATTATGCTATGAATAGATATATCATTCTGCCAATTACGTGTTATGTGATTCTATGTTATCCCTGTTTATGAATGTTATGCCATTGATAATACATAATGCAATATTGTTGACTGGGTAATTCTGAATACGATGTACAATCCAGTTCGAGTTAGGCATCTAACATTTTGGCATCGTTGCCTAAGTTCGAACTTGGAGGTCTAAGGAAGTAAGGATAGGTAGGATGGTGGCATAATGGGTTGTACCTTCGACCAACAAGTAGTGGTGGCCGATAGTGATGTGGAGGACAATAACGAAGTGACCTGAGAGGACCGGTTGACAAAAGACTTGGTTCATGCGTAGGACGTGTCAGTTGACGAGTACATGCAACGGGAGGCCCAAGAGAGAGCAGTCCCCACTCGCATTGTACATGTCGAACTCACAATGAGTGGTCCCGTGTACAATCTTCTGGGTAGCCTTCCAAGATTGTTGGCTTGCTTGCATTACTGGAAGTCCAAGATCAACATGAGGCAAGGGAGAGGGAACAACACAAGCAACATATGCTACAATGGTACGAAGAGAGGAACCGAAGGGAAGAGGAACCGCACGACACAAGTAGGCATCGTACCTTTGGTAACTCCAACAATTAATGCCCAACCTACCAAACAAAGATAGAAGGCAACGCACAAGGGCGGAGACAAAAGCAGATAAGGAAGCAGAAGCTACCGTAAGGAGGTCTCTATGAATCCAAGAACAGGCTGAGAGGCGTCAACGGCTACAACAACTAGTGGAAAAATCTGTTAGTCCCCCACCGCGTAACGAGAGAGGCAGTGAAGGCATAGCACAACTGTCAAGCCAGGAGTGGGAAAATATTGCGAGGGAACTACCACTCCCGAACATTGCCTAGGTGCCAGAAGGGTCTGATGCAGACAGTTAGGAGGGTGATTCCATACCAACTGAACAATCCGTACACTCTGAGGAAGGCAATAGCGAGGAAAGGAATCTCGAAGAAGAGGTAGTGGACTTGTTTGAGAGTACCTTGCGTGGCATTAGAAGCATGGTTATTTCAGGAGGACCAAGAATAGGAAGAACAAAACCTGAAACTTCGAGGAGGTGGCAACACTGGTACTACTATGAGGGAGGTAACCAAGGCGTGTACGACAGAGGTGGAGGGGTAGAGGACTCACGCATAGCCGAAGGAGCGGGACGCGGAGGAGGAATTGACCCACCTGAGTCTAACAACGCACACGGTGCCCACTGTAGTGGAAAAATGGCAAACCCCTAGAGAAGCAAAAACTTCCCAAATTCAGTGGAGATGGATTGGAGGACCTGGCCCACCACTGTAAAACATGGGTGACCATATGGGAAGCCAATGGTCAAGATGACCAAGACTATTGGTTAAAGGCCTTCCCGAATACCTTGCGAGGATTAGCAATTGATTGGTACACAGACCTACCACAAGGCCCCAAAGCAACCTGGAATAATTTGAAACAAGTATTTCAGGCATAATTCAAATTGCGTCACGATGATGACGAAGTGGTAGCAGAAATTTACAATACCCGCCAAGGAAAAAATGAGATAGTACGAGCCTACCATCGTAGGTTGAAAGAACTCATCAGCAAGTTAGACAACCAACCAACAGATGGCTTGAAGAAAAGATGGTTCATCGAGGGACTGACTCCGTCCATTCGATAAAAAATGAAGGTGGTACCTCCATCCTCTTACAAGGAGGCTTGCAACCATGCGATGGATATTGAAAGCGAGAATAAGACATTGAGAGGGAAGAAGAAAATGAGTCATGGTGATAGTACAAATGGCGACAGTGAGGAGTCCCGGACCATACAGGTACTTTAGAAGGACATGATGAGAATGATGAAAGAAATGCGAGAAGAAAAAGAAACTGCGGAGGGAAAGGAATTATGGTGTACAGAGTGTAAGAATGAGGGGCACGCCAAGGCCAACTATCCCAAGAAACTACTCTGCGACATCTGCCAAGTATTGGGACACTTCATTAAGAAGTGCCCATACAACCTAAAAGTAAGGAGCACTCAAGTGGTCTTTACCCAAGGAGAGCAAGCAACTCTGCCTACCACACTGTCACGACAAAAAAATTCTAATGCCTCGCCCGGTGGATATGGTAACAATCAGCAAGGAGGCAACAATAACAACACACTGAGAAACCGCATTCAATACGATGCGAAGGGGTGGCCCAAGATACAATGTTGCAGATGCAATGAGTGGGACCACTTCGCGCGAGATTGTCAAAGCGGGAAAAAAATGAAGGTGGTACCTCCATCTTCTTACAAGGAGGCTTGCAACCATGCGATGGATATTAAAAGTGAGAATAAGACATCGAGAGGGAAGAAGAAAATGAGTGATGATGATAGTACGGATGGTGACAGTGAGGGGGAGTCCCGGACCATATAGGTACTTCAGAAGGACATGATGAAAGAAATGCAAGAAGAAAAAGAAACTGTGAAGGAGGGAAAGGAATTATGGTGTACAGAGTGTAAGAATGGGGGGCACACCAAGGCCAACTACCCCAAGAAATTATTCTGCGACATCTACCAAGTATCGAGACACTCCATTAAAAAGAGACCGTACAACCTAGAAGTAAGGAGCACTCGAGTGGTCTTTACCCAAGGAGAGTAGGCAACTCTACCTACCACCCCATCACTACAAAAAAATTCTAATGCCTTGCTTGGTGGATACTATAACAATTGGCAAGGAGCAACAATAACAACAACACGCCAAGAAACTGCATTCAGTATGACGCGAAGGGGCGGCCCATGATACAATGCTGCAGATGCAATGAGTGGGGCCACTTCGTGCGAGATTGTCAGAGCGGGCAAGGGGGCAGAAGCATGTTGTGCAAATGGTGTGGGCTAGGCAACCACGAGGATGCTGACTCTTCGAAGGAGAAGGGAGTGAACTTGATAGATGTCACACGTCCGGAGGAAGAAATCTTGGCAATTACACAATTGCAGGCGAAAAAAGATGCATACCCTAATCCGCGTACAGAGAAGGAAAGACTAAAGGAGGCCAAAATGGAAACCGAATGGGCGATGGAGGAAGAACGGAGGCTATCACATGGCACTACGAGTACCCCCATATGGTCAGCATCTGAAGACAACATCATACAACAGATGTTGCAAGCAACCGTACCAGTATGAGTGGCAGAACTTCTTGAGACATTAACAAAACTAAAAGTGGTGATCACCAATATAGGTGATATCAATAGTGGTGAAGAAAAGGGCAAAACCATTGACAATGGTCGTACAACAAAGACTGAGAAAGAAGACTCCACAAGGGGTACTTCCACGGAAGGCACCTCGAATCCAATGTTGTTGGTCATTGGGGTTGGGAGGACTCCCACAGTAGTCGAGATGGAAATCATGGGGCGCACCCTAGCCAACACTATTATAGATGGTGGATCCGGCATAAACATGTTGCTAGAGGAGATGTGGAAGGCCCTCAGCAAGCCAACATTCTGGCTGCCAACCTTCCATCTAGTAGGTGCCAACTAGCATGGCATTAAACCAATTGGAACATTGATGGCCCAGAAGGTGACTATTGGGACACAACCGTTCTTCCTCGACTTTGTGGTCATCTCGTTGGAAAGAAAGGGATATGACGCCCTCCTCGGCAGGGGTTGGCTCATTACAAAGAAGGCGAATCATAATTGGAAAAGGAACACGCTTTCTATTGAGAGTGATGGGAAGAAATATGTTATTGATCTTCAGAAACAGGTTGTAAGCCAAGAATCGGCATTTGATTCTGAGTCCAAAGGGAGAGAGTTCAACATGGAAGGAGGGATGGAACCTGCTGACGAAGGGGTACTAAAATTGGGAAACTGCTTGAAAGACAAAATCGACTCCCTTAATGGGTTATTCTACTGGCAGATGGAGGATTATAAGGTTTTCCACCCAAGCTGTAATATGTTGGAGGTACGGGAGCTTGAAGCGGAAGAGGACACCTACCCTCTTGAATACGGTGAGTATAAGGAAGGTGTGGCACGAGTGGATGATACCCCCACACACTGGTTCAAAAGAGACAAGGCAATGAAGTATGAAGAACTAAGCATAGAAAGAATGAACTTGGGAAAGGAGGATTACACGAAGGTGATCCTTGTTGGGGACGACAAGGACCCCATCCTAAAGACAACAACGTTCACGATATTCCTAGAGTATAAGGACATATTCGCATGGACGTACAAAGACCTGAAGGGCATACTGTTGAAGTTGTGTATTCATCGAATCCCCTTGGTGTTGGGAGCACGCCCCGTATGAAAAACCGTACCACATGAACAAGAACTATGCGGTGAAGGTGCAGGAGGAAATAAAAAAGATGCTCGATGAGGATCATTCTCAAAGTTCAGACAAGTGATTGGGTGTCACCCATTGTCATCTCTTTAAAGAAGGAAGCCAACCAAATCCGGATTTGTGTAGACTTCAGAAGTCTTAACGTCATCACTATTAAGGATCCCTTTCCCATTCCTTTCACTAACAGCATATTAGAGGAAGTGGCAGGACATGAGATGTACTCGTTCATAGATGGGTTTTTTGGCTACAACCAAATCAGTATTGCGGAGGAGGATAAATTGAAGACTACATTTGTTTTGGAAGACAGGGTGTATGCGTATAATAAGATGCCCTTCAGCCTGTGCAATGCTCCTGCCACCTTCCAAAGGATCATACTTCATATTTTTGACAAAATGTCAGTGGGAAATTTCAATGCCTTCTTGGACAATTGGTCCATCTACAACAAAAAGGAAGTAAACCTGACATCTCTGTGTGAGTGTATGGAATGGTGCCGAAGGGCATGACTGGCACTTAATCCAAAAAAATGTCAATTCATGGTACCACAAGGCAAGCTACTGGTCATATAGTGTGCAAGGAAGGGTTGAAGACTGATCCTGATAAAGTGAAAGTGATCATTGGAATGGAGAGCCCTGAGGACATGACCGACGTGAAGTCTTTCCTAGGGCATGTCGGCTAATACAGGTGGTTTATCAGGGGGTTTGCCAACATCTCATTCCCATTAGACAAGCTGACAAGAAAAGGTGAACCATTTACATGGGGGACCAAACAAGGAAGGGCATTCAAGGAACTTAAGTCCAGGTTGGTGAGTGTGCCCATTTTGGCTTATCTAGATTAGGACAAGGAATTCCACGTACACATGGATGCCTCAAACTATGTCATTGGTGCCACCCTGGCATAAGCCGACACAAGAGGGATGGACCACCCAATATATTTTGCAAGCAAAATGTTGTCGAAGACAGAGAGGAATTATAGTACAACAAAAAGGGAGACCTTGGGCATGATATATGTGACAGTCCCAAATGGTGTTGAGAGGGGAGGGGTGAATCAGCACCTATAAACCTATAAAATGAATTTGATGGAGTATACTTCTACTATAAGAAAAACAGATTCAAGCATAAGAATAGCATCAAGCAATCATCCACATAGTAACACTAGATTTATCACGTGGAAACCCAAATCGGGTGAAAACCACGGTGTGAGGAGACCTCACAAATTCTGCACTCTTATGAGGTGTGCCGTGTTAGAAGCTTTCCCTGCTAAAGAATTACAACGCACTATTAGATGTGACCCGGTTAAGGGATTTGATACAATAAGGCCGGTTAGTGCCTACCTGGTTACAGGACTTAGAACACCTAAAAAGATGTCACCCGATTAAGGGATTTAGTACAAGGGACCTGTTAATGTCCACCAAAAATCCTGGGATTTAACTATTGTAATTGTTAGAAAACAATAGAAGGATTGACCTTTTACAAATGGCTTTGCATAGCCTGATAAGGTCTCTGTTATACTCAATTGAGAAACATCACCGGTCACCGCTAGTATGTTCTCCTTTACTGTTGTGCTTCTTTGCACACTATTCTCTCTCTTCTTCTCTTTTCTATTCACCTTAGCTTTTTCAGCGTACAGGTTCACTCTTTGCTTTGGGAGAATGAGGGCAGCCTATATTTTTAACAGGCAGAAGAATATATAGTCCTTGCCCTAATTGCGCTTCTCATGCACGACTTGTTTTGCAGATCTCCTTCAGATTCATCACCCAATGGAGTATTAGTTCACTAAGGAAACATTTGATGCATGCTCTTGCTTTATCTGCTTTATGAAAAAAATAATAGATGTGTGTCAATCACCTTTCCTTCGCAAGAGATAACTCCATGTTTTAAAGCAAATTCTGGCTTTAAAACCTTCAAACGCGCCTCATACCGATCACCATGTTAACTCAAAGTCTTTCGGATTTAGTGCAGTAAATCCTAGTCAAGAAGTTGTTTATCAGATAGTTGACTGCAACTTCTCCGGTTCATCTTGTCATACCGAAGTCTTTACTTGATTGTTAAAATCCCTATGTTGTGAACAGGTAAGAACTTTGACCTATCACCTTTCCTTCGTCTGCTTACTGGTTGCATCCTTTCCCCGGTTTCTGAAACTGTTTACAGGTTGCCTCTTCCTTGCAGACCGGTGCATCTGATGAGCAGAAAGAATCACTTGTTCATTGCACAGTGTCACCAGTTGTCAAACCAGTCTCTTTACACACAGAATTCACAGTTTCCTCATGAGTAGCCTCTTTAGACCTTTAGATGTCAAACACATCCTTCCTCTTTCCTCTTTTGTCAATCAATGACAATACTCAATTGCCATGTACCGGTAGCAAGCTTATCGGTTACCATCCTTTAATGCCAACAACATCCCCCTTTGGCATTGATGGCAAAACCTTAATAGGCAATCACCTCTCCTATGCTTGTATCTCTATGTACTGCCATTGTCGGTCATCTACCGGTTTATTGCCAAACTCTCCCCCTTTTGACAATAATGCCAAAGGCTAGTCAGAAAGACTACCTTAATGAAATCTGCTCCCTCTTCGAGTAGCAGGCCTTTTCATCAATCCAGATAAGATGAGGTTAAATCCTCTATTGAAGCATAATGAACTGATGAACATCTTTGCAAGTTTACTGAAGATCGGGGAGGGGTATTACCCCTAATTTACCTCTAAGATACTCAAAAGTATTCTTTGGTAATGGTTTTGTGAAGATATCAGCAATCTGTTCTTTTGTGGGAACATACTCCAATCTTACTTCTTTATTCTGTACCAGCTCTCTTAAGTAATAATACTTAATGGCAATGTGCTTTGTCTTGGAGTGCATGACAGGGTTTTTGGATATGTTTATTGCACTTGTGTTGTTACAGTAAATTGCAATTGATTCAGGTATCTGTTCTTGGATTCCGTCCAGTAGCTATTTGATCCAGATTACCTGTGTGCAATTGATTGCTGCAGCAACATATTCAGCTTCCACTGTAGTCTGTGAAATGCAGTTTTGTTTCTTGCTTGTCCATGCACAATCCTTCCACCGAGAAAGAATGCACCACCACTTGTGCTCTTTTTGTCATCAATATTGTCAGCCCAGTCTGCATTAGTGTAAACCTTTAATTGCAAGCCTCCCTTGTGAGGAAACCACAAGCCATACTCCTCAGTCCCCTTTAGATATCTGAAAATTCTCTTCACTGCTATTAGATGTGTCTCTTTAGGAGTTGCTGAGAATCTTGCTACTATGCCAACCGCATGTGCAATGTCCGGTCTACTATGTACTGCATACTTTAATTTTCCTATCATAGACCAATATAGTGTTTCATTCACTTCTTTTGCACCATCTTCCTTTGATAACTTTAGGTTAGTTATCATCAGTGTACTGACCGGTTTGGATTCTTCAAGTCCAAAAGTTTTAAGAATTTTTTTTACATACTTGGACTAAGAAATGAGGATACCTTCCTTTAGCTGATGGACCTGTAGTCCAATGAAGAATTTTATGGGTCCTATCATAGACATTTCAAATTCTTTCTTCATTTCTTCAACAAAGGCTTTGCTCATCCTGTCATCTCCTCCAAAGATGATATAATCCACAAAAATTTCAGCAATCAAGTTCCCATCTTTTCCAATCTTGAGATACATGTTGTTGTTGTCCCCGGTTCTTATGAATCCAATGGTCAAGAGGTATGAATTCAACCTTTCATACCAAGCCCTTGGAGCTTGTTTTAGCCCGTAAAGAGCCTTATTCAATTTACAGGCCATACTACCCTTTTGTGTGGATGTGAAACCTTCTAGTTGTTCAATGTAAACTTCCTCCTCCAGTATTCCATTCAGGAATGCAGACTTGACATCCATCTGGTATACTTTGAATTTCTTGTGAGCAGCATAGGCAAGAAGAATTCTTACTCCTTCCAATCTGGCCACAGGTGCAAAAGTTTCTCCATAGTCCAGTCCAGCCTTCTGAGCATATCCTTTGCAAACCAATCTGGCTTTGTTTCTAGTTACTTTCCCTCTTCATTCATCTTGTTTCTATAAACCCACTTTGTCCCAATGACATTCTTGTCCAGTGGTCTAGGCACAAGCACCCATGTATCATTCTTGTCTATTTGCTCAATCTCTTCTTCCATGGCCTTGACCCAATTTTCATCTTCCAGAGCTTCCCTGGTGGTTTTGGGCTCTATACAGGAGAACAAATAGATATTCTCTCTAGCCTTTTTCCTGGTCAGGATATTTGCATGTTTGTCACCAATGATATTATCAGTTGAGTGATATGTGACATACCTTGGGAGAACCGATCTCTGTTCTCGGTCGAGTTCTTCCGATTGAGCAGTTTCTTCAGCATGGTCATGAACAACTTCTTGTTCATCATCTTGAGTTGGTCTATTAGCTTCAGGTACAACCTCCTGCACCAGAGGTTTATTCTCATGTTCTTGTCTTTCATCTTCACTAGTCACCTCATTGAAATCAAAAGGATTTTCATCATTGTGACCCTCCAGACTGTCATGTTCTTTATGACCGATCTTCTTGCTTGGTTCTAAATATTCATCAACCTTTACATGATGCTTTCCATTATCTTTCCTATCCTTTTATTTAGGCACCGGTAGGCTTTTCTCTTGGTAGAATAACCCAGAAATATACCCTCATCACTCTTGGGCTCAAACTTCCTAGAGTATTTATCTCTTTTAATGTAACAATTACTTCCAAAGATTCTGAAGTATCCTACACTAGGAGTATGATTGAACCATAGTTCATAGGGGGTCTTACCGGTTCCTTTCTTGATTTGAACTCAGTTCAGTGTATAGACAGCAGTGTTGATAGCTTCGCTCCAGAAGTGATGAGGAAGATCCTTCTGAATCATTAGGGTTCTTGCACACTCAATCAGCATCCTGTTTCTTCTTTCTGCTACTCCATTTTGCTGAGGAGTCCTAGGTACGAATATCTTCATTTTAATTCCATGTTCCCCATAGTAGTGAGTGAGCTCTTGAGAAGTGTATTAACCTCCTCTGTCTGATCTCAAACACTTTAGGCTTTTACCAGTCTCCTTCTCCACTCGTGCCTTGTAGATTTTAAACATGTGAAATGCCTCTGATTTTTCTCTGAGAAAGAGTGTCTACATCATTCTTGAGAAATCATCTACAAAAAGCATGAAGTACCGGTTTCCATAGTAGCTCTTTGTTCTCATAGGTCCACACAAATCTGTGTGCACAAGATCTAGAACATTTTCAGCAGAGAGATTTACCGCTGAAACTTGTTCCTGTCAGTTTTCCCAACTGACAATCTTTGCAAATACCTTTTTCAGGTTTTGTGATCTCAAGGAGTCCTCTAACTGATTTCTTCTTGCTCACTTTGACAATACTGTCAAAGTTTATGTGGCAGAGCCTCTTGTGCAACAATCGACTATTGTCTTCTTTGGATACAAGACAGATTTTGCTTGATTCTCCTTTGATTGATGCAATAAGACAGGCTCCTTCCATTGAGTCTAGGTAAAATATGTTTTCTTTGCTCTATCTACCGGTTGCAACATGAGCTCCAGATTGGTTCTTGACAACACAAGAACCTTACCCGAATTCCAACAAGAATCCCTTGTTGTTTAGTTGTGCAACACTCATTAGGTTGTACTGAAGTCCTTCTACCCAGTACACATCCTCAAAAACAGCATTGTTACTGAGTGCAATAGAGCCTTTACCTTTGATAGCACAAGGAGAATTATTTCGAAAGATAACCGATCCACCATCATTGAGTTTTAAGATGATGAACTTATTCTTATCACCAGTCATGTGATGAGTGCATCCGCTGTCAATGATCCAATCATCATGCTGATGAGATCTTGAGATAAGTGTCATTTCACTTACCACTAGGCTCTCTTCTGTTATTGCAACAAATGCAATTTCTGGATCTTCAAAGTCTTTAGATTCATTGCCTGTGACTCCTACAAGATAGCACTCCTTTGCTTTATTCTTGAACCGGTTGCTCTTGTCTTTCTTGTTATTGTCTGGACATCTTGCAGCAATATGTCCTATCTTATTGCAAGAAAAACATTTCAGAGGAAGCTTTCCTTTATACTTCCCTTTTCCTCTGGGAAATCTCCTAGCGATGAGTGCTTCAAACTCATCTTGCTCCATCTCTTCTGAGAGCAGATTCTCAACAAGATTACCAATCTTACCGGTAGAGCAATTACCGATTTCTCTCCCCTTTTTGGTGGAAAAGGTATTGACAAAAGACTTAAAAGTTGCTTCCTGAATGGGTAAGCTATTATCAAAATTACTCAATTCAAATGCAGTCAACTTACCGATTAGGGAGTCTAGAGTGACTTGATCTGTGGTCAACGATCTGAGCTCTTGAATGGCAGAGATCTTGATGGCATACTGAGGTCTGAGTGTTCTCAGTATTTTGCTAACCACCTCCTCCTCACTGAGCTTTCCTCCTACGCTTTTGATGGAGTTGATCACTTCTTTGATTCGGTTGTTGTATTGCTCAATGTCTTCTCCTTCATTCATCCTCATGGCATCATACTTTCCTCTGAGGCTCTCAACCTTATCTCTCTGTACGTTTGGGTCGCCTCTATAAACTAGTTGCAGCTTAGTCCACATCTTGTGAGCAGTTTCCAGGTTTTCAATCTCAGCATAGACATAGTCTGGTAGCGTGCTGGCTATCATATCCATGCTAGCTATGTGCTTTGTCTTGATCTTTAATTCATCAGGAGTTAGGGTATCAATGGGTTCACTGTAATCAATGGTTACATGAGTCCTATATTGATCTCCAGTGGTCTTCATGTACAGCTTCATTCTGCTGCACCACAGAGTAAAGTTTTCCTTTGAAAACTTTGGTCCTTCCTTTCTCATCATCTTAACTTTTTCTTTATGCGGTTAAGCAGTAAAGAAAAGAAACCAAAATCTCTGATACCAATTGACAGTCCCAACCGGTGCTGAGAGGGGAGGGGTGAATCAGCACTTATAAAACCTATAAAACGAATCTGATGGAGTATACTTCTACTGTAAGAAAAATAGATTCAAGCATAAGAATAGCATCAAGCAATCACCCACATAGTAACACCAGATTTATCACATGGAAACCCAAATCGGGTGAAAACCACGGTGTGAAGAGACCTCACAAATTCTGCACTCTTCTAAAGTGCGCCTTGTTAGGAGCCTTCCCTGTTAAAGGATTACAACACACTATTAGATGTGACCCAGTTAAGAGATTTGATACAATAAGGCCGGTTAGTGCCTGCCTGGTTAGAGGACTTAGAACAACTAAAAAGATGTCACCCGGTTAAGGGATTTAGTACAAGGGACCTATTAATGTCCACCCAAAATACAAGGATTTAACTATTGTAATTGTTAGAAAACAATAAAAGGATTGACCTTTTACAAATGGCTTTGCATAGCCTACTAAGATCTCTGTTATACTCAACTAAGAAACATCACCGGTCACCGTTGGTATGTTCTCCTTTACTGTTGTGCTTCTCTACACACTCTTCTCTCTTTTCTTCTCTTTTCTATTCACCTTAGCTTTTTCAGCGTACAGGTTCACTCTTTGCTTTGGCAGAATGAGGGTAGCCTATATTCTTAACAAGCAAAAGAATATATAGAGTCCTTGCCCTAATTGCGCTTCTCATGCACAACTTGTTTTGCAGATCTCCTTCGGATTCATCACCCAGTGGAGTATTAGTTCACTAAGGAAACATTTGATGCATGCTCTTGCTTTATCTGCTTTATGAAGAAAACAATAGATGTGTGTCAATCACCTTTCCTTCGCAAGAGATAACTCCATGTTTTAAAGCCACCAATTCCGACTTTAAAACCTTCAAATGTGCCTCATACCAATCACCATGTTAACTCAAAGTCTTCCGGATTTAGTGCAGTAAATCCCGGTCAAGAAGTTGTTTATTAGATAATTGACTGCGACTTCTCCGGTTCATCTTATCATACCGAAGTCTTTACTTGATCGGTTAAGATCCCTATGTTGTGAACAGGTAAGAACTTTGACTTGTCACCTTTCCTTCGTCTGCTTACCGGTTGCATCCTTTCTCCGGTTTCTGAAACTGTTTACCGGTTGCCTCTTCCTTGCAGACCGGTGCATCTGATGAGCAGAAACAATCACTTGTTCATTGCACAGTGTCACTGGTTGTCAAACCAGTCTCTTTACACACAAAATTCATAGTTTCCTCGTGAGTAGCCTCTTTAGACCTTTAGATGTCAAACACCTCCTTCCTCTTTCCTCTTTTGCCAATCAATGACAATACTCAATTGCCATGTACCCATAGCAAGCTTACCAATTACCATCCCTTAATGCCAACAATATGTTGTTCAAAAGTTTCGGCATTACCTTCTTGCCACACCCTTCATGTTTTGCGTGGACCACCAAGCTTTAATGTACTTGGTGAACAAGCCCATCATACAAGGGTAAGTCGATGGTTGCTTCTGCTCCAGGAATTCACATTCACAATCATTGTACGCCCCGAGAAGAGCCATGTCATTGCCGACCAGTTGTCGAGGATAAAATCAAGAGAGCTTGCTTACGAAGTGAACGAGGACTTTCTCGATGCCCATTTGTTCCAAATAGTAGCCCTACCTTCCTAGTACGAGCACATTGGCCAATACCTTTCTACCTCCACATTCCCTCGCGAGATGCCACCGAGTGAGCAGAGGAAGTTAGCACTTAAAAATAAAACATTCCAACTCGTGAGTGAGTTGCTATACAAGATTGGACCTAATCACATGTTGCGCAGGTGCATTATGGAGGAGGAAATACCAAGTGTGTTGCGGGAATCTCATGAGGGGCTCGCAGGAGGGCACATGGGCCTCAATGCCACTGCACAAAAGGTACTCCTTGCAGGACTATGGTGGCCAACACTCCACACCGATGCCTAAGGGGTTCTTGGATGTGATACTTTCCAAAGGGCAGGTACGCCATTAAATATGGATTTTATGCCATTATTTTCTTCGCAGCCTCAGGAGTTGTTTGAAAGGTTGGGCCTGGACTTTGTGGGGCCTCTCAAGATGAGTGACACACGGCGATGCAGGTACATCACGGTGGCCACCAAGTACTTGATGAAATGAGCGGAGGCTAGAGCACTCCCTGACAACATTGTAATTAGCATGACCCGTTTCCTTTATGAGCAAATCGTCACCCGATTTGGCATACCCATACCCATCACCAGCGATCGAGTACATTTGTAAACCAGGTGATCAAGAACATGATGGTTGAATTCTGGATATTCCACAACCTCTCTAGTCCGTACTACCCTCAAGCAAATGGGCAAGCCGAATCCACAAATAAAGTATTGGTATCAGTGCTCTACAAGACCTGCGGAGTATACCATACCAAGTTTAAAGGTAGCAGTAGAAAACCGATGGGGAGATGCAAAAAGTCTAAAGGAGCAATTATTCAATTTGATGAAATTGGATGAAAGACGAATGACAGCACAATGGGCTATCGAGGTGGCTCAACGACGGAGAAAATTCTTGCACGACAAGCACCTCCAGCGAATGAACTTTCGACCAGGATAGTTAGTTCTAAAGTATAACGGTCACAATGAAATCAAGCCTAGTAAGTTCAAAATCCATTGGCTCGGACCTTATAAAGTGAGAGAAGTAGGAAATAATGGGGTTGTAAAACTTGCAACTCTTGAGGGCCGACCTATCAAGGAACTTGTAAATGGGTCCAAACTGAAAATCTACCAGGAGAGAAAGTTATACATGCGAGAGGTTAACATGTTGGGGTATGTAACCAAAGGTGATTGGACTATTGACCAGGTGAAGGAGATTGAAGAGGATCCGGTAATCAAGGAATAGCCATACAGGCAAGACCTAAAATGGGCAAAGCTAATGATGGATCTAGAGGAATGGCTGGCAAGGAAGCACATGGAGAGTGTTGCAGTTCCAAGAGTGGACAAGCATCTTACAAACGCACTATTTGGACCTCCGGCTCTCTGGGTGAGAATAAATGGATATTGGAAATGGAAGGCACCTTACAAAGGGAGAAGAGAAGGCTTTGTTGCCTATGACATTGATGAGGAAGATGAAGTACAATGGAAAAGGGAGCAGCAAAGGGTGAGGTGGTGGAAGAAGACCTCAAGGAAGAGATTGATCTAGAGGATTATGGTGCCACTTTGGGACCATGTCTAAAAATGGTGGTAAAAACAAATAACTTGCTCATTACAGACGAAGACGGGTACATAGATCATCTTATTGAGAAGTATGCCAAAGAAGGGCAAAAAGCACACTACAAACCCAAGCCAAGTGCCTTATGGCAAGTGATACCGAACCCAACAAGGCCCCCAATGGTGAACGGGGAAGAAGTGATATGGTACCAAAAGTACGAAGGTAGATATGTAGATGGAAGCTTTAAAGTGGTGGGGCCCGCCTCTCTAGTTGATAAATTTTTTGACTTAGAGTATTTGGGGACATGTGAAAATGAGTGCTACAAGACACCCCAAAGCACCTGCATGTGGCATTATGCCTCAAAGGTGAAGGTCCGATGCGGTGAAGAAAAAGAGGTAAAGAGGAGGCAAAATGAAGCTTGAGAAGGACCCACAAAGAAGCTCAAAGTTGAAGGACCAGATAAGACGAGGAAGAAAATAAAGAAAAAGCACTTTAAAAAATTTAAGGGGAAGTATGCAAAAGCCAAACAACAATGCGAAGGCACACAAAAGCAAAGGAAAGTAAAAGGTACGATAAGTTTGAAAAAAATTATTTGAGCAAAATCAAAAAAATCAAGGTTAGAAAGATGGGAATAAAAGGAAAAAGGGTCGGAAAAACTAGAAAGGACAAAGTTATAATTAAAGGACTTATATTGGAAGGAGTTATAAGGGGAATAATAAAGAAAAGAAAAATAGAGAAGGCGAATAAGATAAATAAAAATAAAAAGGCACTAGTCTTACATATGAGAAGAAGATGTTGAATTAAATCCCTAAACCTAAAATACGCCAATAAAAGAACCTGGAGGGGAGATAATGAAATTCATTGTGCCAGAGCAAAAACACAGAAGGAAGTCACACACCAAGGAAGCTACGTCATATGACAATCAGAGTCCAAAAGAGACGTACGATATATAAGGGAAGGAGAGTTGTGGTCAAGATACTTGGCAAAGAAAGGGAAAACTTTCAAAACCGTATGGTCCAGAGAATTGGAAAATCCTGTATGGTCAAGTGTGTCGGAGGAATTAGACAAACAAGTAGTCATTCCCATAGCCGTACAAATCGTATAGTCAAATTAGCCGGAGGAGGCTAGAAGTGTGTTTTTGAAAGGAATTGTACAGACACTTAGAGCAGAAGTCGTACAGGCACTAGTCGTACGAACAACACAGAGGGTCATACTGACAGCACAAGGGGCCATACAAACGACACAAATGACATAAACAGGGGCCGTTTGCGGAGCCATAAGGAGACCAAGCAAACTTGCATGGTGCATATAGTTGTACATCGTACGTCACTAAAGGGACAGTTGAGTGGGGTTTGTACGGCAGCCATACGATGCAGGTTGCGGCGATTGCAGAGAGAGATATACGACTTGCAAGAGAAAATACAAAATTTGCATAAATAAATAAAGGGCTTGCACATTATGGTGAAAGGCAGTTTTGGATACCCCAAAAAGGGTAGTTATGATATTCATCATAAAGCGGGAGCCATAAGGAAAAAACCGTTACAATCACCATCCGAGATGGTGACTAATTCAAGCAAGAAGAAGGGAAAAGTGCAGAAAGACAAGGATGAGTAGATTACAACAGAAAATATCATGTTTGAGAGTGTTACAGGAAGTGAATGCAGAGCTTGGTGGGAAGCCAATCTAGAGGATCACCCCTTGAAGGTTTTGTTCCTCAAAGCTGAGGTAGATAAATTGTTTTTATGCCTATTTTTAACCTCGGAGATTTCAAACCAATATTGCGCACCATGCTTCATGGCTATGACAGGAGCTCACACAAGTCCACAATAAGATATTTTGATCAGATAGTGATAGTGTCTTATTCAGCCAAGGAGTTTAACAAGGTATTTGGGGTACCCAATAAAGGACATTTGGCAACTAAACCCTCTTCCAAGATGTCAGCTGAAGACAAGAAATCATTGTTGGAACGCATATGTAGGCAAGACCTCACACAAAACCAATGGGACAGTTTGTGGAATAGTAGCAACAGGAAGGGGTTGAAAAAATCCTTCATCACTTCGCTAGAGTAGAGGTGCATAATGGACTTACTCAAGAGAAAACTCACCGGTGGGAGTAGAGCATCCGACATTGCCATATGGATGTTGAGGCTAATGAATGGACCGAATAATGGCAAGGTCTACAACTGGGGACAATACTTGTCTGACCGGATTAAGGAATTTCTATAGCTCAGACACAAGACATTCTATATGCCACACCATGTCATCGCTCTGCTTCTAGACGCACTCTGCACACATCTTGCCCCTGAGCATTGGTGTACTTTTTTCCCTGCCAGTCGGGTTGCTTGGCTACCTTCACAGCAGGTAGTTTCAAACCTTTGCGAAAGAGGATTAAGCAAGAGGTCACAGCGAGCATGGAGGAGGGTGAAGAAGGGGATGGCACCTCAGAAGAGTTAGAGGAGGAAACAATAGAGACATCCTCTTCCTCTAGTGAGTGTTCAACGGATGAGGAGTCTCATATGGCACCTGGTCATACTCGATCATAGCGGAAAGCGGTAGCACAAGAAAAGGATGGAGGGGAGATATCCAAGGAAATTGACTTCCTAACTATGCAAGATGGGCCCCTACCTGGGGCATTGCCAGAGAATACATTAGAGGTGCCAAATGGGACGAATGAGGAACATGAGGGAGAGGTCATATAGGAGTTGGTCGAACGGATGGAGGCCGCACAAGAGGAGGTGGTACGGATGGAAGCATTCGACACAGGGATGGCAACCGCACAAGAGGTAATGTGGATGGGAACAATAGGCATAGAAATGGCAATGCAAGGAGGAGAGATGGAAATCCGTGGTGACGGTATGGTAGTTTAGAGAGATGATGCACGGAGTGAAGGGACAGTGCCATAAGGAGTGATGCCTCGGGAAAAGTCGCCGATACTCCCAGATTGGGGTGCAAAAAGGGCGCAATTTACTCCATCCCAACTGTCATCCATGGCACACTTGATTCCCTATAATGTCCCCATTTTGAGCTAGCATTAGATTTAGTGGATTTAGCCTATCATTGGGTCCTTGTAAGCTAATACTGGTGATTAGAGGACCCTATTGTGGGTTTTGGCCCCTTTTTGAGGGACTTACTATTTATAGTAAGTCAACTTATGGTTCTACTGAGCTTAGAGGATTTAGAAGAGTTATATGATGCTTTTAGATTTTATTTTCGGCTTCCAGTTTGACTCCAAGATTCTTGGAGGGAACGTCTATTTTTAGTAAGTCATCATCAGGATCACTCTTGTGTTGTCAGATTTTGATTCTAATGCTTCCTCGGTTGTTTTCGCAAGAGGGGTAAATTATGATTATTATTTAATTAAATCGGCTAAAGTTGCCATTTTTATTGAGAATGTATTCTAGGCATCTTAGTGTTATAGCTCGTTGGAACCGGGTTGAGAAGTTTTAAATCCTGAGCTCATAAAACAGGGACCCTAGGTGTCAGAATAGCATTATTTTAATGAAAGGGTCATTTTTAACATTAAAGTGAAGAGAAATATAATAGTTTATTATATTTCAAATGTGCACATAAAGCAAAGTCTTTTGTAAGTGAAAAGTGTGTGAGAGAAGATATCTTTTATTATAAAAGCAATGCTTTGGGAAAAAAGGAATTCATTCTAGACTTGTGCATTTTTTATGAAGTTTTTGGTGTGGAGAAACTCTTCAAGGGTTTGAGGACTGATTCCTCTCTGCTGCAATTTGAATCATCATTTGTTGGTGGTGAATTTTGCTACTGGATACTGGATATTCAATTCTAATTCTGTGGATGCAAATTTGGTGCTGTTGTATACCAAATTTGAGGAGAATTGTTTAATTGCTGCTGTTACAGAGACATTATTATGGTGGAATGGTTTTCTTTAGAGTTTCATATTGATACTAGAAGGTTGTTATATCTTCCAGACTTGGCTGTGAATTATATAGGAGAGGCTGTGTTAGCTCCCACAGAAGCTGCGTATGTCATGTCCCCATTCTGGCTGACATCGTTTAGCGTGCCGGATCAGTCTATCACAGGCTCTCGTAGACTGGTGGCGATGTGGAGAGAGTCATTTTGTAGATCAGTGGTCGTATTTGTTCTTGGAGAAGTGATTTAGAGCTTATTTTTATTATTATGAGTTATGCGGGCCCTACATGTTATAATTTTAAGTTGAGTTGCACTTTTTATTTTATAAAGTTATATTATTATAAAAGTGCATTATAATGGGATTTTATAATGGATGCTTCTAGAAGTTCTTAGTAACTTCTCAAAAAGTGAATAAATAGGGGGCTTGAGCATTCATTTGTACAAGCTGATTTGAGGATTCTTCTACTTTTCCATATTGGAGCAATTTGTAGTCATTTGGTCTACAAATTTTCATTAGATCTTTGGGAACGAAAACTCCCTTGGATTTGCATAACTGAGGAAGTGAGATATCTTCTGAAGGGTTGCACATTGGAAGTGGTATTCAGCCATTTCATGTTGAGCTTATTTGGAATCCTCAGATTTACCTGAGGGTTTGAGTTTTGGTTGCAAAAGGAAGAAAAAGCAGGTCCGAAAAAGCAATCCGAAAAAGCAAAACAAAAAAGCAGTTCGAAAAAGCAAATCCGAAAAAGCAGTTCGAAAAAGCAGACTTGAAAAATTGATATTGAGGGTTTGTAATTGGTTGAATAAGGGTTTGATATTGATTGCATAGGAGTCTTGAATTTCATCTACTCATTGGGGAATTAATTTGGCAAAGGATTGAAGACAAACTGGCACATTTTCAGAATTGCAATATCAGGGTTTGGAACCAATAATTTGCTCATATCTCCTAATCTACTTGGAGAATATTTTTATGCTCTTGGGAGGATCTTAGTAAACCCCCGGCAGTCCTTTTCATAGCTTTTTGGAGTGTCAAAAACCCTGCAATTATTTTATGCAGGAGCTGTACATGTACAGCCTGGTACGGCAAGGACATTGCTGCAAATCTTGGCACAGTTGGAGGGCAGTTTGGGGCGGATTTGGTGTCTTTGGCAGCGGTCTTCATCAGTCTACATCAGCAGCAAAAGGGTGCATCAAATTCAGGTTCCAAATTTACTGTTTTTGGTAAATAACAGTCATAGCCATTCTCAGAAATTGGTCTCTGTCTGCAGTCCAGATTTAGTCCAGATCTGGTCACTGTCATTAGCCTTAGGAATTGCAAGTTATTGTGTTTGAAAAAAAGGATAAATCTCTGTTATAGACAGTCCATATATTTGTTAAAGAATAGCCTCCATAATCAGTCCATCATTGCATTGTAATGACTGTCACAGTCTGAAAATAATCATTTGAAAATTATACATTGTGGCTGGGTTGATATAGTTGCGATTTCATTGGTTAGGGCATGGTCAAGGCATGGTAAAAGGAACATAGCATGGTAATCTGATTGTTACATGTCACAGTTATATACTCTGAGAATTGTAATCAGAATCAGATAAGTTCTTGATATTGAGTCTTTGCTTTAGAGATTCATTGTTGTTCATTGTTTTACATTCTATATTGGTATTGTTATCTCAATAACATTTGATGCCCAAAACGATTATCGCACTACAACACATTGAAACACATCATCACAAGCAAAACAGTTCAGTGCATGCCAACTGTTTGACGAATTGACAAGGATCAGATTTGGGGTTTTTAGTGGCCTTTATAGTAAGGGTCATTACAGTGGTATCAGAGCGGTTTCCTGCCAGCCTGATTGGGTTATTTCAGACTGAATTCAATTGTCAGCATGGCTTTAACAGGAGACAAGGAATTGAAAGAGAGAATGCACACTGCATTGAAGAAACTAGATCGTCCATTTCAGCGAACAAAGGACCTCCTAAGAACTTTGGAGGAGTTGGAAATTTATTTAGGCAAGGTTGATCAGTCAGATTCCTATGCTATGCAAACAGCTTTATCTCCAGTATTTGGTTCTTTGGTGAAGCCCTGATTATTGAGACATCATGATGAGGTGGTAAGACTTGCAGCTCTCTCTTGCATTAGTGAAATCATGAGGATAATAGCTGGCTTTAATTCTTATGATGATCAGATTATGAGAGAGGTACTTCATGCCATGGTGAAAAGCTTCGAAAGGTTGGATGACATCAGGGACCCTCATTTCACAAAGAGGGCAAGATTACTTGAAGTATTTGCATGGTGTAGGTTTGAAAACATTATGTTGTCAATAGGTTGTATTGATGACATTCGCAGAATGTTTAACACATTTTGGAATATTTTGGATGAGTTTCATTCCAGCGATGTATTAGCATCAATGCACTCCATCATGTTCACAATCTTGTTTGAGGAGAAGGATGAAATTTCTAAACTTTTGGCAGAAGATTTATGGCATGTTTGGACAAAAGAGAGGAATGTGTCACCTATGGCATGTACGTGGTTAAAGAGCCTAATTAATAGGCCTAAGGATCGAAGTACCTTCCCTATGACAGGCAGAAACTTGTATGATGAGTTTGACAGACATGCTGATCCGGTATTGGGAGATGTTAGCACATCTTCACGTAATGATTTATTTGCATCATCTTCACAGGCAGAAGTGGTTACAGATGTTGTACAGGTTGAGCCAGTTGCAGCAGAAGGTGATATCACAGGCACACCGGATGGCATGAGTGACCCTGACAGTGATTGTGGTACAGTTGGTCTTGATGATGTCACAGGTGCTCAAAATAGTAACTACAGCACAGTGGATTCAGATGATGATTGTGAGGAGGTTGTTGTGCATGATGATGAGATACCTATCAGCGATGAGCAGACATTGAGTATTCAGGACTTTGCTGATAGAGAGTATCAGGCACAGTTAGATGCTACATCACACAAGGTTGAGGCACATAGTACTTCACATGTTTTGTCCAGTCAGCTTAGGGTAAGCGAGGATGGGATTGTGACTTCATTATCTCATCATGACAGGATGCGGGAGATGATAGAGGATCACATCCGGATGATTCAGTTACAGGACAGACATAAGGGAGTTCAGGCAGAGTCTTCTTGTGTTGACTTACAGGCTATCAGGGAAGGAATGGGAGCGATGAAGATGAGTTATTTACATCTTCTTTCAGATCGTGACCATCTTCTTAGCCTTGCCAGAGATCATTTAGATGCCTTGAGGAGGAAGGAGGAGGAAGTTGGCAAGCTTTCTCGAGAGTTCGAGGACACTCGAGCCTCTTTGTTGAGTACTCCATTGGCATTACAGGACTCAGAGAGACATGTGGATGGGTATGGCGTGGAGTTGAGTTCAGCTTCATCTTACACACCTGATACTCAGCTTTATGCGACATGCGGATCACATGTGGTTGTCGATAGTTGTGAGAGTTCACCTTGCATCCAGGATTTAGGGATAGTGTCAATTATGGCAGACATGGATGTGGGATCAGCTGATATTGGGATTGAGCAGGCTACTTAGGTACGGATTTTGCTTGAGGTGTCAGTCGGTTCCAGTTTACAGATGAGGACTCAAGATTGTTACATTAGCGTTTGGGATTCTGTTGACTGGAGATCTTTATCATCTATTGGTAGCAGTGATTGTTTGAGTGCTATCATGGATTTGATTAGCAGATTACACGATGTTGTTCTCATTCATACCAGCAACTTGTCAAATGTTGGTATTAGTCTTTATACACCGATGTTAGGAGTAGTGTACATTTCCAGTCGACCACTCAGGGTGCAGTGGGTTTGTGATAATTTAGGCACATCTGAGGTGTTAGTGATTACAGATGAGTCCCAGGTTCGCACTGGCCTTGATGACATCCAGGAGTCCCAGGAGGATTTAGCTTCCTCGACAGATTCATTTGTTACAGCGGAGTTGGGCAGTGATGCTACAGTTTTTGATACTCCGTATGTTGATATGAGCTTTGGAGTTGATTCGCAGAGTATGGATAGTAGTACTCCAGAGATCAGTGGTTTTGAGGATACTCCCTTGGACAATGCGTCAGAGGAGGATTGTAGGAGACAGTCTAGCCAGCGCCATCACGTGTCTAGTCAGCTGAGAGTTAGTGAGCGAGACATTGCTATCGCTTGCCAGCATTTCGATGCTGCTCGTCAGTTGTTAGCAGTTTACGAATGGGGTTCTCCTACTAGTGATGAGCAGGGAGGCAGTTATCTTTCCTTGACAGAGATCCACTCTTTATGGGAGGCTATACGGATTTTGAGACAGAATTATATGCAGTTGGTAGCTGATAGAGATTACCTTATAGAGTGGGGCAGTACAGCATATGATGCATTATTGATCAAGGAAGATGAGGTGAGTGAGCTTACTCAGCAGCTCGAGGTGACTTCTGAGTTTCTTGAGAGTACACAGTTGGCTTTCGAGGAGTCACAGTTTCATTTGGCTGAGGTGACCAGGGAGTTAGAGCGACTGCAGTCTTTACCAGATTCTGTACAGTCACAGGTTGTGGTGTCTGGTGATTCGAGGATGTCCATGGTCGAGATTGATAGAGGCAGTGGAGATGAGGATATATCTGTCCTCGATACTAGCATTGGCACATTGAGTTCATTTCCACTACAGTCAGGTTTAGTGGAGTTGGGCGCTGAGCATTGTGGTATGTTTGACTTGGTGGTGGTCTCTACTACTGATGGCACGGAGACTAGTGATGTTGTACCAGGGATCATGTTTGATGTTGGTGAGCCGGCAGTTGGCTTGGTTCCTGTTTGTGATACTACTCCTTTGGAGGTGTCTTCGGAGTTAGTAGTTGGTTCGGGCTTGGTTAGTGATCAATTGCAGTTAGTTTCATCTGTATTGCAGTCTGAGCCACTGACTAAGATTGACACATTCTATCGGCCTTACACTGTGAGGTATGGTCATCAGTTTACTCTTGATCCATATGTTGATGAGATGATGATACGGAGATGTACTTTGGGCTCTAGTGTTTGTCATCAGTTATGGGATGGTTTGACGCTACGAGATGAGAGTTGTGATGGGCATAACATGGCGATAGGTTATGCGGTCGATAGCTTGAGAGTACATGACTTTGAGCAGGAGTTTGGGAGTGTTGCTTCAGTGGTTGTTATTGATTCTACTCCTTTGGCTATGACAACTCTTGACTTAGCTGGTGATCAGTCGCAGTGGGTTGTATCACCTGTGCATGGTCAGCTGTTGACCGAGGGTGGTTCTTTTTATCAGCATTATACTGCAGGGTATGTTCATCAGTTTGCATTTGATCCTTGCATTGAGGAGTTGATGGCCGTCAGATTTGGTTTGGGTTCTAGTTCTTGCTATCTATCAAGTGATGACTATTCGCCATCAGCGGTGCATGGGAGTTATGGTTATGAGACAGTGGCTAGTGATCTGCAGAGATATGTTGACTACAGTTGGTGTACAGTGTGTGGATTCTCCGCACTTGGTGCAGTTTCATTTCGGAATGTTCACCATTGTTGCAGAGTTGGAGTGTGTTTTCTGCACAGCACAGTGAGATGTGTTGATAGCATCTACTTGGTTTCTTTCTATGGCAGTTGTTACCTTGGATTTCAGTTGAGCAGTATTGGTCAGTTTGGTTATGGATTCCTCTTGGTTATATTGCAGAGGATATTGCAGGAGCTTGCGTTGATTGACAGCAGTTTAGATCATGACTACATTTGGGATCCAGGTGGAATTGATTGATTATTTGTTTAGCCATTGCTTGGGGACAAGCAATTTCAGGAAGGGCGAACTGTCATGTCCCCATTCTGGCTGACATCGTTTAGCGTGCCGAATCAGTCTATCACAGGCTCTCGTAGATTGGTGGCGATGTGGAGAGAGTCATTTTGTAGATTAGTGGTCATATTTGCTCTTGGAGAAGTGATTTAGAGCTTATTTTTATTATTATGAGTTATGCGGGCCCTACATGTTATAATTTTAAGTTGAGTTGCACTTTTTATTTTATAAAGTTATATTATTATAAAAGTGCATTATAATGGGATTTTATAATGGATGCTTCTAGAAGTTCTTAGTAACTTCTCAAAAAGTGAATAAATAGGGGGCTTGGGCATTCATTTGTACAAGCTGATTTGAGGATTCTTCTACTTTTCCATATTGGAGCAATTTGTAGTCATTTGGTCTACAAATTTTCATTAGATCTTTGGGAACGAAAACTCCCTTGGATTTGCATAACTGAGGAAGTGAGATATCTTCTGAAGGGTTGCACATTGGAAGTGGTATTCAGCCATTTCATGTTGAGCTTATTTGGAATCCTCAGATTTACCTGAGGGTTTGAGTTTTGGTTGCAAAAGGAAGAAAAAGCAGGTCCGAAAAAGCAATCCGAAAAAGCAAAACAAAAAAGCAATTTGAAAAAGCAAATCCGAAAAAGCAGTCCGGAAAAGCAGACCCGAAAAAGCAGACTTGAAAAATTGATATTGAGGGTTTGTAATTGGTTGAATAAGGGTTTGATATTGATTGCATAGGAGTCTTGAATTTCATCTACTCATTGGGGAATTAATTTGGCAAAGGATTGAAGACAAACTGGCACATTTTCAGAATTGCAATATCAGGGTTTGGAACCAATAATTTGCTCATATCTCCTAATCTACTTGGAGAATATTTTTATGCTCTTGGGAGGATCTTAGTAAACCCCCGGCAGTCCTTTTCATAGCTTTTTGGAGTGTCAAAAACCCTGCAATTATTTTATGCAGGAGCTGTACATGTACAGCCTGGTACGGCCAGGACATTGCTGCAAATCTTGGCACAGTTGGAGGGCAGTTTGGGGCGGATTTGGTGTCTTTGGCAGCGGTCTTCATCAGTCTACATCAGCAGCAAAAGGGTGCATCAAATTCAGGTTCCAAATTTACTGTTTTTGGTAAATAACAATCATAGCCATTCTCAGAAATTGGTCTCTGTCTGCAGTCCAGATTTAGTCCAGATCTGGTCACTGTCATTAGCCTTAGGAATTGCAAGTTATTGTGTTTGAAAAAAAGGATAAATCTCTGTTATAGACAGTCCATATATTTGTTAAAGAATAGCCTCCATAATCAGTCCATCATTGCATTGTAATGACTGTCACAGTCTGAAAATAATCATTTGAAAATTATACATTGTGGCTGGGTTGATATAGTTGCGATTTCATTGGTTAGGGCATGGTCAAGGCATGGTAAAAGGAACATAGCATGGTAATCTGATTGTTACATGTCACAGTTATATACTCTGAGAATTGTAATCAGAATCAGATAAGTTCTTGATATTGAGTCTTTGCTTTAGAGATTCATTGTTGTTCATTGTTTTACATTCTATATTGGTATTGTTATCTCAATAACATTTGATGCCCAAAACGATTATCGCACTACAACACATTGAAACACATCATCACAAGCAAAATAGTACAGTGCATGCCAACTGTTTGACGAATTGACAAGGATCAGATTTGGGGTTTTTAGTGGCCTTTATAGTAAGGGTCATTACAGTGTATTAATTACAGAGGGCTGCGTTTCAATACAAGAAGCTGCGTTTCACTTCTTGAGGGCAACGATTAATAACTAGAGGCTGCGTCACTTTGCTAGCAAGTTGCGTTTCCTACCAAACAGGCTATGTAATTAATATTGGTGGCTGGAAATCAATTTTAATTGATTGCGTGAATATCCAACCAGGCTGCGTTGGAATTAGAGAAGTTGCATTCTCTTTCTTGGAGGTGGCTGAAGATTCATACACGTTGCGTTGACTTTCCTGTATGTTATTTTTAATTCTACAACATTCATACAATTACCAGGTGCCAATAGTTGTTGAATAATTGGATGTTTATAAGCATTGCCACTTCTATAATTTTGAATAATTGATGATCGTTCAAAACATATTTAGTCTAATATTATTTATGATATTTAAAACTGTTGGGAAATTTCATTTGAAATAAACTTAAACAAAACACAAAAATACAATTATTGCAAGTAATTTCAGAAAAAGGAATTATATTTTAAAGGAGCCAGGTAGGCTCTTTACAGTTCCCCTATAGTAATTATCGCAAACAAGGTTGGTAGATCTTAGAACACATAGGGGAGGGGCCCACACTATCCGAATCGCCACCTCGCACGGAATTGAAAGAGCCCAACCAATTGCACTTATGGTCACTCCGGCACCCCCAACGGAGCTAGTCACCCCAACCACCATTGTCACCACCCCAATAGCACCACTGGTACTAGCACCACCACCACTGGCACCAATGGCAATTCCACCTTCGGGGATGGCAAGAACTGATCAGGAGGGGGGAGATATGGGAACAAAAGTTGACAGCCTACTCGCAAAATTCCAGATGGAAGTAGAGGACATAACACCACCATCACCTACTCTAATGATGGGGTAGTGTTGATGTCAGTTTTGTACCACTACATAACATATAGCAATTGAATACTTGATATAGAATACCAAACACTCAACCCTCTCTTGAAAAGTATATACTCATGAAGAACATGAGATAACTCCAAGGTTCCTTACACCTGTGGATACTAACTCAGTTATATTAATGTGATTTGCTGGTTAATCACGTAGGCGGGCTTACGTTGTTCATTCAAAGATAACTTGGTGGTACTTCGCTTGCTTGAGTTGTTCTTTTCTCCTTGATCACTTTCACTTTCAACTACTCCTACCACTAACTGCTTACTGCTCTACTACTAATCCTATGAGTGAAGAAATTAGAAAATGGATGGGGATCCAACCAAATGAAAGCTTGCCTGTGACGCTACCTCCATTGGTGCAATGATTCAAAGGGATACTCTTAGAATTTTCACACTAACACCTATCTTCCAACCCAGCTTAAAGTACAAGCGGAAAGATGAAATGCAAGTAGAACTTGGGAGCGACTGGACTAGATTACCACACAAGGCTTCCTAACAAGCCACTAGGATGCTAGTGGCCTAGTAAATAGATCCCTATCAAACATTCACTAACATCACCATACAACTAGCCATCTACTTCTACTCTAACAACATGAAATGAAATCCTACTTTAATTTGAGAGATGAGAAGAAACGTGCAATACACCAAAATGATCATGTATATCCACCATGCAAACCACAACAATGAATAGAGAACAATTTTGATAGTATTTTGGCAACAATCCTTCAACATAACTCCCTTTTACAAATGAGAACAAATGGCCTTATATAGAGGCTCAAAATTACGAGTGGCCAAGATTAAGGGGCAAAATCAAGGACCAAGATTAAACCTTACAAACCCTAATTAGGGTTACCATCTTTCAACCAATTACATGAGGGCACCAACTTTGTGGGCCAATGAGAAATTTACAATAATCTGTCAACCAATGAGAACATAGGACATTTGGCATGATTTGATTGCATGCACATGAAATTGCCACCTCATCAACCTTATCTTATAAATTTATTTAATCCTTGAGATGAGGTGAAGCCTTGGATGCTTGAACTCATCCTTAGAAACTTTCTCATCACCACTTGAACTTGCTTGTACCTGATGTCCTGACCTTGAAAGAGTGAGGTCTCCATGCACTTGGGGTAATCTTGCCTTGGCCTTGGTGGCTTGCCTGGATGTGAACCCCTTTGAAATTTGAGAGCCTTGCTCTTAGCCACCGCCTTGAAATCGAACTTGACCTCTTTCAACCTTTCCTCTCACTTTCCTCCTTCATTACCCTTGCCTTCCTTAACCTTCCTGGTCTTCTCTAACTTGCCTATTCGAATTTGGTTTGCATGCACCCCCCTCTGCTTCAATACTCTTGGGTTCTGGGGGAACCTGCCTTGGCCATACCTCCTGCAAGGCCCACAATCCACCCATTACTTGATTTGAAATAATCATTAAGTTCATCAATTGCCTCCTAGCTAGTTAGTGAGTTGGTTCCTTCACCGCCTAATTAAGCTATGTGGAGTTCATCTTACATCCAAAATTATGTGAATTGTTCATTAAGTCCATTTCTAATAGATAATTACAACTTAGTTTGTGTGTTGATCAATCTTATCATCCAAGTTATGATTGCTTTGTTTGTATCAATTTGTAGTCCATTCTTATCTTTCCTCTTAATGTGATTGAATCTAATTACTAGTTGTCTTTGTTTGATTTGCAATGAAAGAAAACAACTAGCCAAGGAAAGAAAACACATAACTCCACTCCACAAAGCTCACCACTGAGGGTAGACTCCTAAACATGGAGGGCCAACCACATAAAAAAGTCCAAGTCCAAGTTCCTAGTTCCTACACTTACCTCTTGACCTTTAGAACTTGCCTACTTAGCCTATTACAACTTATCAACAAAATGCATGACCCTCTTGGGTGCTAGAACCCTCTCAAATCTAACCAAGCTAGCTTGCATAAATAGCCAAGCCCTGCCTAGCCTCAAATATCTTCAAATCTCTTCCAACCTGCAATGAAACCTGCTTCCTCACTTGCACCTGCAATGAAAATATGGAATGGAGGGTGGGGGTGAAACGGATGTAAGTGAAGATGGAGATGGAGAATGGAGCTATGAAAATGTGGTGGCAACCTGTCTCCTTATCCTTCTTGGCCAAGGGGGAGGAGCTCTCCATCAACTTGTCTCTCAATTGTATCATGTTCACTGTGCCAATGCTGGTGTCCCTCATTTGCTTCAATTTCGAGAAAAAGGTGGTCTTGGGCCTCATGTCTTCCTTGTCTTACTTGGTATGCATTGCCCTTTGGCTCTTGCTTGCACTAGCATCCGCCATCCTAACCCTTATTTCTGTCTCTTCTTTCTACAATGAGATGGGACTACACTTATCTCTGCCCCTCCAGTCCTAGGGATGGACTAGCATATTTCTGTCTCTCTAATGCCTACCACACTACACTTATCTCTGTCTCTCCACCTAGGGATGGGACTACCACTTATTTCTGCCTCGTCGAAAACTTATGAGATGGACTACACTTATATCTCCCAACTTCGTTCCTAAGGGTGGGACTACCACATATATCTCCTTTCTCCAAATCCTAAACGAAAACTACACTTATATCTCCCAACTTCAAGCCCTAGATGAAATGATGAAGTGATGGATGGATGATGCAAGCAAGAAAATAGGAAAAATGTACCAAGCAAGAACAAGGATAAAATCTACCTTTTAGACCAGCCTTCAGCCTCAAGCATGAAGATCCTCCTCTACACCAACAAATTCTCCTCTAAAGAAGAAGAAGACAACACCAAAATGCACTCCTCCACCAAAAGAAGAAAATCGCCCCTTGCTAAATGCACTCCTTGCAAAATTTCGCTCTTTTGCTGCTCTAAGAGCTCCTCTTTGGCTACCAAGAGACAAGTGAGAAATGAATGAGAAAATGAGGAGACAAGCCCTCCCTTTATACTAATTTTTTTGCCTCTTCAAATAGAGCCGACCTGCATTGGAGGAAAAATAAAATTAATTAAATTGTCAAACATATAACCCAAATTAAATGCATTAAATCACATAGCCCTGGGTATTTAATTTTAATTTAAAATTGGGTCAGCTTATTGCAAAAACAAAAATCTGTGCAATAGCATGTTAATTTTCTTTTTAAAATGAAATTGGGCCACTCCAAAAAACGATCCATATGGGGCCCCTAAACATTGAAATTAACCAAGCCATGGTCCCAAAAAAATTAATTCACTTACCCCAAAAAAAATCGATTTAAGAAAAGGGCAGATTTAAATTAAGAGAGCCACTTGCATTGAATTGTGCAAAATTATGGGTTTAAATTAGCCAAATCTGAAATTATCATAGGCCCTAAAATTGAAATTTTGAAAAAAGATCATTTAGGCCTCTAATATAGCTTTAAACCTTCCCCATTGTGGACCCAATAACTTACCTTGAATTTCACACCTCTTAGGCCTTAAAATACATTGAATTTAACACACAAAAGGGCCCAAATTAAATTTCTAAATTACAAACACTCAGCCCAAAAATATGATTTTATTTATTTTAAAATTGCCAAATTAATGCATAAAAATCGCAAGTGGGGCTGGAATTGATGGCTGCCTTGGGTGATGAAAAAAATTTATATTTGTTGTGCCCAATACCAAGCAAAAATAAAAAATGGGAAGGGGCTGCCAGCTATAGCTTTTTTCATTTTATAAATTTAGAATTTTTCCCAAGAAAAATTGATTTTAGCCCATTTAAATCATAACAACACCATCCCAAAATCAAAATCTGCCAGCCAATTAAAATTCAAATAAATTTCAATTCCATTTCCAACTTTCATTTACTCTTTTTCCCCATTTAAAATTTTGAAAATCCCACTTGGCAATTTAAATTTTTATTATTTTGCAATCCAAAAATTATTTAGCAATTTAATTTCCAATTGGCAATTAAATTTCAAATTTGGCCATTTAATTTTTTCATTTAATCTCCATTTTCACCACCCAAAAATTTACAAAGTTTCCCCAAAAATATCCAAATTCACAATTAAATTTTGGAAAATGTTCAAGTTATGCAATTATATCAATTTTCCAAAATTCATCCAAGTCTAAAAAATATTGCACATTTATCGTCTCAAAACCCTAGGGTTACTCCAAAACTCGCTAAGGCATCCGAATACCCAGATCTAGGAAAATTGCCAAGGCCCGCTCAAAAATTGGGGGGTCACCAAATTCTTTAGGGCGATGATGTGAAAACCTCACAACAGGTAGCAGGATGAGGAAGCCACCCAGGGCCAACCAAATATTGCAGGAATGGACGGAGGGAGTCAACACATGAGTGAACAGGATGTAGGAGCTACGGAAGGTGGCGATGCAGAAAGTCACAACCTTGTTTTGGAGACTCGTCTCAATGCTTCCTGGTAGAGCTAGAGGCTATGGCATCAACCATATGAGACATTCTAGATTGAGCAAGAGAGTGGGATATGGGATCCGTGACTTTGGCAGATGAGGCACTATTGAGGTTTTTGACGGAAGGGTGCCATAGAGAATTCACTGAGTGTCTCTCACAACAAGGATGGCCAGACACCGAGATGGAGGAAACTTTCAGAGACACTTTCTTGCAGGTTCAGCGAGTTACAGGGAGGGCTCACAAAGCAAAAGGAGAACAGGTTGCACTACAGAAGAGAGTGCAGGCGTTGGACACCGAGTTGGCACAAGAGAGGTTCGCGAAGGTAGAAAAGGAGCAGAAGTTGGCCACTACGGAGAAGGACCTCATGGATGCCTTGAGGTTGCTAAAGGCTGCTCAGGAGAAGCAGTTGATCACGGAGAGAGACTTGAAGATTGTTCGATAGCAACTTCCATGTGCCACCACCCTACTACTCCAGGGATGTCCTCTCACCTGTCCCGGTAGAGTTGTGATGTTGTTGTTTTCTTTTTTTGTTTTGTTTTCTTTCGTTTGGAAGACAAAAAGTTTTGTGGGGGGATGATGTAGGCGGCAATTATGCCATCAATAATACTTTTGTTAGTTAAGGGGTAATGTAATAAAACATTTGTCTTGAAACGGTGTCAGTTGCGGGCTGTTGGCAGTCTTAACCAACTGCTGAGCACTATTTGTATCAAGTTCGGGACATGTCATGGGTTGTCGGTTGTTGGAAATTATTATGCTAAGAATAGATATATCATTTTGCCAATTTCGTGTTATGTGATTCTATGCTATCCCTGTTTATTAATGTTATACCATTTATAATACATAATGCAATATTGTTTACTGGTTAATTCTGAATACACTTAATCCAGTTCAAGTTAGGCATCTAACACCCAGTTTGCTGAACTATAGTCCACACTCCACAAGGAGTAATAATTAGATTAAGATATATATAAAATTTATTCAACATAACTTTCAGCACTAAGGCTAGCATTTGAATTCTAAGATAAAGGATGACATCTCAAGCAGAGTATTTAGAACAGCAGTAGTTCTCTTGGGTCCATCCCTAATAGATTTCAGATATGTTTTAGCGAGTTGAAGATTAAAACAATGTAGGTTAGAGATCTCTATTAAGCCGTACCATAGATCACAGGCTGCACCAAACTCAAAAAGATCAAGCTTACCTAGATGACATAATTAAATGATAAAATATGCATCTTCTTTTAGAAATGTTAGCTCCATGGTTAGAATTTGCTCTAATTTACCTGCAGCTTGAAGAGGCCAAAAAGGCTGGATCCGCATATAGTCTCCGAAGCTTGCCCATTGCAATTTTCAGCAATGACTTCCAAGTTGTTTATGAAAAGCCCATAAAGACCCATGCCAAATATGAGCATGACAGTTCCCATTAAATAGACATCTGGAGAAATAAAAAGATTGTTGTTCAGATAATTCTGAAGAAAAAGCTAATTAAAACATTATATATCAGGCATAAAAACTAGTCAAAACACAGACTTGTATGAAACAGATTGTATGAAACTATTCACATGTTTGATACTGATCCAAATGTCTTTTCTATTTCAAAAGTGGACATAAAAACATATGTTTTGAGACCATATGGTTTATTTAACTCATGTCTTGGGTCTTCTGTTCCTACAGACAGTAATTCTGACATTCCATAGGCCTAGTTAACTTCAGTTATACGTTCAAATATTTTACACATTCTAAAAAAAAATCATCTAAAATTGGGCTTGGTTTTGCAGTTTAGAGGGAAAAAATTAATTTTTACATTTTATTGGCAGAGCGTTTTCTATCTGTAGAATCTCCGACCATGTATTGTCTTACAATCAAAGAATGTAACATTATATTTTAATTTCTATTCAAAAAGTCTATGCTTGCCATTTTGTGACTTACAATTTTAAAAATTAGATTCTGTGTTTATGCCATGGAGGTTATAATCCTTCATCATTTGAACCAGCAAATTTCAAATCTGAGGCCTGGATTTTGAAACCTATTTCTGACTCTTTTGCAAACTACCTTAATAAAAATCTAACAATATTCCTTTAGCTCAAAGTACAGCACTTATCACAATTATAAATTCAGTTCCTGAGGATGCAAAGGTGTCATAACCCCTATATTTGTTCCTCCACAAAGCTCCTTTTGTTTCCTATTGCTTCTTCCTTTGATTGGATGAATTTAAGGCCTCCATCATTCTTATTTTTCTTGTGTAGGTTTTATTTTCCCTCCTTTCCCCTTTCTCTATTGGATATTGTTAGCAATTTAAGTTTAAGTTGTCATTAAGTGTTCATTCACAAAACACCATGCACCGGTAAGCTTCACCGGTTACTCACGTTACTTAGAAGACACCAGTAGACAAGGAACAGAGTGTATGCACCGGTAGATTAAGATAAGTCAACACACCGGTAGACTTATAAGAACAAAGTTGAATCGGGTAAAAGGTTACACCGGTCTAGACAACCTATAGATCCGCACCAGATTATGCGGAGCAGTTTGAGTTCAGACTGAGAGTTCAAATCGGATTATATGGGACATCCACTGCATAGAAGTGCAGTTAGCTTTTTGACAGGAGTTAGCTTTATTTCTGTGGATGATCTCAAGGTGAACTCCAGATCATGACTCTCAGTTTGTTGCTGATTACATAATTTGATGAGGAGTTCGCAGCCTGGCAGTTCCATGAGTTTAGGGTCTCATTACGGTATACTTTAATATAAGTACAGGTGATAAGACGCAAGAAAAGTTTCTGTTGTTGAGAAGAGAAAATCGCAGAGAGCAGAGGATAGATATCTTCTGAGAAGTGCTATAGGCACAAAGGTGAAGAAAAGAAAGAAGATCAACAGCCAGGCAAATAGGGGAAGAAATCTATAGGTATGATCTAATCAGACAATCAGTGTCATCATAGATCACTGCTTTTGAAAGGTATTACATCATATACAAATCCCTCTAGAAGGGTGAACCTAATTGGTTCGTTGTAAAAATCCCTTAACAAGGTAACATCTTGTTGATGTTTAAAAGTCCTATAACCAGGCAGCTCCTAACAGGGCTTAGATCCTAAACGATCTTTTGTAAAATTCCCTTAACCGGGTAGCACCTTAGCCAGTGCTTTGTATGCTCCTAACAAGGCACCTTCATTTAGAACTAGTGAAGTTGTGAGCTCTATCTCACCATGGTTTTTTCTCTCTAACCAAGGGTTTCCACGTACAAATATTTGTGTAGATCTGTGTGATTCAGTTTATGCTTGTGAATGACTGCTGACTTTATACTTTGCATTCAAGAATCTATTTACAAGTTTTTAAACAAGAAGATTTAGTATTTTCTGATTCACCCCCCCCCCTCTCAGTAACCGGTAAGGTAACAACAGATATTGCTTCTATATTATGGGCTTGGCTTCTCTTCCCAAATTTATGCCCTAGCCCCCATCTTTATTTACATTTGCTACACAAGTTTTTCTGCTTAAGGTCCTTAGGATTATAGATGTGATTGTGCCTCCTTCATCTTTGCCTTTGTAGCACACTTTTTTCTCTTTACCCTATGTCCTGGAAATTTTGGGAACGGGTTGGGGCACGTGGGTTCATAATCAGGGTCCTCTAGCCATGCTAGCGGGGTGGCTGTGACCACGCAAATGTGTAATGTTTCTATTTTTTCATTTTGTAGTGTATTAAGCATAGATAAATATTTTTAATGGCCTGAGTTTAATAGTTTTTGAGCGTTGGATACTTTCTTGTGGTTTTAAAGAAGTCTATGAAACTTGTTTGCCACAAACAACACTACTTTTTCCATATCAAAATCAAATAGCTATGCACTTATCTTTATAACAAAGTTTTTCATAAAAGAGAAAACATGTCCTATAATTCTCTGCAACGGAAACTACAAGATGAGATGGGATTGAAGCATGATTTATAATGTTCTTATGGTATGGTTAAAAGTGAGATGATGTATCAAGTCACATGGCAATTTGGCCCTTAATAAATTAACAAAATATACCATAAGGGCCCGTTTGGGGGCTGGAATTAGATTGGAATTGGCATTATCTAATTTCGGATAATGTCAATTCCATGTTTGGGTCCATCCAAAAAATTGGAATTGGAATTTCAAAATTCCAATTTTGCCCCAAAATGGGCATTTGCATCTTCCACTCAAATAAGCGGAATTGGAATTTCAAATTCCAATTCCAATTTTTATAAAACCAAATTTAATATTTCGTGGGATCCATGACTATAAGGATGTATATTATATTGCTATAAGGATGTATATATATACATGTGTGTATATATACATGTGTGTGTATACATATGTGTGTATATATACACACACGTGTGTATATACACGTATAGGTATATACACACGTGTGTATATACACGTATATGTATATACACACATGTGCATTTGTGTATATATATACCCGTGTGTATATGTGTATATACACACATGTATGTGTATATATGTGTGTGTATATACACACATACATGTGTATATATATACATGTGTGTGTGTATATACACACACGTGTGTTTATATGTGTGTATGTGTATATGTGTAAATGTGTATGTGTGTATGTGTGTGTATACACACGTGTGTATGTGTGTATACACATGTGTGTATGTGTGTATATATACACATCTGTGCATGTGTATACATGTGTATATACATACATGTGTGTGTATATATACACACATGTGCATATGTGTATATATACACACATGTATGTGTGTATATATCAGAGTTCCAAGAATCGTCAATGAATCGCGTGAATCAGGCGATTCACAATTCGGTTCATCCAAAATGATTTTTTTGAATCGCGAATCGAAACCGGCGATTTTTTTGGATGAATCGCATGAATCGTGATTCATGCCCATGAATCTCCTGAATCGGCACGGGAAATCGCCATGAATCGACGGATTGCTAAAAAGTCAAGTCAAATTTTAAAAAAACACAAATATTTTTAATATTTTTTTTTGCCTTTCCTATTTGTTGTAAGTTTATACAAATATAACATTTAAGTATAAGTTTGATTTATTTAATTTCCTATACTTTAAGTTATATTTGTATAAATTATAAAATATATATACTTCAGGATGTTTGAGATAGGTTCCAGCTTCATAGGAGTTAAGATGCAAATTCTAGATTTTGGGGTTTTCGAAAAATTCCAAACTTAACCAAATTTCAGGATTCAACAAGCCTTTAGCAGGGTTACCTCCCACAATCCATCATGGCTTTCTAAGGTCAAACTGAAGCTGGCAAAAGGATTCTCAAAGGGTTTTAACTCGTTTTATCACAAATCACTTGGTTTCGACCCCATCTCTATGACAAACTTAGCTTAGCTCTCGCCCAAATCCCAGACAAACATGACTTCCCAACAGGCCAAAATCATTCAAACCTCATTTGCCGGACCTAGGGACTTGAAAATAGCCACCAACAAAGACTACCTAAGATCTAGTTATGAAGACTTTGACATTTGGCATTGATCAATAATCAAGCATCATAGATTCATACTATGAAATGATTTAGTTTTATGGATCTTACAGATACTGATAGACATATGTTTCATGGATCTTCATCTTACATACATTTATGATTTGATGTCTTATGGATCTTCATCTTACATACATTCTATGATTTGACTCATTACGATTCTATGATTTCTATTCACTTTAACTACAATTTACATTTTACGTGTAATGTATGTGACGGATTTATCATTTATTTCCTTGTTTATGTATATTAGCTTCTATTTGATGATGTTATAGAGTGTTTAAGTTATATTCAATAAAGGGTGCATGAAATAAGTTTTAAATTGTTGAAATCTCTAAATTTCAAGGGTTTTTTAAATTTGCAGATTTGTGGCCGATTCGATTCCGATTCATGGCCGATTCACGATTCGATTCAGCCTTGCCAATTCCGATCCGATTCCGATTCTCGTTTCTTTGGTATATATACAAACATATACACACCATATTCAAAGAAATTAAAATAAAGAATTAAAATTCCTTATGCATCTTCTCAGTCATCTTCCGGGTGAACCAAATGGGACAGCCCATATTCCGGAAATCATTTTCAGGATTTGTATCTTCCAGAATTGCAGCATCTTCCAGAATTGACTATATCCAGCATTTGGTATTCCAGCACCCAAACATACCCTAAGAGTTAGGAGCATTTTGTACTTGAATCTTGGACTAATGTCAATCAAATCAACAAGTCCCAAATAAGTTTGATTATGCTGAGCTGAAAATTTTCCTCTTTAAAGTAGCTCTTACAAAATAGTGAAATTTAATTTATAATGTATATAAGAATATAATAAACAAGTGCAGAGCAATCCCCGACTTAGATTAGTTTACTATGGAGTAAATAAAGTTCACAGTCAACTATCGCATGGATATGCAGTAACAGGCAAGTTGCCAAAATTTGGACAACTTAGATGTTGTGTTCAACTGCCTTAGGAGACACGGACTCCAGTTGTGGCCTACCTTAAGGCAACATTGCCTTTGGCGCTGCCATCTCTTAATCACTTCTATTAATGATGAGCTGCAAAAAAGTTATTCACATTGAAATTAAGTCTCTTGAATTTGAAAATTCCCCAGGCCTACATTAAGGAATGTTGCAAGAGCAGCTATGCCAAGCGACAGGAAAACTTCCAGTCTGCTACAGGAACCTTGTAATGTTATTTGGGTTTAGGAAATAATAGAGGATAACGCCTTTTAATGTAAGTAAAATATTAGTAAATGCTTAATGTTTAAGAAAACATTAATAAAAGCTAAAAGCCTTATAGATGTAGTGGTTGCCAAAACAATTGGTAACTGTTTGGCATTGGTATTTAGTTCTCTCCAATGTCGATTGGAAGGGCTGTTTTTGGGACGGAAGTTATTGAAGAAATTGGGGAGTTTGGAGATAGTTTTATGTTCTGAAGAAAGTAAATGAAATAAGAAGTTCAACGGTGGTTTCTTAAAATTTTGTTTTCTTTTTGCTCTATTCCATCGTATTTTAATGTTTTAAATCTGCATTCAATTTGGAATTCATGTTGAATCTGTTTGTGGCTCGAATGTGATAGATTGTAAACATTTATTTGTGAGTATAATAAAAATCTGCAACTAGGGCACAGCTGCTAAACGACCGTTGGGTATTGTTCTGCTCCACCATGACTCCTGCTCGCGCATTCTATATATGAAGAGGCCAGAATGTGCTGAAAGGCGAGTAGGAAGATCGTATCATATATTCTTCATGGCCATCTGTAAAGAGATGTCGTGTATTGGAGGAATGCACACATGGTGAAGAGAGGCAACCTCTCTATGTGCTTGCCGTGTGTTGAACGAGGATAAGGAACAGGTGAGTGGGGATGAAATCCTAAAGTGAAGATCGAAGATTGGGAGTTGTAGTGACCTTTGGAATCGCTAGAGCAAAGATAAGTTTTGTCACCATTTGGACATAAAGTTTTTGTCATTGTTTGGACAGAAAAGCTGATTGTAGTTTGGGCCGAGTTGGATGCCCTACACCTTTTTTTTTGTTTTTTTTGTGGTTTTGAACCTTAGGAAAGCAAATTCTCTGTCTGGAGTTTGTGTGACCGGTTGTATGGAGATTTCATCCCCTAATTTTGTCTAAATGTGATTGAGAACACATGATTGGTGTGTTGGGAATCAACTGCAGGGTGCTGGCCTTTGAAGCTTCTGTTAGTCATGCCATGATAGTGCAGTAAATTTCCCTATTCATACTCCATTCCATCTCTGTGGGCGATTGTTGCAGACTTCTTGAAGGTGTCTCCCCATCATATTGGTATCAGAGTGAGACAAGGTCTTGCTGGGAAAGTGTATGTCTACAGAAGAATCACAGGCTGAAGCTGAGGCTCACCACATGCCTCCCAAAAGTATGACTCCAAAAGCCATAAAGAAGATGATGGAAGAATTGTTGGCAGAGAAGTTGAGGGAGTTCAAGGAGTCCAATGATAGGAGTTAGGAGAATGAGGTGGAAGAAGGTGCTAGTGGAGATGAAGAGGAAGAGCAGCACCAAGATCCAGTAAAGGATCTACCTGCAGACCAAAAAGCAGTTGTGGATGCTTTAAAGTTAGTAAGGGGAGATGGTGACAACCCCAACTGGTGTTGAGAGGGGAGGGGTGAATCAGCACCTATAAAACTTCTTCCTAATAAATCTAATGACGTATACTTAAAGCTGTAAGCAAAACAGATTCAAGCACAAAAGTAGCATCAAGCAATCAATCCACAAAGTGACACCAAATTTATCACATGGAAACCCAAATCGGGTGAAAACCACGGTGTGAGGAGACCTCACAAATTCTGCACTCTTCTGAAGTGCGCCATGTTAGGAGCCTTCCCTGTTAAAGGATTACAGCGCTATATTAGATGCGACCCGGTTAAGGGATTTAATACAAGGGACCTGTTCGAGTCCGCCCAAAATACTGGGATTTAGCTATTGTAATTGTAAGAAAACAATAGAACGATTTGACCTTTTACAAATGGTTTTGCATAGCCTGATAAGATCTCTGTTATACTCAACTGAGAAACATCACCAATCACTACTGGTATGTTCTCCTTTACTATTGTGCTTTTTCTACACACTCTTCTCTCTTTTCTTCTCTTTGCTATTCACCTTAGCTTCTTCAGCGTACAGGTTCACTCTTTGCTTTGGCAGAATGAGGGCAACCTATATTCTAGACAGGTACAAGAATATATAGAGTTCTTGCCCTAATTGTGCTTCTCATGCATGACCTAATTACATATCTCCTTCGGATTCATCACCCAGAAGAGTATTAGTTCTCTGATGAAACATCCGATGCATGCCCTTACTTTATCTGCTTTAAGAAGAAAACAATAGATGTGTGTCAAGCACATTTCCTTTGCATGAGATAACTCCATGTTTTAAAGCCACAGACTTCGGCTTTAAAACCTTTAAACATGCCTTAAACCAATCACCATGTTAACTCAAAGTCTTTCGGATTTAGTGCAGTAAATCCCGGTCAAAGAGTTGGTTAAATAGATAGTTGACTATGACTTCCCCGGTTCATCTTATCATACCAAAGTCTTCACTTGATCGGTTGAGATCCTTATGTTGTGAATAGTTAAGAACTTTGACCTGTCACCTTTCCTTCTTCTGCTTACCGATTGCACCTTTTCCTCGGTTGCATAGTCGACACTGGTTGTATTCGGTCCTCAGTTGAATCATTTCCTTGGTTGCTGATGCACTTGGCTTAGTGACCGGTTTCTCTTGATGAGCAGATATTGTCTCTTCTTCCTTGCATAGTGTCACTGGTTGCCAAACCAATCTCTTTACATACAGATCCACCACTAGTGTCCTCCTAGATCCTTAGACCTTAGATTGAGATGTCGAATGCCTCTTTCCTCTTTTGCCAATCAATGACAATACTTAACTGCCATGTACCGGTAGCAAGCTTACCAGTTACCATCTCTTAATGCCAACAATCTCCCCCTTTGGCATTGATGGCAAAACCTCAATAGCCAATCATGTCACCTGTCCTATGCCAACAATCTCTGTGCTGCCACTGTCGGTCGGTCATCTACTGGTTCATTGCCAAACTCTCCCCCTTTTGAAAATAATGCCAAAGGCTAGTCAGAAAGACTACCTTTATCAAATTTGCTCCCCCTTCGAGCAGCAGTCATTTTCATTAGTCCAAATAAGATAGGGTGAAATCCTCTATTGAAGCATAATGAACTAATGAACACCTTTGCAAGTTTACTGATGATCAGGGAGGGGTATCACCCCTAGTTTACCTCTGAGATACTCAAAGTACTCTTTGATAATGACTTTGTGAAGATATCAGCAATTTGTTCTTTTGTGGGAACATACTCCAATCTTACCTCTTTGTTTTGTACCAGCTCTCTTAAGTAATGATACTTGATGGCAATGTGCTTTGTCTTGGAGTGCACGACAGGGTTCTTGAATATGTTTATTGCACTGGTGTTGTCACATTAAATTGCAATCGGTTCAGGTATCTGTTCTTGGATTCCTTCCAGTAGCTGTTTGATCCAGATTACCTGTGTGCAATTGATTGCTGCAGCAACGTATTCAGCTTCTACTATAGACTGTGAAATGTCGTTCTGTTACTTGCTTGTCCATGACACAATCCTCCCACCGAGAAAGAATGAACCACCACTTGTGCTCTTTTTGTCATCAATATTGCCAACCCAATCTACATCAGTGTAAACCTTTACTTGGAAACCTCCCTTGTGAGGAAACCACAAGCCATACTCCTCAGTCCCTTTCAGGTATCTGAAAATTCTCTTCACTGCTATCAGATGTGTCTCTTTAGGATTTGCTGAGAATCTTGCTACTATGCCAACCGCATGTGCAATGTCCGGTCTACTGTGTACAGCATAATGTAATTTCCCTATCATGGACCGATACAGTGTTTTATTCACTTCTTTTGCATCATCTTCCTTTGATAACTTGAGGTTAGTTATCATTGAAGTACCAACCGATTTGGATTCTTCAAATCCAAAAGTTTTAAGAATTTCTTTTACATACTTGGACAGAGAAATAAAGATACCTTGCTTTAGCTGATGGACCTGTAGTCCAATGAAGAATTTTATGGGTCCTATCATAGACATTTCAAATTCGTTCTTCATTTCTTCAACAAAGGCCTTGTTCATCCTATCATCTCCTCCAAAGATGATATCATCCACAAAGATTTCAGCAATCAGGTTCCCATCTTTTCTAGTCTTGAGATACATGTTGTTGTTGTCTCCGGTTCTTGTGAATCCTATGGTCAGGAGGTATAAATGCAACCTCTCATACCAAGCCCTTGGAGCTTGTTTTAGCCCATAAAGAGCCTTTTTCAGTTTATAGACCATACCACTCTTTTGTGTGGATATGAAACCTTCTGGTTGTTCAATGTAAACTTTCTCCTCCAATATTCTATTCAGGAATGGAGACTTGACATGCATCTAGTATACTTTGAATTTCTTATGAGCAGCATAGGCAAGAAGAATTCTTACTCCTTCCAATTTGGCCACAGGTGCAAAAGTTTCTCCATAGTTTAGTCCAACCTCCTGAGGGTATTCTTTGTAGACCAATCTAGCTTTATTTCTTATTACTTTTCCCTCTTCATTCAGCTTGTTTCTATAGACCCACTTTGTCCCAATGACATTCTTGTCCTATGGTCTAGGCACAAGCACCCATGTATCATTCTTTTCTATTTTCTCAATCTCTTCTTCCATGGCCTTGACCCAATTTTCATCTTCCAGAGCTTCCCTGGTGATTTTGGGCTCTATACAGGAAAACAAATAGATATTCTCTCTGGCCTTTTTCCTGGTCAAGACATTTGCATGTTTGTCAACAATTATATTATCAGTTGAGTGATATGTGACATACCTTGGGAGAACCGGTCTCTGTTCCCAGTCAGGTTCTTCTAGTTGAGCAATTTCTTCATCATGGTCATGAACAACATCTTGTTCATCGTCTTGTGTTGGTCTGTCAACTTTAGGTACAGCCTCCTGCTCCACATGTTTGTTCACATGTTCTTCTCTTTCATCTTCGGTTGTTACTTCGTTGAACTCCAGAAGATTTCCTTCATTGTGACCTTGCAGGCTATCAAATTCATTATGACCAATCTTCTTAATTGGTACTGAATATTCATCAACTTTTACATTCATGCTTTCAATTATTTTTCCCATTCTCTTATTCAAACACCAATAGGCTTTACTTTTGGTAGAGTAACCCCAGAAATATTACTTCATCACTCTTGGGCTCAAACTTCCCAGAGTACATATCTCTTTTAATGTAACAATTACTACCAAAGATTCTGAAGTATCCTACACTAGGAGTATGATTGAACCATAGTTCATAGGGGGTCTTACCGGTTCCTTTCTTGACTTGAACTCGATTCAGTGTGTAAACAGCAATGGTGATAGCTTCTCTCCAGAAGTGATGAGAAAGATCCTTTTAAATCATTAGGGTTCTTGCACAGTCAATCAGCGTCTTGTTTCTTCTTTCTGCTACTCCATTTTGCTAAGGATTCCTAGGTACGGATAGCTGCCTTTTTATGCCATGTTCCTCACAGTAGTGAGTGAACTCTTGAGAAGTGTATTCACCTCCTCTGTCTGATCTCAGACACTTTAGGTTTTTATGGTTTTCTCCACTCGAGCCTTGTAGATTTTAAACATGTGAAATGTCTCTGATTTCTCTCTGAGAAAGAGTGTCCACATTATTCTTGAGAAATCATCTACAAAAAGCATGAAGTACCAGTCTCCATAATAGCTCTTTGTTCTCATCGGTCCACACAAATCTGTGTGCACAAGATCTAGAACATTTTCAACAGAGAAAGATTTACTGCTAAAACTTGTTCCTGTCAGTTTTCCTAACTGACAATCTTTACAAACACCTCTGTAATGACCCTCACCAATAGGATCACTGAAAACCCCAAATCTGATCCGTGTCAATTCGTCAAACAGTTGGCATGCACTCGAATGGTCTTGTTTCAAATGTTGTGTTCAGTTTGATATTTGTTTTTTGGGCACCAAATGTTATTGAGATAACAATACCAATATAAAATGAAATGACAATGCAAGGCCAATATATCATGAACTTCTCAAATCTGATTGCAATGTAGGACTGATTCAAGTTATTACAATGAACATTGATTTATGACAACAAAATGAAAAGCAACTAGCAATGTCTGATTATCTATTGACTGTTTTTTCTGAGAATGAATGACTGATTCCAACACTAGACAACAATACAATTATCAATGCCAAATCTGATCTCTGTTATGATCACTACAAACTATTTGTATTATAGCAAAGTCTGAAACCTATGGATTGCATACATGACTAATACAATGAATATGCAAGGCATTCATTTACTCCATTCAAAGTACCATCAAAACCATGCTAGAATATTGACAATTGACAATATAAATGACTGACTGAGTATGCTATAACAGTAACAAAGTATGACTGCTGTAGCAGTGACTGAGACATGCAAATTTCGCAATTTCCTTGACACTCCAATGCGCTCAAACACACAAATGGAACCTGGTAATAGCTCCTCAAGGTCTGATGATGAACGCTGAAGCAAAATGAACCGGAATGATGCCAAACTCCACCTCCAATCTCTGCCGTATGTTGTACAGGTACAGGGCCGTACCAGGCCGTACTGTACGGCTCTGATATAAAAATCTAAGCCCAGTATCAAGTGCCGAAAATGATGGTAAAAGGGGCGCCTAGGGTATAGGAACCCTTCCACAAATGCATAAAAATTGATCCCAAGTAGATATGAAGTTATGAACAAAACTCTGATTCCAGGGTCTGAGACTGAAAGTCTGAAAATGTACAAAAATGTCTTCAATCCTTTGCCAAATCGATTCACCAATGCAATAGGTGAATACAAACCCTTATTCCAACCACAAACAAACCCTTACAACGAATTCTCAATGAAGTACCAATGAGATGGCTGAGTACCAACTCCAAATTTGCAACCCTTCAGTAGATATTTCACTACCTCAGTTATGCCAATCTAGGGGAGTGATTCGTTCCCAAAGATCGAATAGTATTTGCAGACCACAAGGCTACAAATTGCTTCACAATGAAGAAGTAGAAGAAATCCCAAATCCAAGCATATAGAAATGAAAGCCCAAGCCCTCTATTTATTCTTTTCCTTGAGAAGTTGCTAGAACTTCTAGAAACATCCAATTATAATGTACTTTATAATAAAATAACATTATAATAATAAAGTACATTTCTCAACTCAAAATTATAACAATGTAGGCCCAAATGTCTCATAACTGAACGTAGGCTCAAACTGGATGTAAGCTCTACCGAATGTAGGCTCTGTCAGCAATATGCAATCAAATGATCAACATAATGACCCTCTCTCCAAACCATTTGCCTACGAGAGTCGATGATAGGCAAATCCGCCATGCCAAACGATGTCAGCCAAAATGGGGACATGACAACCTCTGATTGGTTTTCTAATCTCAGGGAGTCCTCTAGTTGATTTCTTCTTGCTCACTTTGACAATACTGTCAAAGTTTATGTGGCAGAGCCTCTTGTGCCACAACCGGCTATTTTCTTCTTTGGATACAAGACAAATTTTGCTTGATTCTCCTTTGACTGATGCAATGAGACAGGCTCCTTCCATTGAATCTAGGTAGACCAGATTCCCTCTTCTCTGTCTATCGGTTGCAATATGGGCTCAAGATTGATTCTTGACAACACAAGAACCTTGTCCGAATTCCAACAAGAATCATTTGTTGTTCAGTTGTGCAACGCTCATTAAGTTGTACTTGAGTCCTTCTACCCAGTACACATCTTCATAGACAGCATCATTGCAGAGTGCAATAGAACCTTTAGCTTTGATAGCACAGGGAGCATTATTTCCAAAAGTTACTGATCCACCATCATTGAGCTTCAAGCTGATGAACTTGTTCTTATCACCAGTCATATGGTGAGTGCATCCGTTGTCAATGATCCAATCATGATGCTAATGAGATCTTGAGATAAGTGTCATTTCACTTACCACTAGGCTCTCTTCTGTTATTGCAACAAATGCAATTTCTAGATCTTTAGAGTCTTCAAATTCATTGTCTGTGACTCCTTCTGCAAGGTAGCACTCCTTTTCTTTACTCTTGAACCGGTTGCTCTTGTCTTTGTTATCATTGTCTGAACATCTTGCAGCAATATGTCCTATCTTATGGCAAGAGAAAAATTTCAGAGGAAGCTTTCCTTTATACTTCCCTTTTCCTCTTGGAAATCTCCTAGCGATGAGTGCTTCAAACTCATCTTGCTCCATCTCTTTTGAGAGCAGATTCTCAACAAGATTACCAATATTACCGGTAGAGCAGTTACCGATTTCTCTTCCTTTTTTGGTGGAAGAGATATTGACAAAAGACTTAAAAGTTGCTTCCTGCATGGGTAAGCTATTATCAAAATTACTCAATTCAAATGCAGTCAACGAACCGATTAGGGAGTCTAGAGTGACTTGATCTGTGGTCACTGATCTGAGCTCTTGAATGGCTTAGATCTTGATAGCGTACTGAGGTCTGAGCATTCTTAGTATTTTGCTAACCACCTCCTCTTCACTGAGTTTTTCTCCAACGCTTTTGATGGAGTTGATCACTTATTTGATTCGGTTGTTGTATTGCTCAATGTCTTCTCCTTCATTCATCCTCATGTCATCATACTTTCCTTTAAGACTTTCAACCTTAGCTCTTTGTACATTTGGGTCGCCTCCATAAACTAGTTGCAGCTTGGCCCACATCTTATGAGCAGTTTCCAAGTTTTCAATCTCAGCATAGACATGGTATGGCAGTGTGTTGACTATCATATCCATGGCAGCCGTGTCCTCTGTCTTGATATTTAATTCATCAAGAGTTAGGGTACCAGTGGGTTCACTGTAATCAGTGGTTACATGAGTCCAATATTCATCTCCAATGGTCTTCATGTACAGTTTCATTCTGCTGCACCACAAAGTAAAGTTTTCCTTTGAAAACTTTGCTCCTTCATTTCTCATCATCTTGACTTTTTCTTTATGCGGTTAAGCAGTAAAGAAAAGAAACCAAAGGCTCTGATACCAATTGACAGTCCCAACCGGTGTTGAGGGGGGAGGGGTGAATCAACACCTATAAAACTTCTTCCTAATAAATCTAATGACGTATGCTTAAAACTGTAAGCAAAACAGATTCAATCACAAAAGTAGCATCAAGCAATCAATCCACAAAGTGACACCAAATTTATCACGTGGAAACCCAAATCGGGTGAAAACCACGGTGTGAGGAGACCTCACAAATTCTGCACTCTTCTGAAGTGCGCCCTGTTAGGAGCCTTCCCTGTTAAAGGATTAAAGCCCACTATTAGATGCGACCCGATTAAGAGATTTGATTACAATAAAGTCGGTTAGTGCCTACCTGGTTAGAGGACTTAGAACATCTGAAAAGATGTCACTCGGTTAAGGGATTTAATACAAAGGACCTATTAGAGTCCACCCAAAATACTGGGATTTAGCTATTGTAATTATTAGAAAACAATAGAAGGATTTGATCTTTTACAAATGACTTTGCATAGCCTGATAAGATCTCTGTTATACTCAACTGAGAAACATCACCGGTCACTGCTAGTATGTTCTCCTTTACTATTGTGCTTTCTCTGCACACTCTTCTCTCTTTCTTCTCTTTTCTATTCACCTTAGCTTCTTCAGCGTACAGGTTCACTCTTTACTTTGGCAGAATGAGGGCAACCTATATTTTAGACAAGCACAAGAATATATAGAGTTCTTGCCGTAATTGTGCTTCTCATGCATGACCTAATTACAGATCTCCTTCGGATTCATCACCCAGAAGAGTATTACTTCTCTAAGGAAATATCCTATGCATGCCCTTTCTTTATCTGCTTTAAGAAGAAAACAATAGATGTGTGTCAAGCACCTTTCCTTCGCATGAGATAACTCCATGTTTTAAAGCCACAGACTTCGGCTTTAAAACCTTTAAACGTGCCTCAAACCGATCACCATGTTAACTCAAAGTCTTCCAGATTTGGTGCAGTAAATCCTGGTCAAAGAGTTGGTTAAACAGATAGTTGACTATGACTTTCCCGGTTCATCTTATCATACCGAAGTCTTCACTTAATCGGTTGAGATCCTTATGTTGTGAACAAGTAAGAACTTTGACCTGTCACCTTTCCTTCTTCTGCTTACTGGTTGCACCTTTTCCTCGGTTGCATAGTCGACACCGGTTGTATCCGGTCCTCGGTTGAATCCTTTCCTTGGTTAACAATGCACTTTGCTTAGATACTGGTTTCTCTTGATGAGCAGATGTAGTCTCTTCTTTCTTTCATAGTGTCACCGGTTGCCAAACCAGTCTCTTTACATACAGATCCACCACTGGTGTCCTCCTTAGATCCTTAGACCTTAGATTGAGATGTCAAATGTCTCTTTCCTCTTTTGCCAATCAATGACAATACTTAACTGACATGTACCAGTAGCAAGCTTACCGGTTACCATCTCTTAATGCCAACAAATGGTACTAACAAATTACCCACATATGGGGGCGGTCTCAACAACGAGGAGGTTATTGAGTTGATTGAGACCATAACCAATCACTTTTAGTTGAATGAGGTCCCTAAGAAGGACAAGGTAAGGATCGCAAAAGGAAAGCTAAGAGAATCTGTTCTCTCATGGTGGAATTATGTGTAAGGAGAAAGGATACAGAATGGCAAGAGTCTGATTTCTTCATGGGAAGTGATGATGGCAAAAATCAAGACACAATTTCTGCCTGCAGATTATGAAGTGCAGATGTAGATGAGGTTGCAAAACTTGAAGCAAAGAAACAAGAATACCTATACGGAGGAGTTCCATAGGCTGACCCTCAGAGCAAGGAAACAAGAAGAACCAGAAAGAGTGGCCAGATACTTGAATTGCCTAAGGATAAACATACGAGAGGAGCTTAGTCTCTTGACCCCTGACACAATGGGGAAGTGTTTTCAACTTGCTCTTAAGGCTGAAGAAAAGTTGAAAAGGAAGGGTGATCAACACGAAGGAGGGAGAGGTGGAAGGAATGACCGAGGTAGAGGAAACTTCAGCAGTAGAGGACAAGGCCAAAGGTCCCAAGGTGAGTCTAACCCCAGGGAGCAAGTGGGAGACTCAAGTAGCAGAGGAGGCTACGGTGGAAGGGGATCTAATGGAGGAAGGTCTAATGGATCAGGCAGGGGATCCAGGTTCTCGGGAATGAAGTGCTACAATTGTGGTCAGTTGGGACATCCAAAGTACAAGTGTCCACAGAAGGCTTCCACTTCTCAAAATGGTGAAAGGAGGGTCACTTATGTGCAGAAAGATAATGTGATTATGAACTCACCAGAAGTGCAGTTGATGACAGAGGATGAAGGAGAAAGTCTCATGATAAGGACACTTCTTAAGGAACCGGTAAAGGAAGATACCACCCAAAGGAGGGCTCTTTTTCGAGTTCAATGCAAGGTAAAGGGCAAGTTGTGCAAGGTGATAATTGGTTCAAGTTCCACGGATAATATCATATCACTTGAGGCTGTAAACAAATTGAAGTTGTAGAGACTTCCACATTCTTGTTCGTACAAGGTCAGTTGGTTGAATAAGGGGCAGCAGGAAGTTGTGAATGAGCAAGCTTGGGTAGAGTTCAGCATAGGGGGATATAAGGATAAGATACTATGCGATATCCTGCCTATGGACGCTTGCCAACTCTTGCTGGGCAAACCTTGGCAATTTGATAGGAAGGCACGCCATGATGGTGAGAAGAACTCATATAGTTTTTAGAAGGATGGGGTAGCCTACAGGCTGACTTCTGAAGGAGAAGAGAAAGGGGCTGGTCAAGTTGGACCTAGTGTGTTGATGGTGGGTGAGAAAGAGTTCATTAATACTCTTGAAGAAGAGGATGGAATAGGCTTTGCATTGGTGCTTAAGCCTAAGGAAGATAGCAATAAGGAAAGTAGAACAGCAGGCCCGAAAGAAGTGGAGGAGTTGCTGAACCAATACAAGGACGTCATTGCTGATGTAATGCCCGAGTCTCTACCACCAGTGAGAGACATAAGTCATCAGATTGATCTCATTCCTGGAGCAGTGCTACCTAACAAGGCAGCGTATAAGATGACACCACAGCAGAATGAAGTGAATGCTAGACAAGTGCATAAATTGCTTGACAAGGGGCTGGTAAGGAAAGTCTTAGCCCATGTGTTGTACCCTCGGTTCTTGCTCCAAAGAAGGATGGTAAGTGGCGGTTGTGTACCGATTCTAGGGCCATTAATAGGATAACTATAAGATATAGATTTCCTATTCCTAGAATAGAAGATTTGTTGGATTGTTTGGGGGGAGCTTCATATTTTTCTAAAATAGATCTCAAAAGCGGGTACCATCAAATAAAAATACAAGAGGGTGATGAATGGAAGACAGCTTTTAAAACTAATAAAGGGTTGTATGAATAGCTAGTGATGCCATTTGGCTTGTCTAATGCTCCTAGTACATTTATGCGACTAATAAATGAAGTTTTGCAGGACTTCATTGGGAAGTTTGTTATTGTCTACCTTGATGACATTTTGGTGTATAGCAGGAATAAGGAAGAGCATTTGCAGTACTTGAAGATGGTTTTGCAGAGGCTACAGGAACAGCAGTTGAAGATAAACTTGGAGAAGTGTGACTTCTTGAAACAAGAGTTGGTGTACCTTGGATTTGTGATATCTAAGGGAGATCTGAAAATGGATCCATCTAAGGTGGAGGCCATCATTAATTGGCCCACACCAAGGGCTGTTGGAGAAGTTCGAAGTTTCCATGGCTTGGCTAAGTTTTACAGGAAGTTCATAAGAAACTTTAGCAACATTTGTGCACCTATTTTGGACACCATCAAAGGAGGTAAAACAAAGTTTGAGAGGAATAGTGCAGCAGATAAGAGTTTTGAGGAACTCAAGCAAAAGGTAGCCAAGTATCATATTCTTGTTTTGCTGCATTTTAATAAAGTTTTTACAATAGAATGTGATGCTAGTGGGTTTGCACTAGGGCTTGTTGTGAGGTTTCACATCATCGCCCCAAAATATTTGGGGACCCCCATTTTGAGCCTTGGCTTTTTCTTAGACCTCCGGATATTTCGATGCCTTAGCAAATTTTGGGCTTGGGTGGAAACGTTTTTTGAAGCTATTGGATTTGAAAGGGGCTTTGATTTCATTTTGAGTTTGACTATGTTTCGATCCTTTCAAAATTTTGCAAACTTGGATGATGAAATGGAGTAGATCGCCAAAATGTCTTGATTTGCCAAATGGAAATATAAAATGAAATTGAATTTATATCCTCAATTTAAAAACGAAAATCTGGGCATTAGTTGTAAAATTTGGGCAATAACAATTTAGATCTCCTTCAATATAATCAAAATTTGGCCTTTTCATTCAAAAAATCTGGGATTAGATTTGTGGGATCTTGCCTTGCAATTCGAAATTTTGGATAATAAATTATAAATCTGGGCAAATGGGTCTGATTTGTGCATTAAATTCAAATTTAGGCATTAAAATTTGGAATTTAAGCCTTTAAAAACGAAAATCTGGGCTAGTACATTTATAAATCTGCATTGGAATTTAATTATGGCCTCTAATTTCGAAAATCTGGGTCTTGTTATAGGTCATAAGACATAAAAAATGATAAAAGGGACCCTTCTTAGGGCTGGCGCCACCCTTCCCCCATATTAGTTTCGAATTTCAATGCTTGTTGATGAAATTTCAATGCATTTAGATTTGTTTATGGACATGTCGTCCCTCTTTTGGGCAAATTAATTAAAATTTTGTTTTTGTGTCTAGGGTCGGCCCTAGAAAGGAGGATGCCCTAGGCGGGTATAAAGGGAGGAGCACCCCCTCCTCTTTCCACCATTCATTCATTCCACTCTCCTTCAAGCAGGCAGCGATTTCTCAAGGGGCAGTCTGCCCTAGTTGCGAAATACATTGAGGGAGGAGCAGTCAAGACAATAAAAGCAGAGCAAAATATATTAGAGGAGCAGAGCGAACTGTTTAGTGAAGGGGCTGCGACTGGTGAAGTCTAAGCAGGCAGCGACTTCAAGTTTGGAGCCAGCAATTTCAATTGTGGAGGCAGCAAGTTAGGGCGCAGATCTGAATATCAAGGAGGCAGCAAATTTGAGCAGAGGCTTGCGATTTTGCAAGAGAGACCAGATTTTGAGAGTTTTCAGTTTGTGAAGGAAGCAGCGATTTTGGCAAAGAGTAAAGGGCCTGCGACATTAATTAGAAGACAGCGACTGTGATATTGGAGACCACCGAAATTTGAAGAGGAGCAGGCTCGAATCTCATAGGGGTAGCCGATCCGAAAATATTGATAGCAGATCTGAACTACAACAGATCCGAAATTGGTAGAGGAAGCAGCAATTTGTTTGAGAAGAAGAGCAGAATATTAAGAGGAGATCATGGTTTAAGGAGGTCCGAATTCCATTGGCAAGCAGTCCCGAGTTAGTAGGGAGCAGACGGCAGTTTGGAGAAGCAGGGGTGCGAACTTAAGGAAGACAGCAGTCTCAGGCCCTAGCACATGCGAGTTCCAGGGCTGGCAGGCCCAAATTCAGTCCCAAGGGCTCCCAAAAATCAGTGTATGTGGCAGGCTTTGGCAGGCCCGAAATTGGCCTTGTGGAGGTTCGAAAATCAGTATAGCAGGCCCTTGTAGACTTGCGATATTCTTCATGGGAGTAGAAGCCTGATTTGGTTGAGAAGGCCCTAGGACAGCAGGCCTAGTTGGATGAAGAGAGATAAGTAAAGGTGAAGGGAGGATCAAGTTTGTCCTTGGCAGGCCCGAACTTGAAGGAGGATCAGATCTGGTCTATGTGAAGGATGATAGCAGAATTCGAATATGAGAAGTAGAAGGGAGAATTTGAGGTGTGTTGGGGCCCGAATTTAGTATGGTGGCATTCAGAATTTTGGGAGGAAATGCATCAGATTTGATAATATGTGAGAGATGGCAGAATTTGAGAAGTTTAAGGAGAGTTTGATTTGTATTTGGGGGATGAATTTGATGTGTTTGTAGGCTCGGCCATGTTTGTATATGAACTAATGTGTTGAGAGGGGTGGTTTTAAAGATGAATTCTGAGTGTGAGGCTTGTGAATTTGCATAGAGGATCTCAGATTTTAATTGAGAAATTGTGTTTTAGTGGAGTCTTTTAGCCTTTTCTCCTTAATTGTTATTATTTCTTTGGTTACTTGTTTGTTTGGGTGTCGGAGACAAGCTCCTTTGAGAGAGTGAGTTGGTTCTTTAAGCTGATTACTCAATCGTTGTGATTGGATTTTTCCCCTCTTCTTGCTTGCTATGAATCACTCCATAGCGGATGCTAGTACAAGCAAGAATCCAAAGGGACTAATACCAAAATAGCTGACAAGGAAGTTATGATGCCCAAGACCACTTTCTTCTTGAGACTAAAGCAAGTCCGAGACACTAACATCGGTACCATTGACATGATACAATTGAGAGATAGGTTGAGAGAGGCCAGCCCTCTATGGTAGGGAGAATCAGTAAGGGAAGAGTTGTATAAGGAAGAGTTCAGTATACTCCAGCAGTGGACATAGTTTAGATAGGCAGGGCTTGGCTGTTGGTGCAAGCTAGTTTGGTTACAATTGAGAAGGCAAGGATAATGAAGGTTAAAGAAGGCAAGAATAATGAAGGTGAAAAGCGAGAAGATAGGTTGAGGGGTCAAGTACGATTTCAAGGCGGTGGCCAAGAGCAAGGCTCTCAAATTGCAAAAAGGTTCACTTCCAGGCAAGCCACCGAGGCCAAGGCAAGATTACCCCAAGTGCATGGAGACCTCACCCTTTCAAGGTCAGGACATCAGGTACAAGCAGGTTCAAGTGGTGATGAGAAAGTTTCTAAGGACAAGCTCAAGCACCCAAGGCTTCACCTCATCTCAAGGACTAAATAAATTTATAAGATAAGGTTGATAAGGTGGCAATTTCATGTGCATGCAATCAAATCATGCCAAGTGTCCCATGTTCTCATTGGTTGACAGATTATTGTAATTTTGTCATTGGCCCACAAAGTTGGTGCCCTCATGTAATTGGTTGAAATATGGTAACCCTAATTAGGATTTGTAAGGTTTAATCTTGGCCCTTGATTTTGCCCCTTAATCTTGGCCACTTGTAATTTTGAGCCTCTATATAAGGCCATTTGTTCTCATTTGTAAAAGAGAGTTATGTTGAAGAATTGTTGCCAAAATACTATCAAAATTGTTCTCTATTCATTGTTGTGGTTTGCATGGTGAATATACATGACCATTTTGGTGTATTGCATGGTTCCTCTCATCTCTCAAATTAAAGTAGGATTTCATTTCATGTTGTTAGAATAGAAGTAGATGGCTAGTTGTATGGTGATATTGGTAAATGTTTGATAGGGATCTATATACTAGGCCACTAGCATCCTAGCGGCTTGTTAGGAAGCCTTGTGTGGTAATCTAGTCCAATTGCTCCCAAGTTCTACTTGCATTTCATCTTTCCACTTGTACTTCAAGTTGGGTTGGAAGATAGGTGTTAGTGTGAAAATCCTAAGAGTATCCCTTAGAATCATCGCACCGATGGAGGTAGCGCCGCTGGCAAGCTTTCATTTGGTTTGATCCCCGTCCATTTGCTAATTTCTTCATTCATAGGAGTAGTAGTAAAGCAGTCAGTAGTTTAGTAGTTAGAGTTTGAAGAGCAAAGTTGGAATGATATAAATTGGAAAATCATTGAGTATACATTGCAAAGGTAAATTTCATCATAGCGAGAGTTTGACATTCCTCAAATGAACAACGTAAGCCCGCCGAAGTGATTACCAACAAATCACATTTATAAAACTGAGTTAGTATCCACAGGTGTAAGGAACCTTGGAGTATCTTATATACTTTTCAAGAGAGGGTTGAGTGTTTGGTACGCTGTATCAAGTATTTCAATTGCTATATGTTATGTAGTGGTACAAAACTCACATCAACAGGGCTATTCTTAGTCAAGAAGGCAGGCCCGTTGCATTTTTCAGCAAAAAGTTGAATGAGGCAAAGAAGAAATATTCCTCTTATGACTTGGAATTGTATGCCATGGTCCAGACATTGAAAAAATGGAGGCACTATTTGTTGCCTAAGGAGTTTATTGTGTATACTAACAACCATGCTCTTAGTTTCTTGAATGGACAGGAAAACCTCAACCATAGGCACATGAAGTGGGTTGAGAGTTTGCAGGTTTATACCTTTACAATCAAGCATAAGAAAGGGCAAGCCAACAAGGTGGTTGATGCACTCAGTCGGAGAGTGCTAACGGTGCAAGAAGTTCAATAACAAAGCATGAGAGTAGATGCAGAAGATGCAAATTTCAAGGAAGCATATGAGGTTTGCATGAAATTAGAAGGTACTTTTCATTCTGATTTTGCAGAATTCATTGTGCAAGATGGACTGCTGTTCAAGGGCAGCCAACTATGTATTCCCGAATGTTCTATGCAGGACAATGTGGCTTGAGAGAAACATTGTGGAGGTCTTGGTGGTCATTTTGGACTCAACAAGACGTTGGGGTTAGTGCAAAGAGTTTACTATTGGCCAAAGATGCAAACAAACATCAGGAAGTTCATGGAAGGTTGTCTTGTGTGTCAAAGGGCCAAGGGAGTGTCAACAAATGTTGGGCTTTATCAGCCTTTTCCCATACCGAACAGACCTTGGGAATGTTTGAGCATGGATTTTGTGATGGGGTTGCCAAGGACAAAGATAGGTTATGACAACGTGTTTGTGGTTGTTGATAGATTCAGCAAAATGGCTCATTTTATTCCGTGTAAAACCACAAATGATGCTAGTTATATTGCAGGGTTGCTCTTTAAAGAAGTAGTGCGGATTCATGGTTTACCATTGAGCATTGTATCCGACAAGGACAGCAAGTTTGTGGGTCACTTTTGGAGGACCTTATGGAAGAAGTTGGGCACTAATTTTTCTTTCAATTCAGCCTATCATCCTCAAACGGATGGGCAAAATGAGGTGGTTAATAGATCCTTGGGAAACCTTTTGAGATGTTTGACATGGGAACATGGAGGTAGTTGGGATGCCATCATACCTCAAGCGGAGTTTGCATATAATGACTCGGTGAATAGTAGCACGGTCATGAGTCCTTTTGAAGTTGTTTATGGAAGACATCCAAGAGGGGTTTTTGAACTCAGGAATGTGGATGGTTTGGAGAAAAGGAGTGGACACGCGGAAGACTTTGCTGAAGCAATGGTGGAAGTGCATGAGCACGTGAAGAAAACATTCCAGCAAAATAGCCTTAAGTTGAAGGCTAAGGTAGATTTGAAGCGAAGGAATGTGCAGTTCCAAATTGGGGACTTGGTCATGGTGCACTTGAACAAAGATCTGTTACCTCGGGGTAGTCATACGAAGCTGATGATGAAGTTTGGGCCATGTTAGATTCTGAAAAAGTACGGAGAAAATGCCTACAAGATCGCATTGCCTCCGGATGTGGCTATTTCACCTATATTTAATGTCTCGGATCTCACATTGTATAAGGGTTCAAACGAAGAAGTTGGTGCAGCAGAGCCAACACTTGAACCAGATGATTGGATTCAGAAGTTGCCTTCTAAGGAGAAGCCACAGATGGAACGTATCATCAACAACAAAGAAGCAATGTGGACAAGACACAAAGTGCACATGGAGCATTTGGTCAAGTAGAAGGGCCTTTCAGATTTGAAGGCCACTGGGTTGCCGGTAACGAAGATTCTGAGGCAAGGAGGGGACATGCAGCAATTGGTCTCCAAGAGGACTTGAGACAAAATTTACCCCCGGGAGTATGCTGCGAGATCAACTATGCTAAGCGACAAGAAGACTTCCAGTCTGCTATAGGAACCTTGTAATGTTATTTGGGTTTAGGAAATAATAGAGGATAAAGCCATGTAATGTAAGTAAAATATTAGTAAATGCTTAATGTTTAAGCAAACATTAATAAAGGCTTAAAGCCTTACGGATGTAGTGGTTGCCAAAACAATTGGTAACTGTTTGGCATTGGTATTTAGTTCTCTCCAATGTCGATTGGAAGGATTGTTGTTGGGGCGGAAGGTATTGAAGAAATTGGGGAGTTTGAAGATAATTTTAGGTTCTAAAGAAAGTAAATGAAATAAGTTCAATGGTGGTTTCCTGAAATTTTGTTTTCTTTCTGCTCTGTTCCATTGTATTTTAATGTTTTAAATCTGCATTCAATTTGGAATTCATGTTGAATCTGTTCGTGGCTCGAATTTGATAGATTGTAAACATTTGTTTGTGAGTATAATAGAACTCTGCAACTAGGGCACGGCTGCTAAATGACCGTTGGGTATTGTTCTACTCCACCATGACTCCTGCTAGCACGTTCTGCATATGAAGAGGTCAGAATGTGTTGAAGGGCAAGTAGGAAGATTGTATCATATATTCTTCATGGCCATCTGCAGGGAAATGTCGTGTATTGGAGGAATGCACGCGTAGTGAAGAGAGGCAGCATCTCTATGTGTTTGCCATGTGTTGAACAAGGATAAGGAACAGGTGAGTGGGGATGAAATCCTGAAGTGAAGATCGAAGATTGGGAGTTGCAGTGACTTGTGGAATCGCTGGAGCAAAGATAAGTTCAATCACCATTTCGACAGAAAGTTTCTGTCATTGTTTCGACAGAAAGTCTGATTACAGTTTGGGCCGAGTTAGATGCCCTAGACCTTTTTTTTTGTTTTTTGTGTGGTTTTGAACCTTAGGAAGGCAAATTCTCTGTCTGGAGTTTGTGTGATCAGTTGTATGGAGATTTCATCCCCTGATTTTGTTTAAATGTGATTGAGAACACATGACTGGTGTGTTGGGAATCAAGTGCGGGGTGCTGGCCTTTGAAGCTGTTAGAAAGTAAAGTCCACCAAGATAACTGAGAGGGGGGGGTGAATTAGTTATCAGATAATTATAACCTTTATCAACTTTAATAGATTTTAACCATATAAGAAATGTAACCAACAACCACAGAAAGATATTCATGCGCAATAACACAATGACACAAGATATGTCAACTAGGGAACCTCTTGATCAAAGAGTAAACCCCGGTGGGAATGATGCCCACAAAAGATGCACTAATATGAATATTCCTTGTGAAAGGATGGACTTTGTTAGGAGTCTTATGAAATACATTCAGTACATATGAATCCCTGTTAGGAGATTTTGAATCCCTGCTAAAAGATTATAACTCTGTTAGGAGTTATGGAAGACAGAAGGACCCACTGCCCAAACAGCTTTAATGGCAAGATCACTGAACACACTGTCCAATTGATCTCTAAATTATTCAACAAAATAATATCAAAATATTACTGATCTCAATAATATGTTACCTCTCCTCTAACTGTGCCAAACCGCACTCACTGCTACACCAGATCTCAATTTTAGATCTTTGTACCTCGCATATCCTCTTTCCACAAATTCGCTTTCACAATTTCATTCACTCTTACATTACTACACACTTCATCATCTTACATCAAGGAAAACATTCCTTCCTTTATACCACACTCAAGTAATTACAAATGAGTCGGTATACAAATTACAAAATAAAAGTTTCCACACACTACACAAAAATTACACAAAACTGTCGACTTCCAATTAGAATAACTCTTCACTCGTGCAACCTCGGAATTTGCGTTGTCATCCACATCACTATCAACATGTCTTCAACTGCTCTCTAATTGCGCATAACCAGATTCCATCCCGATTAAGAGATATCATCCGATTACCACAAACCGCTACTCAGGAACACTGCCTGAATACTGCTTCCACTGAAATGCTCATAACTTCCATGAATAAATGAATTACTGTCTGCGCTCTTAACCATGAACATATAACACATCATAGAATAAGTCCTTAACATCGCATAACTTGATCTTTAATATCCCGCGTGCGCCAACCCAAACACTTTCTGCTCCTTTGTTAATCTTCAGTAGATCACTGTGTTGACATCAATGACAATCACAGTCATGAATGCAACAACTGCTGCTATAGAATGGTTGCTAATACTCCCATAGGATATATTCAGCATTCATTCCTAACAGAAGCTTCTGTTATTCATGCCATGACAGTGCAGTAAATTTCCCTATTCATACTCCATTCCATCTTTGTGGGCAATTGTTGCAGACTTCTTGAAGGTGTGTCCCCTTCAAGGAACTACTTGAATGAACTTTCAATTACTCTGACAGGAAATATCAAATATACTTTATTTATATATATCAGGCAAAATCTAGCAGAGCTAGGAGTGATAAAATGGAAGTTCTCAAATAAGCAACTTACTCCAGAGTCAGCATAAAAAATGCCATACTGCAAATAAGTGAAAGCTGGAATCGTTTTCTTTGTTACAATCTTTTATGAAGGAAAGAGCTTGGTCTCGTATAGTTTCATCACCATCAAGACATATCAGTATCCTTCTCTATTTCTTAATATTAAATGCAACTAATATGAATGTCCCGTGAACAGAAAGGATTAACAGTTATTCTAAACTAGAAATGTCTAGAAGACGGGATTTTCAGTCCTGTTAAGCCGATATTAAATTGGATAAGCATTTCTCTTGCCAGTAGGCAGATGTGAGTTGAATTTTTATTTTTCCCGAGGCTTATAATTTTTTGTGCAATTAGGTGTAATCTCCAGACATTAGAATCAGCTGGCCACTGAAGAACACTGCATATAGTCATGATGAAGAATTGAGACAGGCTTTAAACTCGGATGTCTTTGTGTGTTTAAGCCCTAAGCCTCACAGGTCAAGAGATCTAAACACTCCAGGTACAAAATGTGTAGTGTTATACAGATTAGACAGTACCAATTTTTGCCTCTAGAACAAGCACGAGAATGAAAGAATTAACAACTAGTGATGTTTGGAGAACTTTACTCACCAAGAGCTTCAACAAGCAGCAAAATCACTTTCCCTGTGCCACGACTTCGCAAGCAAAAACAGAACCATTCCTTGAAGGATTCAAACACGTACGCTCCTCCCTGTAGAAGGACATGACCCCTCGTGTTATATTCCTATGCCTTGGATTCATCCTATACCAATAAATTTTCCCAAGTGAGGATGCTATTCTATGTCTCAATATTCACGAAAAGTGGAATAACCAGGCGCTAATAAGCAACTGAATTTTCAGAGCTATATAATTCAAAACATAGACTCATTAGAAGCTGTCTTCAAATCCCAAGCAATTCGAATACCTTAAGGAAGCACAAGATAGAGCCAGACAGTGACCCCACAACACCCATCAATGTGAGAAAACGGCAATTATAAATTGTCTGCAATATAAACAAATCCAATTAGGAAATCAAAGCAACAAGGAGAAAACAAAGATAAATACAAAATCACTAGTTTATTTTTCTATATTTGTACTGACCGTCTCAAAAAGACCTTCAAAGGTGGGAGCATTTAAAGGAGCTGGAGTTGAAATTGATCCTTCACTTTCCGTTGATGAAACTAATGGGGATGACAGGGCGTTTATTCTCTTAAGCGTCTCATTTTCCTTGCCCGTCAGGGAAAATCCTCTTACTGCAATTGTTGGATTGCTTAACACGATCCCTGAACGTCCCAGACCCAATAAATCCACATGATTATGTCCTAATTTACGCTTACTGGAGTATTTCCCATCAATACCCACTTGAGGTTTCAAAAGCCCATTATCTCTTGTCAGTGGAAATTGAATTCTTGCAATGGCTATAACCATATCTACGATTTAGCAATTTCAAATTGGTTTTGTTGTAATGCAGTTGGTCTTGCTAAGGTTAAGTTGGCATTTGAGAAAGAAAACCCAGAGTTTATCAAAGCAAGCATAGCAATGCCAAGTTAGTTTGTTCTACTACAGATGGTATTGCCAATGCTAAGAAGTCAGATTTATGAAATATAAGCCAGAGTTGATCTAAGCTAGCACGTCCGCTGCTGACTGGTTTTGGATAAATCCTTGTCATGGTGTAGATGTTGTTCACGTCACTTGAATAATGAATCTCTTTTTGTTCCGATGAATTTTGTGTTTGATCAAGTTACTCATTGTGAAAAGTCTGTTGGATAGAGTTTCAGTGGATCATATCTGTTGCTGGCTAAATGCCACATAATTTTAACCCCTTTTCACTTCGGATAATTGTCGATTTAAAGCAACGGGATAAGGTTTGACAACAAAATAGACTTTTTTAAGGAAGGAAACCATAGAAGGGACAAAAATTTCGCTGTTACTACTTCATCCATTGTTTTCAATCTTCTTTTCAGAAAACATCATGCAAGTCTATATTTTTGTAGGGTAACCATGGCATTCAAGGAGAACGGAATTTTGGTGTGGTTGTGTTAGGTAGTTATATGTAGATATCTTGAGAGCTGCTTTCCCGTATAGCCTTTCCAAAGAGGGAACTAGTGGGAAATTGGGGTACTTCAAAATAAAATAAAACTAACAATTGCACCCAAAAAGAGGTGCAGGTTAGTCAGGTTAGTCATTATATATAAGTTATAAGTTATATGTTAGTGAGTATAATTTTATGTATTATATTTAATTTAATTTATAGTATAGTAAATTTTTAATACGATTTTGATATAAAGTCTTAATTAAAAATAATGACTTGTCTTCATACTATCTTTTTTTAATATGACTTGTCTTAATTTTTAAATTATGTATTTTTAGATTCATGTACTTTTTATATTCTACATTAATAGGGGAAAGAACCTTATAAGTGAACATATTGCAATAGTTGTTATACTTGTTGATATTATCTTGATTATTTGTAACAATGTTGCACCAATAGTTGTGACTTTGAAGATGTTAGTGTTGATGATTACTACTCATAATTGAATGAGATGTATTTTTTAGATCTAAAAAGCAAAACATAATGTGATGCCACATTAGTGCATGATTAATATATTCCTTAGTGCACACATATCAATCTCAATTTTTTGGATCTTTTGAGACACCTTGGCCAAAAAACATGCTAATGTGTCATCATATTTGATGGTATGGTGCTAAAACCTTAGTTATAAGAAGTGAAATTTTCAACTAAGCTATTTCAAAAAATTGGGAGTGGTTTGAAACTTGCACATAAGAATTTGGGATACATGAAGTTAGAATGCTCAAATATTGGGTCCTCTCTCATTCTTGGTTTCGCACATGCTCGGTGTTATTTTACAATTCTCCATGCTTTATAATGTTGTCATATTTCATGAATATATTTCATGATTAGATGTCACTTTCGTGCTATGGTATGCTTATCTTCCGTATGATTACATGCTTATGCTTCATATCATTGTTATGTCCTACAATTCGGCTATCATTAGTATGCTTATTCATTTTGATCTTATGATAACATCTCACACAATCTTTATCTATGCATTCATGTATGATTTCATTCTTATCAAAGATTTATCATATGATATAAATTGCTTCATTGCCTTTATTTTTTATTATGTTGTGATCATAGAAGGCTTACCATGTCATTACATTTTTACCATTATGTTGTCATTTTTATGTTGAAATTTGTGTATCATTCTTCTAGTGCTATTTTTTTATTTGAAATTACACTGGGGCATCATGTGTCTTCCCCGTGTGTACATGCCTACCTATTAATCCATTAGATTAATTATTTTATCAATATCATCATTTGTGCATCATTTTTTATTTCCTCCCTTTTATACTTTGTAGCTAACCAATTTATAGGGGTTCATATATTGTCACTAATGTTTCTTTATGATTAAGATTTTATATAGTATTTTGTGCTAGATAGAAGCCCAACACCTTATCTCAAAAGAATTATATTATTCTATAATGATAACCTTACATAAAAAGGCTATCAAATCTAGTTATTACACTACGTGGATGAAATTTGAAATGTATAATCATATTAGATTTACATGCACATGAAAGTAGAGGATTAATACAACATCCATTTCTCATTTAGTTTCTTGCCATCTAAATAGGAATGTCTTAATGCATTAACATATTAACAAGTAACATACTCTTATACAAAGCTTGGCTCCAAATGAACCTAATTATTATAGATTTTAAATTCAAATTTCAATTAACTTTATTAGCTAGCACGCATTTACATAACATATTGATATACATTATAAGATGTTATTTATGTGTTATAACATGCATAGTAATCATAAATTGAAGTCATACTATGACTTCTAAAAAAGAATATGATATAAAATCTAACTTTTACAAAAGAAGTTCATAATATTTTAAACTCCACAAATTATGCTCTATACTTTATCATTATATTTGTTTACTTTAACATTGTTCCAAAAGCATCATTTTTGTAAAGCCACATGAAAATTCATTTCTCATTATTGTATCAATCTTGATCTTTCACTTGTATATCTTTCAAACCTTAAATTCATTTACGATTATTGTGATTACATGATCATTTCTTCTACTTAGCAATTTTATACTTTCCTCCGACTCCTTATATCCTTTGAATGTAATCAATTGTACCGGACATATAATATAATGATTTTTTATGATTAAATTCATAGTGAAAAATTCATGAACGTTACAACTTCATTTTCTGTATGACTTCATTCCCATCATGGATGCATGTATTTAATAGCTTTATGTTCCATGTGAATAGATTGTTACATCCAATGAGATTATTTGTGTAGGCTCTCTCAAAGCCACATGTCATTATTCTCTATCTCATTTGTAGCTCGCTCTTAATTCTTTTCCATTTATTATATATTTGTTGGCATTGATAATTAGTTGTTCATAATTCCTAATTTTACTCACCGGATACTACATTTACTCACCCCATATTGTCTTAATGAGTGGACAATGGTGAAGATGTGATGTGGATATACAGTAATTCCTTGACAAAGGTTCATTATTTCTCCCTACCTCAAGTAAATGATGTGGAAGATCTATCCCACCCAATTGCACGAGATAATATTTTTGGCTAATGACATGTCTAGTTGATGTGTTCCTTCCACGAGCCATTTTATACATATACTACAATAATCACATTCGAGGAGATGACATCTCTTTGAAGCATTTTGTCAAATAGTTCACGTGCCTTTTGTATGTTTCCACATTTTGAATACATGTCTATCAACACATTTCTAATTACATCATCTGAGAAAAAAATGTTTTCTATTATACTTCAATGAATTTTTAGACCTCATTCCAAAGCTCTCATTTTCCCGCGGACTAAGAAAATGTTGGCAAAGGTTGTAGAGTCTGACTTTACACATTTAGATTGCATTTGCTTATAAGTTTCCAAGGCCTTCTCAACAAAACCATTTTGTGCATATCCTGCAATCATTGCAGTTCATGAGACCACATTTTTTCAGGCATTTTGTTAAGCAATTCAAGTGCCTTGTGTGGTCGTCCACCTTTTGCGTACACGTCTATCAAAAAATTTGTCACTACAATGCCTGACATATGTCCGCTTTCGATTATGAAATTATGAATGTACATACTGTGTGTGAATTTTGTACCTGATCTGTAGACACAACACTTCAGTAAAACATTAAAGGTTAGCTGAAATTGAAATCGTGCAATAAATGAAAACTAAACTAACCAGGTGATTTACTGCCTTTTAGTAGATGCGAGTATGTATTCTCAGATTATACCGAGATCAGTGACCTTGATGACACCTAAATGAAGGATTTGAATGCAAAATCTAGATATGGAATGAATGCAATTAATCTATTTTTTTGGTTTTTCTGTGCAATTATGATAATGAAAACTTGATATGAATCTATGCTAATATGGAAATTGATATGAAGAATTAATCTAACAATGATATGAAATAAAACTAAAATGAATTGAAAACAAGATTGATCTCACAAAAGTTGTTGAGTCGCAAGAAGCTTGATTCTTCAGATGTCAATTCGCCAATGTGGTTGTGCAATTCGTGGATGGATCTTGGTAGAGTAAGTATGCAAACTTGTGAGATGATTTGTGAAGAGCTGAGCCTTGATTTTATAGAAATCTAGGGCTTTGAGGTGCATGAAAAAAAGTCATAAATCACTCAAATAACTCAGGTTGATTTTTGAGTTATTTTTAAATAAAAGATAATTAACTCACAAAAACATGCAAAAGCAGAGTTTAACTCAAAATAGAGTTTAGATTTAATTGATAATTGATAGTTGTCTGCTTTTGTGATTGTGCATGTTTTATTTATGAATTAATTTAATAATAAAGTGATTTATTTCCAACTTAACTGATTTTGAAAATAAAATAATTAATTTATGGGTTAATCAATCATTAAATCAAACTTTTATTCTAAAAACTATATTATTAAAAATTGACAACTTGCTTTAATTAATTAAATAAGAATTTAATCAATTATTCATAGGATTTTGGATTTATTGTCAAAATTAAATAATACAATTTATGAATAAATATAATTAAATTCAATTAAATAATTAAGTGGCAGAATTAAATCTAATTAATTAAATATTGAGAATATTCAATTAATCAAACTTTAGGATAAATTGGATTTATCGCCAAATAATCATTAAATTAAAGGTAATTATGATAAATAGGAATATTACTAGGAATATTCCCCGATGCAAAATTTATGATAATCAATTAGAATTTGATGATGTTCAGATGTGCCTTGGGATAGGACTTCGATGTTGATTTCATTCGATGTGTCGATATAGGAGGTTAATGAACCTATAGCCCATTTTTGGGGTATTACATTTTACCCCTCTTTGAATTGTTGTGCGAAGCACAATGGTTCATAGACAGTCTGTGTATGATGTTGAAATTGATGTTTGATATTGAAATTGATATGAAGCAGAAACTAATTGAAATTGATATGAAGATAATAGGTCCTGAATGACCAAAGATAATGTTAATTATAACAGCAATGAACCGATGATTGCGAAAAAGTGTCAAAACACCTAATTCTGAACCTTATGATTGTGAAGAAGTGAGTGACTAATTCCAGACCCGATTGTCCTTATATTAAATCACATTGGTATCACATCTAAACCCTTCAGTTTTTGAAGAACCAAGGAAATAACACAATTGAACCGATAGTTACAAAAATTGATACAATTTACAAGATTAAGAGAATACCAAATTGATATGGATCTCGATGAATCTGATATGCCCCGAGTGATGATTGATTTGCCCCAAGTGATGAGGTCTTTTTGATGAATCAGCAACTAGACGTGGTTGTTGTCTTGATTACTGAGGAAAGATATGATTTCAGATTTTAGATTACAAACTTTGAATGATATGCAATACCATGCCCCCTTCAAGATTAAAATTGAAATCTGACAAGAAAAGTCAATGTTGATAGTTTAGAAGCATGTTAATTGATGTGAGAAGTGGTTATACACGTTCAAGAATGCATTCTGCATCATTTAGAGGTCCTGAAGACCAAGTTGGACTGGGTTCGACCATGAGTTGACCATGGTTGACCAAGTTGAAATTTTGATAGTTTGATGTAAGATAATCAGTTAAGTTGAATTCTGGATTTCTTTGATGTTTGAAGGTTGATTATGCAAGTAGTGAATAATATAAATGATCTCAGATTTTGATTTTGATCCCGAAAAAGGATTCTACTTGTTGTTTCGTTGGAGGAACCTTCATTTGAGATTCAACTCTTGTTAGATTTGAAGATGTGATTGAAGAATCGTTTAAGCATTGAAGTTCATTTAACCATTGTGAGATCATGCAACATGCAAAATGCAAAGAAACATGTAGAATGAAATACAACCTAAGACCTAGGACCTAGTCATTGATCATGTGTCAGTCATTGTCATCATTGAATTTTTAGGTAACCGGATAAATCAATACAATTCCCACTAGTTATGAAACCATAGACATATGAATATCGATTTGTATGTGCAGGAATCAATACAACACCCACTGATTAGGAAACCATGGATATATGAATATTGATTTTGTTTTTGAAATATCGGATTAGATATAAGCATCAAAGCATAAGCGCCAGGATGACCTGAATATCATGTCCATTTTGATATAGCAATTTGTATAAGCATCAAAACATAAACGTCGTGATGACCTAAATACACCTTGTGTTATAAACACATCAAACAGTCAAGAGATTATTCTAAATCCAATGTGAATTACCCGTAGTGACCCTTTATTGTTCACATCCTTAGGTAAGATTATGTTTCATAATAGGAGAAAGAACTCACTAAAAAAGATAATAGTTAGATCAAAATTCCTTGCATTTTCTAGGTATCAATGGTCAAGGTACACATGGCCATCCAATTTGAGATAGAGGCTCTTACAGTCGGACACCATTTCAATCCAGAATTTCCAAAGTTGTTAGATTTTCACATATAAGCAGAAGACAAAGAAAAGATTATGCCCCCACTCATCACTCTCTAAATCCTATAAAGGACATCATCGAAGAGCTCAAAGAGACACAATATGCAAAAATCTCAATGTGAATCAGTAAGCATACAAGGAGATAAAAGCATGAAAAAGCATAGATTGTTTTCAGTTTGTGTTTGATGTTTGATTCCATCTTCTCTCTTTGATCTTGACAATGTTGATCTATACATGAACATTTGGCTATCTTGTGAGCTATCTTACGATGATCTTGCTTTCATTCCATTCATTTTTAACCTTCATATTTATTTTCCTCTATTCATTCTAGCCTTTCGCCATCCTTTTCCCCTTTGGTCTTGATCTAATAACAAAAAAAGAGTAAAACACGATGCTATGAAGCCTCTTGATATGTCTACTCCTTTGGACTGCATCATGTCCTTCTTTGGCATTACGCTTTTGTGATTTATCCTATGCTGGCCTTTTATTACTTGACCAAATGCGCTTTACATGACAATTTTTCCCTAGCTTGGGTATTCTTGAGGAGTTTTCCCTTGAGGATTTCTTCCCTTCATTCTCCTTCATTCTCTTGTCTTCCATCACTTCCACCAACTTGCTAATCCCTCTTGTTCTCCACCTTGCTAGACATTGGGACTGCACGATATGATCTTGCTTGGGAGTTTGCAAAAAAAAGAAAAAAAAGGGAAAGAGGCAGTCAAGTTTGCTAAGAATTATCAAAAGTGTCAAGTCCATGGAAACTTGATACATGCACCAGGGAGGGATCTTATTCCCTCTACTACATAATGGTCTTTTTAACAATGGGCATTTGATCTTATAGGAGCTTTACATCCCCATTCTTCTAATGGACATACCCATATAATCACAACTACAGATTATTTTACAAAATGGGTAGAAGCAGTCCCTTTGACACAAGCAACTGGAAAACAAATCTCTATATTCATATTAAACTATATCATATGCAGATATGGGATACCTCATTCTATAATCACAGATAATGGTGGACAATTCAAGAACAAAGATCTAGATGATCTATGTGCCAAATTCAGGATCACGCAACATTGGTCATCTATCTACTATCCTCAAGGGAATGGACAAGCAGAGGCTTCTAACAAGAATCTATTCAAAATCTTGCACCGTACAGTTAATAAAATAAGAAAAGATTGGCATCTCATGATCAATCCAACTCTCTGGGCCTACAGAACAAGTATCAGAACACCTACTGGGGCTACACCTTTCACTTTAGTTTATGGGTCTAAAGCGAGACTGCCTATTGAGGTTAAAATCCCATCACTAAGAATTAGAATGCATGGTATAGTAACTGATGATGACTATAGAGTGTCTAGGTTGCAAGAACTTGAACTACTCGATGAGCGTAGACAAGCGGTGTATGATCATCTCAGAGTATATTAGAAGAGAATGTCTAGAGGTTACAACAAGAAAGTCAGACATAGAGAATTTCAGGTTGGTGATCTAGTCTTGAGAGAGAATCCTAAAAATCAATCACACAGAGAACGCAAGGGGAAGTTTGAACCCAACTAGCTGGGTCCCTTTGTAATCATTGCTACTTTTGGCTCTGGTGCCTATCAACTCTCAACGACTGAAGGAGAACAACTCCGAGAACCAATCAACATTCTGCATCTGAAGAAATTCTATGCCTAAGGCATTCAGTCTATGGTAAAATGTCCTAAAAAAATCTTTAAAATTGGAAAAAGTCCTGAAAAAATGAACATCTTGGTGAAAACCTAGCAATAGGTGCCTTGATGATTCACAAAAAAAGTAAAAATATCAAAAATATCAAAAAAATTAAAAAAATGAAAAATACAAAAAAATGAGAAAAAGAAAAAAGTGCCTTGGTGAAAACCTGGAAACAAGCGCCTTGGTAGCAAAAAATAGAATCTCTGCCAAGGTGATGAAAACCTGGCAAACAGGCACCACTTGTTTCAAAACGCTCCATCTATCAACACAATCTTGGTCTTTCCTAGCTTTCAGTCTTGCTTTAGTTTGTACATATCTCCCAGTTTGTTTTTAATAAGTCAGTCTGTACACTAATCTGCTCAAGCGTCTGTATCTTATCAATGTTCGCACCTGGGGGCAATCAATGTCATATCCTATGGCCTCTAATACATCTTAGATGAGTCATATCTAGTCAAATTCCTTTAAAGCTTCATGTGAGTGAGTAAATCAGTCTCCTCTGTAGAAAGGATTTTGCATCTACAACAATGCAATCAAACATCAAACTAAAAACAATCTGTGCTTCATGCTTTTATCTCCTTGTATGTTTACTAATTCGAATTGAGATTTTTGCATATTGTGTCCCTTTGAGCTCTTCAATGATGTCCTTTACAGGATTTAGAGAGTGATGATTGGGGGCATAATATTTTCTTTGTCTTATGCTTGTATGTGAAAATCTAACAACATTAGAAATTCTAGATTGAAATGGTGTCTGTCTGTAAGAGCCTCTATCTCGAATTGGATGGCCATGCGTACCTCGACCATTGATACCCGAAAAATTCAAATAAGTTTGATCCAACTATTGTCTTTTTGAGTGAGTTCTTTTTCCTACTGTGAAACGTGATCTTGCCTAAGGATGTGAACAATAAAGGGTCACTACGGGTAATTCACATTGGATCTAGAATGATCTCTTAACTGTTTGATGTGTTTGTAACGCAAGGCGTATTCAGGTCATCATGACATTTATGTTTTGATGCTTATACAAATTGCTATATCAAAATGGACATGATATTCAGGTCATCCTTGCGCTTATGCTTTGATGCTTATATCTAATCCGACAATCTGAAAATAAAATCAATATTCATATATCCATGGTTTCCTAATTAGTGGGTGTTGTATTGATTCCTGCACATACAAATTGATATTCATATGTCTATGGTTTCATAACTAGTGGGCATTGTATTGATTTATCTGATTACCTAAAAATTCAATGATGAGAATGACCGACACATGATCAGTGACTAGGTCCTAGGTCCTAGGTTTGCATTTCATTTTGCTTGTCTCTTTGCACTTTGCACTTTGCATGATCTCACAAATTAAACTTAAATGCTTAAATAATTCTTCAAATATCTCTTCAAATCTAATAAGAGCTAAATCTTACACGAAGGTTCCTCCAACAAAATAACAAGTAGAATCTTTTTTCTGGATCAAAATCGAAATCTAAGATCATTTATATTATTAACTGCTTACATAATCAACCTTCAATCATTACAGAAATCTAGTATTCAACTTAACTGATTATCTTACATCAAACTCTTGAAATTTCAACTTGGTCAACCATGGTCAACTCATGGTCAAACCTAGTCAAACTTGGTCTTTTGGACCTCCAAACGATGTAGAATGTGTTCTTGAACGTGTTTAACCACTTCTCAAATCAATTAACATGCTTCTTAACTATAACGCTGACTTTTCTTATCAGATTTCAATTTTAATCCCGAAGGGGGCATGGTATTGCGTATCATTCAAAGTCTGTAATCTAAATTTGAAATCATATCTTTTCTCAGTAATCAAGACAACAACCACGTCTAGTTGTTGATTCATCAAAAAGACCTCATTGATCGGGGCAAATCAATCATCGCTCGGGGCATATCAGATTCATCAAGATCCATATCAATCTGGTATTCTCTTAATCTTGTAAATTGTATCAATTTTTGTAACTATTAGTTCAATTGTGTTATTTCCTTGGTTCTTCGAAAATTGAAGGGTTCAAATGTGATACCAATGTGATTCTTATCGACAATTGGGTCTGGAATCAGTCACTCACTTCTTCGCAATCATAAGGTTCGGAATAAGGCATTTTGACACTTTTTCGCAATCATCGGTTCATTTGTTGTTATAGTTAACATTATCTTTGGTCATTCAGGACCTATTATCTTCATATCAATTTCAATCAGCTTCTGTCTCATATCAATATCAATTTCAAACATCAATTTCAATATCATACACAGATTGTCTTTGAACCACTGTGCTTCGCACATCAATTCAAAGAGGGGCAAAATGTAATACCCCAAAAATGGGCTATAAGTTCATTAATCTTCTATATCGACACATCGAACAAAATCGACATCAAAGTCCTAACCTAAGGCACATCAGCACATCATCGAATCCTAATTGATTATTCCAAATTCTGCATCGGGGAATATTCCTAGCAATATTCCTAATTATCATAATTATCTTTAAATTAATGATTATTTAGCGATAAATCCTATTTATCCTAAAGTTTGATTAATTGAATATTCTAAATATTTAATTAATTAGATTTAATACTGCCACTTAATTGTTTAATTGAAGTTAATTCTATTTATTCCTAAATTGTATTATTTAATTTTGACAATAAATCCAAAATCCTATGAATAATTGATTAAATTCTTATTTAATTAATTAAAGCAAGTTGTCAATTATTAATAATATTGTTTTTGAATAAAAGTTTGAAAAATAATTGATTAATCCATAAATCAATTGTTTTATTTTTCAAAATCAGTTAAGTTGGAAATAAATCACTTTATTATTAAATTAATTCATAAATAAAACATGCACAATCAAAAAAGCAAACAACTACCAATTATCAATTAAATCTAAACTCTATTTTGAGTTGAACTCTGCTTTTGCATGTTTTTGTGAGTTAATTATCCTTTATTTAAAAATAACTCAAAAATCAACCTGAGTTACTTGAGTGATTTATGGATTTTTTTCATGCACCTCCAAAACCCTAGATTTCTATAAATTAAGGCTTCAGCTCCTCATTTATCCATCCATCTCACAAGTTTGCATACTTACTCTGCCAAAATCCATCCATGAATTGCACACTCACGCTTCTGAATTGGAGACTGAAGAATCGATCTTGCGAATTCGACTTGTTGTGAGATTTTCATTATTTTTGCATAGTATCCGTATCATTTAGAATATTATTGTTAGATCATTTTAGCATATCAATTTCCACATTAGAATAGATTCATATCAATTTTTTATCATAATTACACAAAAAAATAGATTAATTGCATTCATTCCATATCTAGATTTTGCATTCAAATCCTTCGTTTAGGTGTCGTCAAGGTCACTGATCTCGGTCCAATCTAAGAATACATACTCGCATCTACTAGAAGGCAGTAAATCGCCTGGTTAGTTTAGTTTTCAATTATTGCATGATTTTGATTTTTGCTAACCTCTAATGTTTTACTAAAGTGTTGTGTCTACAGCTAGGTACAAAATTCACACACACTACCTACAAGGATTCCTTCGTTGAGAAGAGTTTCGCTGGAAACCCACTCTCTCAAGAACCACGAATAGTGTTCATAGGGCCTAATTACTATGTGTAACAAAGATGCTGAAAAGTAAATCTATGTTCAATTTTATAGCCCAAAATGAAGTATGTGATATGAAAGTGATAAGAGTCACACAAGCTTGACACGTGAGAGCTTATTTTAATCCAAATTGAAATATTATCAGCTTGAGAAGAATACCTTAGGTCCAATGCTCTGCAATCCAAAATTTAGCATGCATCCAAAAGTACAAAATCAAGACAAATCAACAGCAAACCGTAAGTGTTAGAAATCAATACTCTGAAAGTATGGATTCACAAATTCTGTGTCTCTGTAGCAAAATCTCACGTGAGTCAGGATGTGGTCCCACGCGAGGAAACATTGTCTCACACGACGAAGGATGAAATCTCGCGCAAGGAAGTACGGTCTCGTGCGACAAAAGATGAAGTCTCACGCGAGGAAGTGCTGAAACCATCAAAACTTCACGTGGAACGATGAAAAATCTCACGTGAGAATCCATGCAGAGATGTACAGAAGTACAAACAAAAAATTAAAAATCACAATTTTGATAGAAAAAGTGCTAAAAAAAATTTGTATACCAGAACCCTTGAAACCCTTAACCTCAAAAGATAGAAAATTGATAGAAATGAAGGGAAACCCGTTTCAGGGCCCCACGGTGGGTGTTAGAAATGTGTGTGTGAATTTTGTACATGATCTGTAGACACAACACTTCAGTAAAACATTAGAGGTTAGCTGAAATTGAAATCGTGCAATAAATGAAAACTAAACTAACCAGGCGATTTACTGCCTTCTAGTAGATGCGAGTATGTATTCTCAGATTATACCAAGATCAGTGACCTTGACAACACCTAAATGAAGGATTTGAATGCAAAATCTAGATATGGAATGAATGCAATTAATCTATTTTTTTGGTTTTTCTGTGCAATTATGATAATGAAAACTTGATATGAATCTATGCTAATATGGAAATTGATATGAAGAATTAATCTAACAATGATATGAAATGAAACTAAAATGAATTGAAAACAAGATTGATCTCACAAAAGTTGTTGATTCGCAAGAAGCTTGATTCTTCAGATGTCAATTCGCCAGCGTGGTTGTGCAATTCATGGATGGATCTTGGCAGAGTAAGTATGCAAACTTGTGAGATGATTTGTGAAGAGCTGAGCCTTGATTTTATAGAAATCTAGGGCTTTGAGGTGCATGAAAAAAAGTCATAAATCACTCAAATAACTCAGGTTGATTTTTGAGTTATTTTTAAATAAAAGATAATTAACTCACAAAAACATGCAAAAGCAGAGTTTAACTCAAAATAGAGTTTAGATTTAATTGATAATTGATAGTTGTCTGATTTTGTGATTGTGCATGTTTTATTTATGAATTGATTTAATAATAAAGTGATTTATTTCCAACTTAACTGATTTTGAAAATAAAATAATTGATTTATGGGTTAATCAATCATTAAATCAAACTTTTATTCCAAAAACTATATTATAAAAAATTGACAACTTGTTTTAATTAATTAAATAAGAATTTCATCAATTATTCATAGGATTTTGGATTTATTGTCAAAATTAAATAATATAATTTATGAATAAATATAATTAAATTAAATTAAATAATTAAGTGGCAGAATTAAATCTAAGTAATTAAATATTGAGAATATTCAATTAATCAAACTTTAGGATAAATTGGATTTATCGCCAAATAATCATTAAATTAAAGGTAATTATGATAAATAGGAATATTACTAGGAATATTCCCCGATGCAAAATTTATGATAATCAATTAGAATTTGATGATGTTCAAATGTGCCTTGGGTTAGGACTTCGATGTTGAGTTTGTTCGATGTGTCGATATAGGAGGTTAATGAACCTATAGCCCATTTTTGGGGTATTACACATACCCTGTCCTAGACCCACCAATTTGGCACAAGCAGGGAGGATGCTGGCAAAGGAAGTCGATTTTGGCTTTACACCTGTTAATTACATTTCCCTAAATACCTCCAAGGCATTTCTAACAAACCCATTTTGTGCTTACCATATAATCACTGTATGGTTTTATTTTGTGCCTCTGTGTTGTTTTGTCTTCACAAATCATGGGAGGAATGTAATTGATCACCAAGACATTATGTGTCATAACATTCTACTCAATTCTAAGTTCAATGTGAAGTTGGGGAAATTTTGATTGGCATGCATGGTGAAGCATAATGAATGTAGGCCTGGTAGGGGTTTCTATAGTCTGGAAAGGCTCTGTTGTTGTTGACATCATATGAAGTGTGTGTGGATAATCTTGGAGGCTAGTGTTTAGACTTTTGCGAGGTGAAGACGTTTGTGCATGATGTCGGGGAAGAGTCTGTGGTTGGAGTCAAATTTCCTTAAGGAGTCTAAGTGTTGGACACCTCCAATTTGTCTATCTCCATGTGAGCGACAGAGTATGAAATTATGGATGAGTCTAAGTATGAGCAGCAACAAATTTCAAACATGATTTGTCTGTCTCTACCTAGAAAGAAGGAGATGATTCTCAAATCTCGACACAATGAATAGGAACAATGGCATTGTTGAGGCATCTATGCAGTATTTGTGTGGGGGTTGCTCCTCATCGTACTACCTTGTTTAGCAATGGGCTCACCTACAGAGTGTACTACAAAGATGACATGTAGTGGTGTATGATCGTAATGGTCAGGGTCACCGCCAAACAATGCACTGACAACCCATAGTGTGGTGTTTGCATTATTTCTAATGCCTCCAAAAATTCCATCGATATAACTCGCTTAATGAAGAAGGAGCTCCACCTCAAGCCTACTAACACCATCATCGTCAAAATGGACATTGAGGGCGTTGAATGGCCCATTCTCATATAGTGGACGTACGACCCCCAAATTGTAGATGAGCTCTTTGTTGAAGTACATTATGTGGGCACCAGCTATGGTGTAACAAATTTGCACCCTCCATCTATACGTACGTCTTGATTGTGCTGTCCTTTTCAGTGTCTGAAAAAATCTATCTTACTCTGTGCAAAATAATTTCGCCCCAACAAACTAAAATGCATATCTTACCATACCATGGGGATACTAGTTTTTTTTAAATATATAAATAAATTTTAATTTTAAATAAAAATTTTTATATTTTAATAAAAAATATGAATCTATATTTTTTATTTGAATATTTAGTGACATGTAAAAAATTATTTTATTTAATTTTAAATAAGTTTTTCAATAGTAAATTTTTAGTTCTCAATTAAATTATTATTATAAAATAATAAAAAATTATAATATTTTTTTAAAAAATAAAATTTGAATTTACATATTTATTAAGTAAGATTTAGAATATTATTATACATATTATGTTATTTTTTTATTTTAATTAAAAAAATTGTAAATATTTTACGAAAAATGATTTTTTTTAGACATAATTTCTTAATTTTTATTTTCACTAATAAAAAATGTGTAATACATTGTAATTTCAAATAAAATAATTATAAATCATTACAAAATGTTTATTTTTAAACTTTTCTTATGCATATACTTTATATATTATAATAAATATTTAAATATTAGTATAGAAATATTTTGATGGAATTATAGTAAAAAAATATTAGTATAGATATAATTTTAAATTTTTATTTTTTTCCAATTTAATAGTTGTTTTCAATATTTTGTAATTACTTTATTTAATTTTCATATTCACAACATTATAATGTATTGTTTAAATATTAATTATGCATTACATTTTTAAACTATTTGAAATTAAATATATATTATTATTATTTTAGTTAAAAATTATTTAGAACTAAATAATTTTTTACATGTCATTGTAGCTATGCAGCCAACTAAAACCTAAAATCTATTTCAAAATTTTGAAAATTTTACTATTGAGAAAATTATTTAAAACTAAACAAAATATTTTTTTACAAATTACTTTAAATATTCAAATAAAAAATATTAATCTATAACTTCTACCTATATATTAATATTTTTTATCTTAATATTTAAATAAAATATAAAAAAATTATTTACAACTAAAATTTATTTGATATTTATAAAAAAAAACTAAGTGTCCCCTTTGATAAGGTATGTGTTTTAGTTTGGTGTTATAATTTTAATTGGGGCGGAATAATTGCAGAGTACAAAAATAGAGAAATATTTAATTTTCCATGTCAATAGTAGGGAAGGACAGCACGGTCAGGGCATACGGGCGGGTAGAGGCTAGGTGCAAATATGTTGCACCATAGTCGGTGCCCATTATGTAGGCCCCACCTCTTTGGAATCATTTGGATGGGATTCTTTTCTTCCCGTAACCAGAGACAATGTTCTCACCCTTCTTACTGATCTCATGTAGCATGGCTTCTATGTCCACTTCTGGCCCTGACTCCTCTAATATCGAATTTTCTTACCCACCATTATAATACCCTACTTTCCTGCCTCTCCTACAATTGTCATCCTGAAGCATTTTCATTCAAGTACCATATGCATTTCAATTCAATTTTATATTGGGTTCTCGATACTTGATTTTATAGAAAGACTTGCGATTTCATATAATTAATAAAATATGGCCTAATTTGCCAATGTGTAGGGTATCTCTACCAACTTCCACCAAGAGTTGGGTTAAAAATACACCACAGACCTTGTTATGCAATGTAAAATTTCTCTTATTTGCCAGACCTTGGGTTCAAAATTGCTTAGTAAATGGGTGGCTCTCGTTGTAGCTGGGTTTAGACCTAGAATCGTTCGGCATATAGACTATGTCTAACTACCCTATAATTAGGATTAGAGTGCATATGAGCTTTGCCTGACTACTTTGTAATTAGGATTACATAACATATGGGCTTTGCCAGACTATTCTGCAATTAGGATTGCACTGTAGAATGGAGTAAAACTGCTTTGTAAGTAGGTATGACTGGAATGCTCTATAACAAGGGTTTTTTTGTATGATGCTTTGCCCAATTAATTCCAGACATTGCTAAGTTTATTCAGTGTAGCTTTAGCTTAGTATCTCAAAGACATGTCAAAGTTTCAATTCTCTAACTACTCAACAAACGCCTGTGTAAACTCATTCGAGAACCAAGTCACTTCCATTCGTTTCCCCTTCCTTGGTCTCACAGTTATGGTTTTTAACAATTGCAAAGTTGACCACCTCACCAGATTACTTCATAGAAAACCTCACAATTTTAGAAAAGGAAGCAGTAGGTCTTCCCCTGCCCCAAGTTTTAGAACCGCACCTAGCAATTGCGCCATTTCTACTATTCTTCCTAGGAAAAGAAAACATCATAAGCCATCACATTAGCAAAACTTACTGACCACCACCCAGACATCCCAATCATTTCAACCAACAATAGAAAGCCCATTGCCATATCATTCCCTGCCATCACTTATCTCGTCTCAAAATCAATGAACAGTAAGAATTTTGAGAAAGAAGAGGAGCCTTCGGCTGAAACATATTGTTTTCCAAGCAACTCACATCAGAGTGTGCCATAACCCCATTGGGGTTTCTCTCAATGCTTGAATCCCTCCCACCATTTCCAGAAGTCGTGCATTTAACATTAATTTTTTCTCTATTGTGAAAATTGGGTGCGTCAAAAATTATGTCAATAGCAACCGTAACATCATTTTTTGCAAGGTGAAGATCTCTAATCATTTCCATCTCCGACGTCTCTTTCTTTTGAGGACAGACTAGAGCTTGTGGCCATATTTGAACTGAGGTAGAGTTCTTCCATTGGACTTATGACAATTGATTTGCATTGTTGTATTGAGAATAATGGAAGCAATAAATTGTGTTATAAATATGCAAGGGGTAGTGGAAGATATGTCCATAGATTCTCGTTGTCATGTCGTTGCCCATGGATTCTTCACAATCCCGCCATGCAAACCTCCAAAAGTTCCTTGTGTGAGTTGCATCGTGAAACAATGTTCAAGGTTTGAGTTTATTTTATAGTCGATTTGTATGCTATTTCTTGACAACAATAAAATAAATATGTAGGTCGGTCCCCACACCTATAAGTTCTGGGTCATTGTAAAATGTAACATACAAATAATTGTTAACTGACAACACTTAGTTATTCCCATTAGGCAACACTTAACACACAAGAAGACTTTGGACAATAGCATTTTCGATCAATGTCGAAAGCATCCAGCTGGATTTTGTAGTGACTATAATGATTAGAAAATTGAAAACCACCAAACTGTTTACCACTTGTACTCCTAACGTCAGACAGGTTTCAAGTGAAATCTCACGTAATATAGCCTATCGGCTAATAAAATAATATTGAATTGTATAATTTCAATGTATAAGTAAAAAATATTTTTAGAGAGGGGGTTGCAATTGAAGAAGGGTGGTCCCTCCTTCATGGTAATTCTGAACGTGTTGATATTTCTAGGTGTTTTGACTATCAAGAGGTAATCTCCCTTTTTTTTTGGTGTGTGAATAGTGTACTATTATCTTTTATTAATGGAAATGACCCTATTCATCAAAAATAATATCTTATTAAACTTTACATTATTAAAAAAATATTATTCAAATTATTTGTATATTTATTATATGTTAGTTATTATATTAATAAAATTATATAAGAATAAACATTTATTTTCGTACAAGTGTGTAATGGTAAGAATCTATTATTACATAGGAGTTATCTTGAAAAATGGCTCTACCAATTTGTGCGAAAGATCAAAAACACCAACGATGGAAGACAAGGTTTTGGAATACGCAGACAGAGGATAATCTAAGGATTAATTCAGCTCTGGAAGTAGGAAATCCTAAGGCTCCCTTTTCTTGGACTCCCAACATTCATGGTAAAAACATATTTGCATCTGTCACGAATTCTGAAAGAAGGAGAAGAAACTAGGGTGACCATTACTTTCGGAATCAAGGGACTTATCTAGTAAATCTTTCAACCAAGGAAGGATTCAAGCTAAGAAAGAATGTCTTCTCGATCGAGAGATTGAATGCCCAATTTTCCTTCTTTAAACATACGAATATGCTAAAAGGTTTTATGGCCAGAACCAGCATCTCCCTGTTCAAAGTCAAGTTACGACAAACACTAATGATTGGATCAAGGTAAAAGAAAAATGGGGTCACAAACCCTATCAACCCAGGAAGTTTCCGCATTCAAACATCCAATTGAAAATCCCTTCAATGCCCTAGATATTGATAGCACTGAGGGCATCACCTCACCTCAATTTGATCAAACTAAAAATAATGAGGTAAAGAAGGTTATACCACCATTAGAATTAGTGATAAACATGGGTTCTGGAAGAATTGAAAAAGTAATGGATCTATGCAAGAGATTTGGAATTTTTGCAAGATGCAATGGTTTTGGACCTCCTATGAAGGAAATAGTGGAATAGTTTGTATCTAAATACAAGGATAAGGTAACTATTTCTATTCTCTCTGATGGCTTCTTCTTTGTTAAATGCAATTCTATTAAGATTAAGAATAGCTTTCTTAAGGATGAAAACCCTAGTTTTAAAGAATGCAATTTTACATTTTTAGATTAGCAACTGAAATTTGACCCTAGGAATTTAGTTAAGTTTAAAGTAGATAGAGCTATCTGACTATCGAACATTCCATTAGAATTAATAAACCTAGAGTTCTTCAACAAAGTAGGGAACCATTTAGGCCAGTATGTAGGGATGGTGAAAATAGACTTTTCGCGGTCTAATAATATAATAATTGTTAATATGGATATTAATATCAAATCCTTAAACTCAATCTCTATTCAGTATCTAGGAGAAGCTTTTGAAATTCGACCGAAATTCCTAGAATCAGAGTAAAAATTTGAGATGGAGGAGAAAGTGAAAAAGGTCATATAGGATAGGACACAAAGTCATCAAGGGTATTTAAAACTTTCAGAAGAAACTACAAGTACTCATGATTTGGATATAAAGGAAGGGGAGATTGCAGAGGATAAGGAATGAGGTAGAATAGTAGTCCTAGAAGAGAACAAAGAAGTTCATAATAATAATTATTATTTAGAAGACATCTTAGTTTCATTAAATAAGGAAGGGGAGGGGATTTAGAATTATAACAAATCAGAACCCTAAGGAATTAGATAGCAAAGAAGGGGAGCCAAGAAGTTTTAGTATGGAAAACAAGGAGGGAATACTCAGATCAACTGGCCCCTCAGAAGAGAGACTGGATAGCCCAACTCAAATGGAAGAGGAAGTAGGATTAACACCGAACATCTATGTGATTTTGTGGTCAAAGATCTTATGGATTAGTTTTTGGATGAAATCTATGACAAAGAGGAACTTGAGAGACAAAGGGAGCTATTGATAAAAGGATGTTTGGAAGGAGAAGAGCCACTGGAGAAAGATGAATTAGAGCACTTTCTAATGCATCTCAAAATTTTAGAACAGAAAGAACAGGAATCATTGGGAATTAGTGCAACACAGCCGAGCAAGAGCACCCTTGATTGTGCTAAAACAAACAAAAAGAGAGGCAAAAAATCTCTTTTAGAACTGATAATAAGGGATGGGGGTGCATAAGGAAAGACCAAACTACCTGATATCTTTAATGCAGGGAAGGGGAAGTTCCTTCCCAAATCACAATGAATGTCCTAACATGGAATGTTAGGGGACAAAATGCTCCTAACAAGTAGTGAATCTTAAAACATTACATATCAAATACAAAAGCAGAAATTGTAATGCTTCAAGAAACCAAGCTAGATAATAGGAACATAGCCAATTTAAGGAAAAAATTAGGTTTTAGGGAAATCTTGGATTCTGTGGCTAGGGGAGCTTTGGGGGGTCTAGTTTTTATTTGGGATCCTAGAGTTGTGAGCATCACAACAATTGAAAACCATGTAAACTGGAGTTGTAGTCTAGTTAGAAGTTCCCGAACAAAGTTAAGTTTTAGGATCTTCAATGTTTATGGTCCCATTTCCAACATGGAAAAGGTGAAAGTATGGAAGGAAATTGAAGATAAACTGGTAGAATATAAAGGTGAGATATCTATTCTAGGAGGGGACTTCAACTCTATTACTAAAACCTCAAAAAAGTGGGGAGGAATATAGAAACTTCCTAAAGCAATGGAGGAATTTAATAAGTGGATAAATAGGAATGGACTTTTAAAAATAGAAAAATCCAAAGATTGTTTTACATGTAATAATCAAAGAAAATGGTTTAGCTTCATAGCGGAAAAAATTGGATAGATTCCTATTTAATGGAAATTTTTCAGAAATACCTTTCACTATGGGCTCAGAAGTTAAGCCTATATCTAGTTCAGATCATTTTCTAGTGGAACTTAGGATCTTGATGGACAAGAGGCCAAACAACCGTCCTATCAAATTTGAAAAGATATGGTTTATGGCTGATGGTTTTTTGGAAATGATTAAATGATGGTGGAGAGAAATAGAGATAGTTGGGTCAAAACTCTACCAAGGGGTAAATAAACTTAAAATCATTAAACATAAGCTTAAGATTTGGAATGCTAAACACTTCAGAAACATATTTAAGAATAAGAAAATTTTGGAGGAAATTTTGGAAAAGCTAAATGAGGAGGTATTAGCAAAAGGGATGGATACTGTTGCATATGAATATGAAAAGCAATTGTTGAAAGAGTATGGGGAGGTGTTAGCTAAAGAAGAGATATTTTGGACACATAAATTAAGAGAATCCTAGCTAGAGGCAGGGGACATAAACACAAAATTATTTCATAATAGCACCAAGCAAGGAAGATTAATTAATAGGATAACATCCATCAAAAATAATGTAGGAGAAAAAATTGAGGACCCTGAGGGGATTGCAAAGGAATTTGTTCATTATTTTGAAGAAATTTTCAACAATAGAGGTTTAGTGAATCTAGATGCATAGGATAACATTATAAAAAATATCCCAAGGCTAATTTCCCTTGAACAAAATAAAAAACTACTAGGAAAACTGACTATTCTAGAAGTAGGAGATGCCCTTAGGGAAATGAATCCAGACATATCTCTAGGGCCTGATGGTTTTCTGACATGTTTTTTCCATAAATGCTAGAAATTTATAGGGGAAGGGATAACAAAGGCATTAGAGGGAGTAAGAAATTCAAGAAAACTTCCTAAAGAAGTAAACAATACTTTCATAGCTCTAATCCCAAAGAAGGAGTGTCTGAAAACTTTCAATGATTTTAGACCTATTGCACTCTGCAACACTCTCTACAAATTACTTACTATGACTATGGTGAATAGAATCCAAAAAATACTCCCCAGCCTAATCAGTGAAGAACAAATAGGGTTTGTTCCGGGAAGATCTATATACGATGGGGTAATAATCTCTCAAGAGGCCATTCATTCAATTCAAAATAACTATGAACCTAGAATGTTAATCAAATTAGATATTAAAAATTCTATGATAGAGTGGAGTGGAGTTTTTTAATAAAGTACTTAGAAGCCTTCAAGTTTGCTAAACAATGTATTAACCTGATCTATCAATGTTTATCTACCCCTAAATTTTCAATTTTGGTGAATGGGTCACCCAAAGGATTTTTGGGGATCAATAAAGGACTCAGACAAGGAGACCCAATATCTCCCTTTCTTTTTATCCTGATGGCAGAAGCATTGGGAAGATCAATAAACAATGCCCATAATGAAGGAACAATAAATGACATTAAGATTACAAATGATCTAGATCCAACTACTCACCAGCAATTTGTGGATGACACTATGTTATATGGGAAAAGTACCATAAAGGAATCCAAAGGATACAAAACAATCCTAAGTCAATATACTAAGGCATCAGGGGAACAAATTTACCTGGAGAAGTCAGAGATCTTCTTTTTTAATACTCATCCCAACTTAGAGCAACAAATATGCCATACACTAAATTTTAACAAAGGAAATCTTCCTTGCAAATATTTAGGACTTCCTCTAGACATTGGGATGTGATCAACAAAATTATGGGATCAAATAACTTAGAAAATGAGAATGGCTCTTGGCAGCTAGTAGAGCCACTGTGATCCTATATGTCCTCTCGGCACAACCCATTTATCAACTATCATGTGTTGACCTCCTAGGAAATAAGAGGGAGGTACTCAATAGACTTTTATGAACTTTCTTCTATCAGGGAACAAGGGACTAAACAAAGATCTCCTTTTTAGCATGGGACAAGGTGTGTAGACCAAAAGATGAGAGGAAAGCAGGGATTAAGCACATCAAACTCCAAGGGAAATCCCTGAGAGCCAAACTCATTTGGAAAATGTTCAGAAATCCCCATATTAAATGGGCTAGAATATTAGCAAAGAAATATCTCAGTGATTCTAATCCTATTAACATTTTTAGGGAGAAAGCACCTCCAAGGGGGTCCAGGATTTGGAACCTTATGATGGATTGTAGATCAGTGAGTCGGGAAAAACTGACATGGAATCTCGGGAAAGGGGAAGAAGATCTTTTTTGGCAAGACTCTTGGGGAGGTTATAAAAATATGGAGACTAAAGTTGACTTGGTCTAGTCAAGAAGTATTCTTGAAGCCCGATGGGGGGAGAGAGTTATAGACAATGTGACCTTCGAGGAAGATGGGATGTGATGGAAGTGGAAATATTTTAAAGACATAAACCTTCCCCTCTCAGAAAAATAAAAAGCTTTGAATAGAATTTTGGCAGAAAGGGAAATGACTTTCAATTTAGGAAAGGACAAGTTGATGTGGGATGGAAGTAAAAGTGGGGAATACAACTCGAAGGAAGGATTAAAACTTTTGAGATCCAAACAAATCAACACGATAGAGGCTCTTCCTACTACTTTATGTTGGAACAAGGCCTTCTTGTCCAAAGCGGGACTTTTTACTTGGTTGGTTTGGAACAAAAAGGTCTTAACAACTGAAAGATTTAGGAAAATGGGTTACCAGGGTCCAAGTAGATGTCTTTTATGTGAAAATGAGGAAGAACGCATTGATCACTTTTTCCTAGATTGCTCCTTCTCTAGACAATGTTGGACATGGCTATGCTCACAATTAGGCTAGACATCAACCTTCCCAAGAATAGTCACACAAATACTTCAAGCATGGACTCTCCTCAAAAAAGAAAGCATATATGGCTCACTATGGATTTCTACCCCCTCGATTATCTTGTGGGAATTATGGAAGGAGCACAACAAGAGGATATTTCAAGATCAAAAGATGGATTTAAAACAACTCCTTAACAAGATTGAATCCTCAATCATAGAACTCACCAACAATTGGGTTATGAATAAGCAGAAAAAGGAAGTAGAAATGTCACATTGGGATGAAAAAATAAGAGAAAATGGGTAGGTCTAAAAATTCCTCCTTGTGTGGGAAGGGGGGAGACATTACATCCAAGAAGTAGGAAAACTGTAAGTGGCTACCCCCCAAAAATGGGTGGTTTAAACTCAAATTTGATGGAGCATCTTGAGGAAATCCTAGTAGAGAAGGTATAGGATGTAGTGTCCACAACTCAGATGGTGAGGAGATAGCGAATGTGGAAAAATTCATATGAATAGAAACCAATAACTGGGTAGAATTAATGACTCTAGTGGAAGGTCTAGCATTATGTAAAGGTGTTTGTTGCAAAAAGTTGGAAATTGAAGGGGACTCGACAATTATCATAAATGCCTTAATTAAAGGATCCCTCCTAAATTGGAGGTTAGATTCAATCTTATCAAAAGCAACCAAGTTATGTCAATCCTTTCATAAGATCATATTTAACCATATATATCGAGAAGGCAACCAAAGGGCGGATGGATTAGCAAACCTAGGAATAGAAGAAGGCATGAAAGAAGGAAAACTGTAATTCAAGGATATAGTATCCACAAAATGAGTAAGGTCTATGGTGACTATCAGGAAATAAGATATATATAGAATTGTCGAGCCCCATGTTTCACAGGCAGAATAAAATTGCTATGAGCATCCCAATTAAATCAATAGGTTGATAAAGGAAGTTGGAAAATATGGAAATTATGTCAAAGTACAGATCAGTGGGCATTATGAATTATAAACATCAATTGACCGGGGCTAGACTTTAAAATCTTAGGAGAAGAATTTATCTATGTGATCTCCTCAACTTGATCTATCTGCAATTTTGAGTTCATTCTTATTTCCAATAGGTGTTACAGTTAAAAGCCTTAGTTTCAAAACCCTCAAAATTTGTGAATATGAAAGGGCACAATTTGTACAATCATGTTAGAAGTTTATAAATCACTATTAATTATGATTTGCATAGTCTTTATGAAGACTGACAAATGACACGTGACACATGACATGTGTCATTTTTCTGGAACGTTCTTGAAAAAATTTTAATCCTTTACAACTACTACCCAAAATAGAGCTTTTAGCTTAATAGCTTGTTACACTTAATAAAATATTTATTATGATTAATTAGATGTTTCACCAAATTTAGATTTTAACTATACTTGAAGTCTTAATTAAATGTTTATCATTTATTGTCCATCACATGTATCACTATTCTAGAATGTTTTTAAGACTTTAATTATTTGCAACCTCTCCCCAAAATAGACTTAATTATAATTAATTAAATGTTTATAAATAACATGTATTTCATTTTCAAACAAAGTTTGGAAAACATGTGTATCATGCCCACATTTCATCTGAAATATAGTATACATCGTCGATCTATTATAATCCAATGACTGAATCGACGACAATAGGTATATGTTGGCAGTTGTTGTAGATCCCTCAACATTAACATGTAGATGTTCATATTACTGATGCAGACCAAGGCAGGGAGGATCCAATTAAGGACAGTCCAGCCTTGCAGCTTCAGAACAACACAATGAATAACTCAACACAACAGATATTTTCAACTCAATTTTCATTAACATGCCCGATTGTAAGGCCTTCCGGGTTAGGGCCAATTACAATTAGAAGTATTTCTACAAGATCAACAAGATCCAATACAACTCTAGCTGGTTCAGCTCTGAAAACTATCAGCAACTAATGAAAACCCTAAGGCAGATCTAAGCTCGAGCTCGCAAGCCTCCAAGCAATCTCCTTATTTCCAAGCCTCAACCACTAGCTATGCTAAACAAACTATCAGAAATCAATCTGATCTACAAGATCTCTAGGGATCTTTTCCACAACTTCGCCACTCAAATCTTCTATCAGAATCTCCTATCTGATCATCCATATTTGCTTTTAGAACCTCCGATCTGACTGCCTAAAACAACTACCCAAACACCCTTTAAATACTAATCATCAGCCACAAGTCGGCTAGATGAAACCATTAACTCTCCCCAACAAATATTAAATGCAATACAAGTCGGCTCTCAAATAGCCTTAGAATAATTAAATTCAACATGTCATCCTATAACAATAGCTACCAACAATAAATGCACCAAGTCAGCCCAAAAAATCACACAAAACTCTAATCAGTAAACCAGAACTACTAAGCACCAGCAAAATGACCGAGCATGCCAAGCATCACTGAGCACCAGTGTTGACCGAGCACCGCAGGCATCGCCGAGTAACACTTTCACCGAGAGCCAAAGATTACCAAGTTCTCTTCAGTGACTGAGCTTCCTACAATGGTCGAGACCGTTGGTCAAGGCTGCAACCAAGTAACATCGACCAAACAACACACCTCCATGAAGATCCACTGAGTACCCTAGAATTCCCTTACATCAGACACCCCAGGTTTGAAAAGATGTTCATATGTGAGAAGAACATCTTCTGGGATTCAGCACATAAACCCCAAACTGGTTCTTCACATACAAATCCTCCACCTTTTTAGTTTGTCTACTCTTCCACTTCAGCTTTCTCTATCTCTTCAAGTCTTTCCTCGACAACACACAGGTCTATCCTTCACACTGATCAACCATACCTTCAGGATCCACCAACTCAAATCGGCTACGAATACTTAGGCTTCTCCTACCGAGCATTGTATCCAGCAAAGGCATTAGGGAAAACTTCCTGTCATCCTTCTCAATAGTAAACACATTTTTGACACAATCATACATAGCTCTGCAATCATATTGCTAAGGTCTACCAAGTAATATATCGCAACTATTCATCTTCACAATATCACATAACACAAGATCCTTATACTGGCGAATCTAAACATCAACAAAGCATTGTTCTCTTACTTATAGAGCATGAACATCTTGCAACCAGCCAATCCTATAAGGACAAGGATGCTTCATTCTATTCAACCCAAGTTTTTGAACTATGTCCTCAGTAACAAGGTAATCAGTACTACCACTATCAACAATAACCTCACAAAGTTTACCTCCAGAATGCATCGGGTCCTAAACAAGTTACTCCTCTAACAAGGTTCCACCTTTGTACCGAGCAATGTTCATTGAAGCATCAAGTTCTCAGATTCAAGTTCATTCTCAACATTTACCACAGTAGTCTGTCGGTCACCAAGCTTCTTTTGTGTACACTCAAAAGAATGGTGTCCTTCCTCTCCATAGTTATAGCAAGTACCCTTAAAGATAACTCTACCTGTCTTCTTCTTTGGTTCCATAGGTTTCTGTTCATCTGCATCAGTCAGTTTATCCTTCACCGAGTGATCAATCTTTTCCTTCCCTCAGGGATTACTATATTGTTTCCTCTTCAACTTATCTTCTGCCTTCAAAGTATATCGATAAGTATCTTCAACAGAATCAATCTTCAGCATACCAAGCTCATGCTGAATATTGAATCTCAAACCATTCACATATCGAGCTACCTTTTCCTTACCAAGCTCTCGGTGTCCAAACCAAATATTAAGTTTGTAGAACTCCTCGGTATAATCTTCAAAAAACAAATCCTTTTGTTTCAGATTCTGCAACTTCTTAAACAAGTCAAGTTCATAGTCAACCAGTATGAACTTAGCTTTCAACTTTGTCACCATCAACCTCCATCGATTGATCTTCATTTCACCTTCATCTTCTCTATCTCTTTGTATTTCTTTCCACCAAAGAGCAACATGTCCTTTCAACTTTCTCTATGTCAATCTCACCCGAAGAGGATCTTCAATTTCTTCCAGCTCAAAGAAATCTTCAAGTTCACCAATCCAATCAATCAAATTTTTGGGCTTCAAAGTACCAGAGAAAGTAGAAACTTCTATTCGGTAACTATTACTTAACTGAGCTCTAGATCTAGGCAACCGAGCAGTTGTATCTTCACCAGATCTATCCCTTGGGTCATCACCACTAGATCCAGTAGGTTCAAAGTCTTCAACAGATTCTTCATAACCATGTTCAGTACCAAAATTTTGAGGTACACCAGTAACAACTCTCATGATCTTGGCGACCATGTCATTCTTCATCAACTCCATCTCAGATCTGAAATCTGATTTCACCTTCTCCGTAATCCTAGATTCCACAGTATCACAGAGATCTACAATTACTCTAGGGTCCAATCTTCTCAGAGGCATCCTTAAAGATAAGAGGAACCCTCTACACAAAACCCTACACCGACCACCTTGTGGCAATCTCCAAGTTGTATGCAAGTTAAATCAGCTTGCCACCTTGCACAAACAACTAGGGCAAAATTCAACAAGTTCAGTGCTCTGGATCTGCAACTTAGATCATACGATCTCTTCACCAACAAGATCAACTTCGCAAGATCAGCCTTGCTAGGTCAACCTTTGCTCCAACAAGATCAAACCTTCACTCTGATACCACCTAACGTAGACCAAGGCAGGGAGGATCCAATTAAGGATAGTCCAGCCTTACAGCTTCAAAATAACAAAATGGATAACTCAACACAACAGATGTTTTCAAATCAATTTTCATTAACATGCCCGGCTGTAAGGCCTTATGGGTTAGGGCCAATTAAAATCAGAAGTAAATCTGCAAGATCAACAAGGTCCAATACAACTCTAGTTAGTTCAGCTCTAAAAACTATCAACAACTAATGAAAACCCTAAGGCAAATCTAAGCTTGAGCTCACAAGCCTCCAAGAAATCTCCTTGTTTCCAAGCCTCAACCACTAGCTCTGCTAAACAAACTATCAGAAATCAATTTGATTTGCAAGATCTCTCAGGATCTTTTCCACAACTTTGCCACTCAAATTTGCTATTAGAATCTCCTATCTGATAATCCAGATATGCTTTCAGAACCTCCGATTTGACTGCCTTAAACAACTACCCAAACACCCCTTAAATACTAATCATTAGCCACAAGTCGACTGGATGAAACCATTAACTCCACATAACAAATATTAAATGCAATACAAGTTGGCTCTCAAATAGCTTACAATAATTAAATTCAACATGTCAGACTATAGCAACAGCTACCAACAATAAATGCACCAAGTCAGCCCAACAAATCACATAGAACTCCAGTCGATAAACCAGAACTACTGAGCACCAGCGAAATGACCGAGCATGCCAAGCATCACCGAGCACCAGTGTTGACCAAGCACCACAGGCATCATCGAGTAACACTTTCACTGAGTGCTAGAGATTACCGAGTTCTCTTCAGCGATCGAGCTTCCTACAATGACCAAGACCATCGGTCAAGGCTGCAACCGAGTAACATTGGCCAAACAACACACCTCCATGCAGATCCACTGAGTACCCTAGAATGCCCCTGCATCAATTACAAATGTCACTTTAATGGATGATGGTTGTCAAATTTTGTAACCCTCATTTTTATGCACAACACAATGTAATTAGTAAGTATTTTTTAAAAACATAGTCTACTTTGACACTTAATTAAAACATAAGTCGAGAGATGCCATGTGTCTTCATTTTGTTGCACATTCTCAAAGGAGAAGGTGTTTTAAAAAAAAATGGCCCGAAATACATCGTGGATCATTGTGTTAGGATTAACAAGGTAGAAATAACAATTACATGCAAATATAACCAATATTAGAAAACAATAAACCACACAGAAGAGAACACAAGACACAAAGATTTAACGTAGTTCACCCAATCCCTGGGCTACGTCCACCAATAGCGAGTCCAATATTTTATTATCCAATGATTACAACCTGATTATAATTTGTAATCCCCTTACAACTCAATTCCGCCGCAAGTATTAAAATGATACATAATGAAATCCCTAACCCTAAGCCATATTATACAATATTTTTCCACTTTAGGGTTAGAATGAGTTACAATCATGTCGACCCAAAAATAGCCGAAAATATGTCAGCCTCAAAAAAATTTGTGAACCCTCGCGAGGGCAGGAGGAAAAGTGTACAGTACTTTCCTGATCAGTCACCACAAGCTAACACATTGATCTCATGTTTCATCTTGCGGTGGTTTTTAGTTGGTGACGAAGACTAAGGACCCCATTCTGGACACGTGTCCTCTTTTTGGAGATCCTTTCCAAAAGGTGGAGGTCCTTTCTCAAATCGACCTGAAAAGCCCCGTGGGCCCTTGATCTAAAGCTCATCAAACAACTGTTAATAGTTGATGATGGGTGTCGTGGACCCCACTACTTTTGTCATATTATACACATTTATACACATTTATATATATTTATACATATTTATACATATTTATATATATTTATACATATTTATATATATTTATACATATTTAAATATATTTAAACATATTTATACACTTTTATAGATATTTCTATATATGTATACACATTTATACACATTTACAAATATTTATACACATTTATACATATTTATAAATATTTACATACATTTATTTACATTTATAAATATTTATACACATTTAAACATATTTATATAGTTTTATTCACATTTATTAATATGTATAAACATTTAAACATATTTTTAAATATTTATACATATTTATATATTTATACACATTTATAAATATTTATAGATTAAAAAATTTATACACATGTACATATACATATGTATACATATTTATACATTTATAGATATTTATACACATTTATACATATTTATAAATGAGTATAAATGTTATTGATGAGGCATATTAATGTCTTGATTTTAATATAAGTTTTTATAATGTGGACACACTCTTTGTGCTTTGATAAAACATTCTTGAACACTTGTTGTAATTATCTTGTGAACTTATGCCAAAAACAGCTAGAACCTACTAAACCTATGGGTAGTGTGTATGACATGTTTTGCTTAATACTATACATAGAATGCAGTATTTCATATAACTATTTTAAGCTATGCTCTAATATCTAAGTAAAAGTAGGGATGTTATCTTGCATGTATATTCTAGATGTTGCTAACTTTTCAGGAGAATGAGGAGCGACGCAAGGAGTGGTGATTACTGCATTCAAGGAGGAAGACAATGAAGATCGATCATGGCAGAGAAAGCGTAGTTCAATTCCGTTGAATAAGTCACACCTGCAAAGGAGTTCCAAAGAATATAGGGGATACAACTTGCTATATTTCTTGCAAGTTGTTATTCTATTGTTTGGTAGTAAATGTTTTATTTCATGGTTGATCTTCCGCCTTCTTTTCTGGCGATGTTTTCTTAAGACTTTTATGAATGTTTTTAATAAGAATCCAATCCTATATATATTGGATCTTGGATTATCCTAGGAAGCTAATGAGAAAATAGATAATGTTGATTTAGACTCAGAAGTTACTTTCCTTTTCTTCATGGATTGTTCAGTTTCTATGTAATCAATGAAGGATTTTAATGGAAGAAGGATTTTGAAGCATTTTTTGTGTTCATAGTTAATTGAAACCGACCAAGGGAACCCACTTGGGAGGTGGAATAGATTTAGGTAGAATAGATTCATTTCCTACAATTTCTTGTTTTCAGATAGATTTATTGTATTAGTCCTGCAGCATTGTTACTGTGAAGTTCCTGCAGCACTTGCAAAAAATGATCATAGTGGATGTTCTGAGTTGTTAATTAGTTTAAGTTCATTCTTGAAGCTTCCTGCAATTATCTATTGTTAGCCAAGGTGTGTTTACTATTATGTAGTAGCAACATAGATTGTTCCAATGCATTTTTACTTTCCTGCAGCATAGGTGTTATGACTCCTAAAGGAACTTAGTGCAAAAATCGTGCTAGCCCATTTCAAGTCCTATGTCCCTAGGTTGACAATTCAAGTGTATTTCATGATGGAATAGATATATTATCTTTGAAGGAGAAACAATGGTGTGATTATCTTCATCTATTGTGAAACCATACATTTTTGGCACCGTTGCCGGGGATGGTGTCAAGCTAGGAACCTTCATGAGTCATTTATTTTCATATTAGTTTGTTAGTTAGGAACTGCAAGTTGTGAGCTTGATTAACAAGTCACCAATTTCTTGCATGCATCAAAGAAGGAGAGATGTCCATGGTAGATTCCTTCCTAAGGAGCCTGTGAAAGCAAAAGAAGAATTTGAAGAACTTGAACTGCCATTTCTAGACGCAAGCCCAAAGTTTACTACATCATCATCTTCAGTAGAAGAAGACATCCAGAAAACATTTGACCTCCATCCATTTGAGGAAATATTGGCTAGCTTCCATACTAACTCCACTTCAGGACCACCTATTGTTCAAAATTCTCCAACAATTACCAATTTTCAGCCACAGTTTCAATATCCCATAACTCCAGCTATGGAAGCTCCCACATTTCCATTTCCAATACCAAGTCTTGTCAATAATCCCAATCTCAAAAATATACTTGCATCAGCATTACCAAAGTTTTATGGTCTCATCACAGAGGATCCTGATACTTTCCTATTTGAATTTGATATCCTATGCCAAAGCTTTGACTATAATAATGACAGTCACAAGCTAAAATTATTCCCAGCCACACTAAAAGAGTCAGCTTTAAAATGGTTTATGGGCTTGGGGGCAAATGCAGTAGCAAATTGGGATGATATGAGATGCCTGTTTCTTAAAAAGTATAAGGAATATTGCAGGGGAAATGATTCAAAAGGTGATGACATTTTTAGAATGTCACAACAGGAAGATGAAAAATTAGAAGATTATATATCTCGCTTCCTATTCAACTTACAAAAGAACCCACAACACACCCTGCAGGAGGAGTCCCAAAAGCTGATTTTTCTTAGAGGAGTAAATGAGAACTGTCTTGAAGCATTGGATTTGATGGCAGGAGGAGATATATCCCAATCTTCATGGGATGACCTTCAGAAGATTTTCCAGAACTACTCTAGGTTAGCAGTAAAGAAAGGAAGGGGATTTCGCTTAGCAATAGCCAAAGGAAGTGGCTCTAGTATTTCAAAGATGGAAATTTCAAATTTGTTGTCTGATTTCAAACATGACATCATTAATGATGTCGCCACACATTTGGATACAATGGCTGCTAAGAAGAAACATGCAGAAGCTGAGGAGCAATTAGCTAAGTACTGTCCACACTGCCAAAAACAGAAGAAAGATTATCATTGCAAATTGGTCGCTAATGTGAAAAACCAGCATCTTCCAACTGAGTACCTAAAGATAGAAGGAGAAGATGAGCAAGTATTCTTTGTTGCTCAACGTCGGCCATGGGCCCCACGTCAAGGTATGCCACAAGACCCTTTACAAAATTCAAATCCATATAGTAATCAATGGAAAAACCCCAGTGTCCAAGGTCCTCCACAATATAATCAACCTAGTTGGAACAATGCTTGGCAAAATAATCCACAAAGTCAATAATATCCTCCACAATTCCAAAACCAATGGCTACAATTTCAAAACCAATGGAAACCACCCCAAGGGAATTGGCAGTCTACAAACCAATGGAGAGGACCTCAGCAATGGTCTAACAATGTTGGATACACACCTTTACCACCTCCAGCAAATACACCTACAATAATGCCACCTCCTACAATTTTTGGACCTCAAAAATAGACTCAGTTGCCTACACAACCTCAGCCAAATCCAAATAACCAACAGCCACAACAACCAATGTATGTTGCTGATGCTCAGCAGTATCCTGCTTATGCTCTAAATGTTGCAGATATACATTTGAGATCTGGTACAACCTTACCAGAACCTGAACCACCTTTAATAACTGAAATACTAGATCCTCCTGTAGCATCAGCACCAGCAACTTCTCTGCCGCAAGCAGATGACCCAGCAAATGTAACTAGTACAGTTCAAACTCAAACTGTAGTTGAACCTCCTTTTCCACAAAAGCTTATACAAAGTAAACCTGCACAAACAGAGGAGCAACCCTTTGACATTATTGACCAGTTGAAGAACATGCATGTCCAGATTCCTTTGTTCCAAGCTATTAAAGATGTTCCTCTTTATGGCAAAGCAATCCGAGAAGCCTATCTTAAAAATCCTAGGAGGAAGAAAAAGGACCCAACCACAGTCCATGTTATAGGACAATTGACTGACATTATGTTAGGAAAATTGGTTATTCCTAAATATTCTGATCTAGGAAGCCCAATTGTGAATGTGATTATAAATGGTCAGTCAATCAAAAATGCCTTGATTGATCTTGGTGCTGCTATAAATGTAATGACCAAAGATACTATGAAAAAGCTGAACATAGAAGGAATACGAGCTACCCCAACAATTATGCAACTTGTTGATAGTTCTACTGTCACTCCTGATGGAATGATAGAAGACATAGTAGTAGCCCTAGATTCTCTAGAGTACCCTACAGATTTTATGATTCTCTCTCCAAAAGTCAACTTAGCTGGTTATCCTATCATTTTAGGACGACCATGGTTAGCTACAGTTGATGCAAATATAAGTTGTAGGTCAAGAAATATGACCATATCGGATGGACAAGCAACAAAGAAATTTGTCATGTATCCTCCAGCACAACCCCAACCAGATTTAAGCACACCTGTATGGCCAGATTTAGGAGATGGAGAGGAAGAGTTAAACTCTGTAGTACAACTTATGATGTTACATAGACAGTCCTTTCTCAAGTTGCAGGAGGAAGATTTAGTAATTCAAAGTATTCTTAATAATACTTGTGTGGTAGAAAAGGATATATCTGATAGCTCTATGTTGGAACTAACTACATATGAGGAACATACTGAGAATTGTTTTTTGCCTAAGGAACCAGATATTATCCATCAACTTTTACCATGTGAACTACATACAAGTCTCATCTCTGAAGTTGCTATGGTTAATCTCACAACTACTGTTGAGTTGTCAAAAGGTCATAATCTCCATGTCAGTAACAAACTACCTCCCAAACAGCTGAAACAATTAACATAGCTTCTCCAAAAATATGAAAAGGCTTTTGCATGGGATTATGGAGATATGAAAGGATTAAGCCCCACATTATGCACTCATAGAATATATATCAATGAAGGGTGCCTGCCACTCTGTCAACCCCAGAGGCGGATTAATATAGCACTCAGGGAAATAGTTAAAACTGAACTACAAAAATTGCTTGATGCTGGTTTCATATACCCCATATCTGATAGCCGGTGGGTCTCACCTTTGGTTATAGTACCTAAAAAGGGAGGGAAATGGTGGATTTGTGTAGATTATAGAGAATTGAATAAGGCAACAAAGAAGGATCATTTTCCTTTACCATTTATTGATCAAGTTCTGGATACTCTGGCTGGTAAGAAATATTTTTCTTTTCTTGATGGATACAGTGGTTATAATCAGATAAGTATAGCTCTAGAGGATCAAGATAAAACTACATTTACATGCCCATGGGGTACTTTTTAATACTCTATGTTTCCATTTGGCCTGTGTAATGCTCCAGCAACATTTTAAAGAGCTGTAATAAGTATTTTTGTTGACATCTCACATGACTGTATGGAAATATACATGGACAATTTTACAGCATTTGGAGTAACCTTTGAGGAGGCCTTGAAGAATCTTGAAAAGGTTCTTTTTCGATGCAAAGAACATAATCTATCACTTAATAGTGAGAAATGTTTCATGCTCATGCAGGAAGGAGTAGTGCTTGGTCATTTTATATCAGCAGCAGGGATACAAGTGGACCCAGCCAAGATAGAGGTAATCCAAACATTGCCCATACCTACTAAACCAAAGGATGTAAGATCTTTTTTAGGTCATGCTGGCTATTATAGGCATTTCATTCAAAATTTTAGTCAAATAGCTAGTCCTTTGTACACGCTGATAACTAAAGAAGCTGAATTCATTTGGACACCAGCATGTAATGAATCCTTCCTGCACCTTAAGAAACTCCTCACCATAGCACCAGTTCTTAAGGGACCAGATTAGTCTATTCCATTTCATATCCATACTGATGCATTAGACTATGTTGTAGGTGTTGTATTAGGACAAAAGTCTGCTAACCTTGAAAATGTAATCTACTATATTAGTAAAAGTCTCCATGGCCCTGAACTAAACTACACAGTAACTAAGAAGGAACTTTTAGCTATAGTTTATGCATTGAATAAATTCAGGCACTATGTAACTAGCTATCCTATTTTTGTTAATACTGACCACTCAGCTATAAAGTACTTGATGAACAAACCTATTGTAACTGGCCAATTGGCAAGATGGCTATTGTTATTGCAGGAGTTTGATATTACCATTGTTGATAAGCCAGGAAAGGCCAATGTAGTTGCTGACTATTTGTCCAAACCTCAACTTGCTGTTGAAGATCCAACTCCAATTGAAGATACATTTCCAAATGAGAATTTATTCCATATAGAAACCCATACACCATGGTATGTAGATATAGAAAACTATCTTGTTGCAAATAAAATGCCACCACACTTCTCCCAAAAAGATAGGAAGAAGCTTGCAAAGAAAAGTTTTCATTATTCATGGATTGATAACAATCTCTTCTATACTGGACCAGATCAAATCATGAGGAGATGTGTCAAGGAAGATGAAATATATGACATACTACATGTCTATCATGATGAACCATGTGGAGGCCATTTTGCAGGAAAAAGAACATCATTAAAGATACTTACAACTGGATATTACTGGCCAACACTACACAAGGATGCAACAAATTATACCACTAAGTGTGACAAATGCCAGAGAATGGGTCGTCCAACAAGATTAGATGAGATGCCACTCAATCCACAAGTTGTTGTAACACCCTTTGACAAGTGGGGTATGGACTTCATAGGGCTAATTGACCCACCATCAAATGGTAAATCCTACATCTTAGTATGTACGAATTACTTAACAAAATGGGTAGAAGTTAGGGCGATGAAAATGCAAGAGATGAGAAAGTAGCTAAATTCTTATATGAAGAAATATTCACACGCTACGGAGTTCCCAGAGAACTTGTCACAGACCAAGGAGCCTAGTTCACATCAAATTTGATAACTCAACTTATGAAAGAATACAACATAAGGCACCAAAAATCCAGCCCTTATGACCCTCAAGCAAATGGGCAAGCAGAAGTCACCAACAGAGAAATTGAGGCCATTCTAACCAAGATAGTGCAAATACATAAAAGGGATTGGAGCAGAAAATTAACTGAAGTCGTTTGGGCTTATAGAACAACATGGAAGACAACAATTGGATTTACCCCATTTGAACTTGTGTATGGCAAAGAAGCAATGTTGCCCATTGAATTTGAACATAAAACATTGTGCACTACTCTAGAATTAAACATCAGTCTTCCTGTAGCACAAGAAGAGAGACTTCTCCACTTGAACTCATTGGATGAGATGAGAAAGACAGCTTTAGAAAGAATAGAGATCATCCAGAAACAATGAAAGAAATGGCATGATGCACATATCAGGAATAAACAATTCCAAGTAGGAGATTGGGCTCTACTATATGATTCTCAATACAAGGAGACACTAGGAAAATTGCAGACTCGGTGGCTAGGGCCTTATGAAATTCAGCATGTATTCGACAGTGGAGCCGTTTAGCTAATAACCATTGATCCAGTCCAGTTCAAGCTGCTTGTAAATGGCCACTGATTGCGACTCTATCATAAACCACAGACCAAGGATGAGTTCCTGTAGCAGTTCCAACCAAGAAATTTACCAACTCTAATGGACATAGTACCTGTAGCGGAGGGTGCAAGCCTTCTTCCTGCAGCCATACCATAGCAAGCCTTTGATGAACAACACATAATAAAACCTCATTCCATATGAGGTCCACTCTTTCACTCACTTTTCATTTTCTTCTTATCAATTCATCTCATTTCTTTGTCTACCATCCACTCACCCTCCACGTCACCCACAAATTCTATTTTTAATGCTTTCAATAAAACATGTCGTCAATACCTTTTCAGCGATCACCTGACTTTACCAACTCATCAACTTGCATATGGATGCACGATTTAAAAGTTTGAGGTACACATTTTTACTTTCTTCTCATTTTTAGCACATAGGTTTCAATAATTATATATAATACTGCATTAAATGTATGGTATAAGCCTAAAGCCAGTTTCCCAAACCTGTGCAAAATTTTTTAAGTGTGGACACTTGTCAAAATTTCATGGGGGGCAAGGAAAGTGTATTTATTTCCAAGTTTCATCTCCACGTCACCCTAGTCATGTCCACATTATATGTTGTACTTTGGTTGCGGTCTATTTTAATTTTTAAATCTTTATTGAATATGTCACACCTTGTCATTCCAATTTTGGGAAAGATCTCCTCAGTTTGACATGACTTAAAAGGACTATCATTTATGCAAAGAACACTCCCAGTTAAAACATTGATGTCCTTCATAATTATTTTGCATGCCAAACATAACGGAGTTGTGTTAAGAGAATGTGGTATCGACATTTCTCAGAAAAATTATTTTGAATTCTGAGAAGAAGGTATTTGCAAAGTGTTATCAGGGTGGTGGAAATAGAGAAATTTAAAACCAGGCATTTTGAGGATGGGAGGTCAATTACAGAGACATGATTCAGTTGTCCATGGTATTCTACTAGTGGATGTGGAAGCAGTCCATACTTTCAATGCCTGTGGATGGCTGGGCTACTTCTTGCAGTTAATAGAATACAATGATGAAGTAGCAATGGAGTTTATGAGGACATTTGATGAAGGAGAAGCCACAGTATGGGGATTGAAAGTGGTTGCTACTGAGGAGTGGATAGCAGAAGTCATAGGACTACCAATTAGTGGAGAGCATTACCCAAATGAACATGACGCCAGGTCATCGCAGGCACAATTTTCTCAGCCGGGTGATCCTCCATTGGAAATCTCAAAGAAAGGGTGTAAGAGACTCTCTCTCCCAGTGCTGTATCCAGAATTGGAAAATCATATCATTAGCTATTTGACCTACGAAGGTAGATTTTCAAAATTACATGTTCATCATTTTAAGCTGCTCAGTTATGTAAGGCATAACATTCAAGTTAATGTCCCAAATTTCCTTTACAATATGTTGTGTATAAGTGCTGAGAAAACTCAAAAAGGAAATGAAAAATCTATTTCTCATCATGCCCTAGTTAAACTTTTAGTTGAAAGGTCTCTTTGGGATTCTTCCCCTGTATCATGGGCAGAATTTGTTGAATTCAAAACCTTGCAGCCTCAAGCAAACCTTGTCCAACAAAATTTAGGGACTGAGGAAGAAATTGAGGGGCCTAGTAAGAATCCAGCTGAAACAGAGAAAGAACCAGCATTATCTCCTACTAATAAAATTGTTGAGCCTATTTTAAAAGGTGATATACCTAGCTCTACCATAGATAAAGGCAAACATAAGGTTGATGAAGAGAGCCCTAATTCTAAAAGGAAAGCCCAAAACCCTACTGTTCAAGTGACAAAGAGAAAGAGGTCTATTCCTGCAGCAACTAATCCTACAGCGTCTACCCCAGTACCATCTAGACCAAAATGGACCTGCAAAACAATAGAGGTTAAAGAGGTTCATGTACATCGAAGCCCTCACATGCGAGGTCAAGTATCAAAACCTCATACAGAACAGCAGGTCAAGAATATTCTAGATGACTCTCTTGTATAGATGGAACCCCAAAATGTGGAAACATGTGAAAATAAGCCTGACAGTGAAATATCACAGGGTAATCAAGAAATGTGTGAGTCAAATCCTACTGTAGTTCCAGAAAATGCCCCTGAAAGTGTTCAACCTACTTCTCCACCAGTCCCTGTATACACTAATGTTTCTATCATCCCTTATAAATCCTCCTGTTACACCCATTATTTCCAACAAGTTGCTAAGAAGCAAAAGAAGAAAGCTATGGCTCAAGAATTTCCTCCGTCTACAATTCAATCTATATTATTTGGTTTGTACAATCACTTCATCTTTCAAAAGACCTTGTGGAAACAAGAAAGAGACCAAATGCAAAAAGTAATATCTGATAAAGATGAGGAAATTGAATCCCTCAAGGAACAACTTGAAAAATAGAAACAAAAGATGAATAAGACTATGAAGATAACTAGCCAAGTCATGACCTGTAGATCACCACCAAGGGTGTATTCTATTTGTCTCAAGGAATAGTTTCTATTATTTCAATTAATGATGATAATCAGGGATATTGACTGTGAATTTAAGACTGCTCAAGATTTCTATAATGTGTATCAGACTCTGCCCACATGGCAAAAGAATTTGTTGTGTGAACTCTATTTGCATAATTTCATAATTCCACATGAAACAGAGTGGACTCCTCTACTTTACATAGGAGATGTTCACCTTGGGGCTTTAATGTCTTGGATGCACAATGAGACAAACTATGACCAGCAATTAAATGCCTACAGAGATCTTGAAAAGTCTGAACCTTTGCCACTACAGGCTGAATCACATAAGCCTGATAATCTTTTAAGAGACTAGTTCAGATTAACTTATGGAAAACCAAAACCAGAGATCAGGGCTAAAGTGTTTAAAGAAAGAGAAAAATTTTATAGAGATTATCAGACACTTCCAAATTTCACACAGCAAAGAGCTTTTTTCAGGGATTAGGAACAGGTGGAGCCGACTACCAAATGCCTTCAGAAAGGCAGAACCACATAGTCCTATCAATTATGAGGTAGTTGTTCATAGGGTGGCTAAATATATACAACTGGGATGACAAATCAGAAAGGAACTATGGATGCCCTTATGCTTTCAGCCTCCTACTCTTCTTTGGCCTCTTTATGATAATAGTGCTACTAAACTAGACCTGCTGATTGAGGAGCACAGAGGTGATCACTGGGAGCGCAGTAGAAGATTCTACTACACCTTCAGAAGTGGGAAAAAGGGGAGAACCTCAGTCAGAGACTTCAGATTAATGGCAAAAAAGTATAATGCTTGAGGACAAGCATTTGGATAGTGGGGGGCAGATGATGAGGCATATTAATGTCTTGATTTTAATATAAGTTTTTATAATGTGGACACACTCTTTGTGCTTTGATAAAACATTCCTGAACACTTGTTGTAATTATCTTGTGAACTTATGCCAGAAACAGCTAGAACCTACTAAACCTATGGGTAGTGTGTATGACATGTTTTGCTTAATACTATACATAGAATGCAATATTTCATATAATTGTTTTAAGCTATGCTCTAATATCTGAGTAAAAGTAGGGATGTTATCTTGCATGTATATTTCAGATGCTGCTAACTTTTTAGGAGAATGAGGAGCGATGCAAGGAGTGGTGATTACTACATTCAAGGAGGAAGACAATGAAGATCGATCATGGCAGAGAAAGCGCAGTTCAGTTTTGTTGAATAAGTCGCGCCTGCAAAGGAGTTCCAGAGAATATAGGGGATACAACTTGCTATATTTCTTGCAAGTTGTTATTTTGTTGCTTGGTAGTAAATGTGTTATGTCATGGTTGATCTTCCGCCTTCTTTTCTGGCAATGTTTTCTTAAGACTTTTATGAATGTTTTTAATAAGAATCCAATCCTATATATATTGGATCTTGGATTATCCTAGGAAGCTAATGAGAAAATAGATAATGTTGATTTAGACTCAGAAGTTACTTTCCTTTTCTTCATGGATTGTTCAGTTTCTATGTAATCAACGAAGGATTTTAATGGAAGAAGGATTTTGAAGCATTTGTTGTGTTCATAGTTAATTGAAACCGACCAAGGGAGCCCACTTGGGAGGTGGAATATATTTAGGTAGAATAGATTCATTTCCTGCAGTTTCTTGTTTTCAGATAGATTTACTGTATTAGTCCTGCAGCATTGTTACTGTGAAGTTCCTACAACACTTGTAGAAAATGATCATAGTGGATGTTCTAAGTTGTTAATTAGTTTAAGTTCATTCTTGAAGCTTCCTGCAATTATCTATTGTTAGCCAAGGTGTGTTTACTATTCTGTAGTAGCAGCATAGATTCTTCCAATGCATTTTTACTTTCCTGCAACATAGGTGTTATGACTCCTAAAGGAACTTAGTGCAGAAACCGTGCTGGCCCATTTCAAGTCCTACATCCCTGGGTTGACAATTCAAGTGTATTTCATGATGGAATAGATAATCTTTAGAATAGATATATTATCTTTGAAGGAGAAACAATGGTGTGATTATCTTCATCTATTGTGAAACCGTACAGTTATAATCCAATGATCGACTCGACAATAATAGGTATTCATTGGTAGTTGTTGTAGGTCCCTCAACATTGACACGTAGATGTTCATGTGACACGTATATGCACAATACAATGTAATTAGTAACTATGTGTTTTTTAAAAATATAGTCTACTTTGACACTTAATTAAAACACAAGTTGAGAGATGGCATTTGTCTTCATTTCACTGCACATTCTCAAAGGAGGAGGTGTTTTCCAAAATTCGGCCCAAAATGCATCATGGGTCATAGATCTCATGTTTCATCTTGTGATTGGTGTTAGTAGATGATGAATGTTGAGGGCCCCATTTTGGACACATGTCCTCTTTCCATATATCCTTTCCAAAAGAAGGAGGTCCTTTCTCAAATCGACCCAAAAAGCTTCGTGGGCCCTCGATCTGAGGTTCATCCAATGGCTTAATAGTTGATGATGGGTATCGTAGACTCCACTACTTTTTTTGTATTTCTGAAAAGGAAAAAATGTGTGGGACCCTCGATACCAACAATGATTACTAATAGCTAAACATCAAGTCAATGGCCCACGATGTATTTCACGCCGATTAGAGGAATGACCACCTCTTTTTGGAAATGCTCTCTAGAAGGAAGACACATGTCATGATAACTCTCAACTAATTTCTATTAGATAGATTTATCTTTTAAACTTGTAATCATCTCATCCTTTTTGTGTGGCTTAATCCTTGTGCATTTCATATTAAATGCAGAGCATGTGATTGTGAAATTGGAAATAGCATCATAGTGTGATAGTACCCAATTGGAAATTTGGGAGTCGTACGAGCTAAGTGGATCGCAGTTAGAGAATGATGATGATAAGACATTTACTCTGCAAAATTATCCACCATCTACATAAATAACTAACCAGTTGTAATTGATGATCATGGTTATGGTGTAGGTTATGCTTTGATAAATGTCATCATTCCGATGGCTTCCTGGAGAACTATGTTTCCTTCAAAAAATTGGGGCTGAAATTAAATTTCAACCATTGATCTAGGATCATCAAATGGTCTCAAATAATACATTTAACATTTTAAAATGATGGATGTTAGGTTACGTGTCGATGTGACTAGCCACACTTATCGATACCAACTTGTTGAGTCTACAAACAAGTTGGTAACAAATAAAGGTGATATTTGATGGTTGTAATATTACATTAATTAGATCTTTGATAAATTTGGCATTGGCTTTGGCCCACATCACGAGTCCCTACTTTTGAAAATCACTAATAAAATATTTATTTTTCCCATAATTAATGAAAGATTAGCCAATAAAATAAATAATTTTTCAAACGGTAGATAAAATTTGCCAGTGCAATTATTATTTTCCCTTCAAAATAAAATCATAAGGTAAATGTAAGTATTAAAATGTTGGATAATTGGTAAGAATTAGTTTTAAGGATATTTCAAGTATTATATATGTGATCTCTAACCGTTAACAAAAGAGATATTTGGCAAATGGTTTTGGTGTTGGTTTTTACTTTGTCCACAAGCTAGGGTGTTCTTTTGGCTAAAGGACTATGGGGCAAGAGGGAGAGTCTTGGGAATAGTTGGTTGTTTCAACATGGATGTGGATTTATCTCATTACTTGGTTTATAAAAGATGTAAAAGGACCAACCGGGTGGTGGTATGTATCTGGTTAAATTAGGACAATTGTAAAGATGTACTCTAAGTTATTATTTCCTCTCAAAAGGACATTTGTCCTAACAACATTTTCTCTAGACCATATGGTCTCAGGCCAGACCAAAGGTTTTCTTCTCAATTCTTTCCTACTGGTGTCTACACAGAGTGAAGTTTTTGTACTTGTTATTTCTATTTTATTAATAAAATCATTTGGCTACAGTCGTTTGCCTATCAAAAAAAAAGAATCTATTATTACATCTTCTTATTTGGTGTCTTAAGTCTAATTAGATTAGTATTAATTAAAAGTGATATATTTTTATAACATTATTATATATTGATCTTATTATCATGCATCTTTGAATACTAGTGTAATCTTTAGATCTCGCATTTACTGCTCTAGATGAGATCTCAAGGTGTGATTAACATAGGTGTTTCCATGGTCACATGCTTGGGCCTTGAACTTTTAAAATGTAAATTTAAATTAAATCTCCTTGATGTTTTGATTTGCATATTTTAGTACCACACAAAACAAAACAAGATAGGCCCAACAACGATCATCCTCATGACTGGAACAAAAATAAGAGTATTGTCACTGATGGAGCCACCCACACCAATCATCTCTAGGTTGTTGTAGCCAATCCTAAACCACCTACACTAGCATACCAATAACCTACCATCTACTAAATGCATGGGATATCTTACCAACAACTTATGTAAAATTGTCAACCCACAATAAATCAAACTAATGCTATATCAATCACCCTAGGACAAAACAAGCCACGCATCTAGAATAATAAAAAATGCACATTCACCCCTCTTTGTGAACTATTGGATGTAATATTTTATCGAATGGCTAATGCCAACTTGATCATATATCCACAGACCCAACCATTCAATGAGTCGATCCCAAAGCCCACATGGTACAAAGATAATGAGTATTGTGACTATCACTGTGTCAAGGGAAACACTACCATAAAGTGCATGAAACTCAAGCACTACATACAAGATCTCATAGCCAAGAAGGAGATCACATTTGACGCACCTACCTAGACCTCACCCAATGAAAACTTATAGATTTATCAAAAATGTGTTTCCTAAACATAATTCTGACAAAAGCACTGCTAACATGAACTCACCAGCCTAGAACCAAGGAAAGGGTAAGCAAGGTGACCATGTTGATGGAAAATATTACACAAATACCTACAACAATTATGACAAATTTTTTGGATGTATCTCCCAAGTCGAACCCATAGTTAATGGCATTCATGTCAAAGGTGCAGATCGTCAATGTGCAGTCACCATACATAGGGGTAGAATATCTATTGCTAGTGCTAATACTACTTCCTCATCTAATGCACAATACAACCTCCTGGAACACCTTGGGAATACCCCCACCCAAATATCCATCTTGGATCTTCTATGTACCTTGTCCATCCATCAAGAAATCCTCAACAAAGCCCTCCAAGAGGTGCACGTCCCCACATACATTAATACCACTTAGTTTGATAATCTGGTGGGACACTTATCTGCATCCAATGTCCTTTTATTTAAACCTTATGATGTTTCATCCATCGAACCAAACCATACTTTCCCACTCTACATCATTGTCATGGTCAATGATTTGAAGTCAAGTGGGTCATGATAGATAATGGTTCGACCCTCAACCTATGTACACTAAATTTCATCAAACATGTGGGATATAGTGAAGTAGACATATCACATGAGGTCATCACCATCAAGTCCTATGACAACTTGTAATGTACCTCATAAGGTACCATTTTGTTACCCATCAAACTGGGTCCTACGATATAAGAAATTATATGTCACATTGTTGATCTTGACCTCCCCTATAACATCCTACTTGGTTGCCCTTGGATTCATTCCATAAAATCTATTCCTTCCACCTATTATCAATGCATCAAATTCCCACACAAAGGAAAAGAAATCACCATCCACATTGATCCACAACCCTTCAAATATCGTTGTGTGTTAGAGGCTTCATTCCCCCACTACACCCATTGTCCCAAAATTGACATCAACACCTATGTTGCCAGTTCCTCCTGATCCCATTACGATCCAAAAATAATCCTTGCCTCCAGCCTTTCCAATGTCAAGATCAATAATAGGGGTTGCGGTGAATATAGCCTAATATATGCCTTTGTAGTAGGGGCCCTGTCGCTTGACCCCCATACTCAAGGGTGAACATAACACCAAAACACAACACAACAAGAGGAACCTAAAATAAAGTAAATGGGTTCATCCATGTTCCTGTCTAATGGCATCCTAAATAGTCAAGAGATGGAGCCCAATATCAATGGATGGCTATACAAAGATCCCCCACCTCCTGACACTGAGCTTCTCAGGTACTTCAAAGATAAATACCCTAAGTCACTCAAATGGGCCACATAATAATGGAATTATCAAGGCGGTGGTCTAGGACCTGAGGAAGGTGGTATAAAAGACCCACTAATGCACCCAACATTACCCTCTTGTACATCTAGGTTGAACTCGTGGAAGTTGAAGCTATCCCAGAAGAGGAAATAAAGAAATCCTATGATGATATATTCGGTGATGAAACTTTCCTAGACAATTTTGTCCTCCATCAACTATCCATAAACCTCATTAACCTCCCACTCATCCATCCTAAACTCATAGACTGTGACCAACCAAGCATTGCACATATCGATGAGTTACAAAGAGAGGACACACTCCTAAGCTTCATGGGAGAAACAAAACAACATCAAGATCAAGGGCATTTTTCACACATTTCTACAAGATAGACTCTAAAGGATTCTTTGGGGAATAAGAATTCTTTAGCCACAAAAGAAAAAGTGAAAAAGAAAAAAATGATGATTTTTTTTGTGAAAATCCATCTAGGGCATTTTCTAACTCCAAAAAAGTAAAAATAAAGGGTGTATCTTCTAGTGAAAACCTCTCTGAGGCACCAGAAGATAATAATTTGCCTCTTCCTCTTATCCATGATTACAGGCTAGAGCAGTCATCTATACTCATCAAAAAAACCAAACCTGTTAATCTAGGAACTGAAGAATGCCCCAGGATCACATACATCATGGCATCACTATCAAAGGTTGAATAAACCTCTTTCACTGTACTTCTCTAGGAGGCCACAATGAACTTTGCATGGTCATATGCTCATATGCTTGGATTAGACCCCAACCTGGTTGTCCATCATCTCATAGTTGAACCAAGTGTTAAACCAATCAAACAAAAGCTTTGAAAGATGCACCCCAAGGTGGCCTTGATATTAAAGGAAGAACTGTAAAAGCTCTTACAAGCTAAAATCATACATTTCATTGACTATTCGAAATGGATTTGTAACATGGTGTCATTTTCCAAACCATCAAGAGAAATCAGAACATTCACTGACTTTTGAGACCTTAATAAAGCATGTCCAAAGGACAATTTCCCTATACCAAACATTGATATGATCATGGACCTTACTGTCGGGCATGAGATGTTGTCACTCATGGATGGTTTCTCTAGATATAACCAAATACACATTACAAAAGAAGGTCAACATAAGACAAAATTCACAACCCCATGGGGTACCTTCTGCTATAACATGATGCCATTTGGTGTGAAGAATGCAAGGGCAACATAGCAATGAGCCATAATTGTTATATTTCATGACATGATCCATAAGATCTTGGAAGACTATATGGATGACATCTTGGAAAAATAAAAAACAAGGTTAGACCATCTTAACGTACTAGAATGTTTCTTTGATCACCTCCATCAATATGGTTTGAAGCTCGATCCCCAAAAGTGTGTCTTTGGAGTCACATTAGGTAAGCTCCTAGGATTTATTGTATCCCGCCAAGGCATAGAGATCAATCCTAAGAAAGTCAAATCTATAATGCAAATGCGTCCCCCCAGGATGCTCAAGCAATTGTGAAGTTTACAAGGAAAACTAAAGTCTGTTAGAAGGTTCATATCAGAGCTTGCAGATAAGTGCTAACCCTTCACCCATTTTCTGCATAAAGATGCCAATTTCAAATGGGATCCCTTGTGCTAGAGAAGTTTTGAAAACATAAAGGAATACCTAGAAAATCCACCAATCCTTATGCCACCTACTCCAGGGGAGCCACTCATCTTGTACATATCAGCAACCACTACAACATTAGGGGCACTTTTGGCCTATCTTGACTATAAGGGAAAAGAAAAATCTATCTATTACATCAGTCGTACACTTGTTAGTTATGAGCTCAATTACACACCAATGGAAAAGGCATGCCTTGTAGTAGTTTTTTCTACTCAAAAGCTATGAAACTATATGCTTAGTCACATAGTGAAACTTGTTTCCAAAATAGATCCGCTCAAGTATCTACTCTCGTGAACAACACTCACAGGCCGCATGGAAAAAATGGGTCATGCTCCTCAGTGAATTTGACATTCAATATGTGGATAGGAAGGCGATCAAGGGCCAAGTTCTTGCAGATCAACTAGTTAAGGAACCTCTGGTAGATGCACATCCTTTGGTACTAGAATTTCCAAATGAACACATGTGCATGATTGAAGAACAACCATCATGGAAACTATATTTTTGCGGATCCTACACATCACATGGATCAGGGGTGGGAATCCTCTTTGTCACTCCTCAAGGTGACTACATCCCAAAATCATTTAAGTTGGGATTCGAATATACCAACAATATTGCAAAATATGAGGCGCTCATCTCAGGCCTCATAAAAGCTATCCACTAGAACATCACAAAGTTACAAGTCTTCAGAGATTTGCAACTCATCATCAAGCAAGTTATGGATGAGTTTCAAACAAAGGATGACAAGTTGTTACCCTACAAAGAATTGGTTGACCAAATGAAAGAAAAATTCCTGAGTTTATAATTTATGCAAGTACCCAAATTACATAACAAGGCTGCAAACACAATGGAAACTATCGGGTCGCTACTTGAAATCCCTCAGGATGCCACACAATATGAATTCTTAGTTGAGAAGATACATACACCCACTTACGAGAATGTTGATTGAGAAATGGTGTGCATCTTGATTGGTCCCCAGTTCTTGTGGTACCACAACATATATAGCTATCTAAAAAATGGTATCACAACCCTCCACCTCACCAACAACTAACACAAGAACCTTATTTGCAAAGCATCTCGCTACACTCTCATAGCCAACACCCTATATCTTTGTGGGTATCGCAACGTCCTCTCTAGGTGTCTAGAATCGAATGAGACCACCAAGGCTTTACATGAGGTACATGCTGGAATCTATAGTGCCCACACAAGTGGTATGGTCTTAGCAAAGAAGATGCTTAGAGTAGGGTACTGGCCCACAATGAAAAATGATGCTTGTGAATTTGTGAAGAAATGTCTGCCATGTCAGGAGCATGCCAATCTGATTCATGTCCTAGCACAAGACTTGCATCCCATCATGTCTCCATGGCCTTTTTCATGTTGGGGCTTTGACCTCATTGGTAAGATAACTCCCCTTTCCTTATATGGACATAAGTACATTATCATGGCTACTAAGTACTTTACCAAGTGGGTTGAAGCAATCTTGCTCACCCTCACTACAGGTGTCCAAATATCCAAGTTTGTACCCTACCATATCATATATCGCTTAGAAATGCCCTCCACCATCTTTACAAATTATGGCACGCCATTTGAGAACCAACACATGAAAGATCTGTGTGAATTCTACATCCATCATTGCTTCTCTAGCCCATATTTTCCCCAAGGCAACGACCAAGTTGAGGCGACCAATAAGATCATCTTACAAATCCTCAAAAAGGTTTTCAATGATTCTGGTCATGACTAGAACCTCCAAATTAATCATGCCCTCTACACATATCACACTTCCTTCCGCCCTCCCACAAACACCACCCCATACTATCTAGTATATGGTGTTGAAGTCATCTTACCAATTAAGGTCAAGTTAGCTTTAATACACATAGCCCTAAGGAACTATATCATTAATGAATATTACCGCATAGCACACCTCACACAGTTGGACCTATTAGATGAGAAAATGAAGCAAGCATATGATCACTTGGTTGTATACTGGAACTAGCTTAAGAGAAGCTACAACAAAAAAGGTGCACCCACGACGGTTCTAGGTGAGAGACATGGTCCTTAGAGAGAATCGAAAGGTACAAGCATATTGGAAAAAGAAGGACAAGTTTAAGCCTACTTGGTTGGGTCCCTACATTGTCATAATTTGTTTTGGCTCAGGAGAGTATCATTTATCAACACCCAAAGGGGAACCTCTGAATGATCCCATAAACATCATTCATCTAAAGAATTTCTATGCCTGAGCTATGTGGTGTATCCTATGTATCTAAAAAAAATCTATAAAAATTGAAAAATATCCTAAAAAAATCATTGTCTTGGTGAAAACGTAGTAAACAGGCACCTTGATGATAACAAAAAATCATTCTTCGCTTGCATTCGTCCTAGGACGTAATCATTTAGTTTACATTTCTTCTAAGTGGTATTCATTGCATTCTTTTAAAGTCATAATCAATCACATCAATAATTAGTTCATTAATCATTAACATTCATTCTTTTCATTAGGTGCATTTTAGCTCATTATCATTACTTGCATTTTGTGTCATTTTTGTATTCATTAATCAAATTTGTGCATTTAATCCATTTTAAGTAGTAGTTTATGTAAGCATTTAACAACATTGCATTCATTTACTCATATTTAATTATCTTACATTGTTAATCATTTTTTTTATCTTGTATTGTTATGACATAACATATTTACATCATCCATATAGGAACATCATAAGATACATCATAACTTAGTCATGTGCATCCATCACATAAATACGATCATAAGACACACACATCGTATCCACCCTACATCCATAAAGCATCAGTAGATGCATCTTGCATAGCTCACATCTTTCACACAATGCATCACATAGATATCAAAAAATACATCAAAATCCATAAAGTGCATCATATGGTACAAAGTAACATTGTGTAGAATATCACAACCCATTTGTCTCTCCTGGGGGAGGTTGCATATGAACATTTGAACCTATGAGGGCAGTGGTGTCCTATATGGGATTTGGAACTGGGGAAACCTATGATGGATCCTATGGAGGCACAACTATCATATGTATCCTCATCACCCTAGGTTTTGGGCTCTCCTCTATATTGTGGGTACATGTAACATGTCCCTGTGATGGCCCTGTCACATCTCCCTCCTACCCTATGCCTGATGCACCAATCCTTGACCCCTCAACCTCCACCATCTGTACTGAGCCCCCGAGCACCACTGCTAACTTTGTGTCTATCCATTTTGGTGGCCCTCCTACCCTGTCTTGTTAGAGGGACTAGCTTCAAGTGTGCTACCACCTATACGTTGGCTGCTACCCCCGCTTATCCCTATCTCTATCCATGTGGCCCCTAATCAGATGGCCTACATATAATGGAAAATCCTATCATGTGGAACAAAGGTGTGATACATGGCTATGTACCACCCCACTAGATCTTTGAGGTCTGCAACCTCCCTGTGTAAACTCATGATCTCTTGGTAATTGGCCCCTGATCCCCCCAACCTGTGCTACTGCTAGATCCTGCATATGTTTATTTCACTCCCTTTATAGCCTCTCTCTCTCTCTCTCTAGAGGTTGTCCCTCTCCTACCTCAATCGATCCCTCTCATCTATCACATCCATCCCCTCATGTAGTATATGTGTTAGGTCTGTAACAAGAGTATCCCTCTCCCTTTGTGTGTCCCATAGCATCTGGCTGACTGAGGTGTGTGTTGCCTAGAGTGATGTTAGTTATGTTGCGAGATCTCTCCCTCCCTCACCTGAGGATGATCTTGAACCTGATCCTCCTTCCAAGAGTTGTCTTGTTGCTGGGTCTTGTGTCCCCTCTCCTCCCTCTCCTCCACTATCCCCTCTTGCATATATCTCCATCTAGCCTACTCCTGTCTCCTCTCCTCCTCTCCACCATCTCCCCTCTCTACCATCCTTGGGGCCCTCTTCTCTGGCACTGTCATTGATGGTCTCGTAACTCGAGATGATATGATTTCCCCCCACCCTCTACCTAACCTCCCCCTTTCTCTCCCCCTCACCACCTGGATTAAGGAATCCTAACCCAACTCAAGTCAACCCTCATGTCACATCCCCCACTCCATAACCAAAATGCATTAAATTTCAACCTTAAATTCTCTTAGATTCCTCTTACACACTCCACCCATCTCTTACACTTTTATCCCCTCTCACATCTCCCAAAATGGTCACATTCCCCCATTCTTCCAAATCTCTCTCTTTGTGACACTTCTCACAATGAGAGGCTTTTGAGAAAGCACAATCCATGTGCTCTCTCTCAAATGCATCTCCACCATTCCTAAAGTTTGCATCTTGACCATCCATTTCATCCTCCCTCTTTCTATAAATTGAAACCTCTTCTCCTCACAAATCATCCACCATCTATGCAAATTTATAAGGCTAATTTAAGAGCCCAAAAGTCTATCAAATTACCATTATTATGCCAAAATCACTCCACAATCTCATAGACAAAATCCTCTTCCATCTCCATTGTTAATCAAACTCCATCCTTTGAAGCTTTGAGCATGAATCCTTGAGCACACATATCCTCCTTTGGACAAATCCAAACTAATTTGGGAGTTTCTTGACTTTTGTCAAGGTTTGCATTCTCTTTGTGGATTTTGCTTTCATTTTGTAGTGTCTAATCTTAGATGTTGTAAATGTTTTGTTTGTTGAATGCTTATCTTATCTTTGTATTCCTAATTCTCATTACATTGCATACACATATATATTATGTACTACTAATATAGATATAAACCTATCAAACCAAGAAGAGCTAACTCATAATAACAATTCCCAATGAAGGAAATGAGCCCAATAAACCATATCCTATCATGGACCTCACAATAATATCAAAAAATTAACTCATGTGCACAAGGATATAACCACCCTACCCATATCTTAAGTGAATCCTCCAAATCTAACAAATTTTTAAGGACCACCACAATTATATAATATTAATAATCTAGTTCATTCACCAAAATACGAGTAAACAACATAATTCACAAATATACACAAAATCAAGTATGCATAAATACCATGTATACTAATGCCACACGTTCAATACACAAGTCCAAATACATGAAAATTGTAAGAATTTTCCTAAGGAAAAGAATAAAATGCCAAGATCTAGAAGCTCAATAGATAGCACAACAAGAGAGACAAAATGATATGATCCTCAAATGATTGGATTCAATGATGATCAATAATCAAATGATAATGAATGAATACATAGTAGGAGTGCCTGAATATATAGGAAATGTGATAAGACTACATGATAAGGAGATGATAAGCTATCAACCACACTAGGTGGAATCACATGTCCACCAAAGGTGGATCATCCTCCATTGTACATCAAAGTATGTGCAACATGTGCAACAATGAGAGGATGATAATGTGATAAGATCACTAAAGGTGGATCTCACACTCAAAGAGGTATGAGATGACAAATACCACCTAAATTGAAATTTCTCATAACCATGTGCTAAAAATAAATGCAAACTCTTAGGTCTCTCAATGACAACTAATATGCAAATGCATTATCCTAAGTAAACTTAAGTAAAGTGTAATTAGTAAATACTTAATCACACTAACACCCCCTCTTAAGTGCAACTTAGGGGAATGCACTTAAGCTCACAATGCTAGATAACAATGAAAGATGGGTCCCAACTACTAGGCCATGTTAGGTACCCATGTACAATATGCAAGAGAAATGCAATGCAATCTCTCATAAAGCGGATAAAGAGGGAAAACCTCATGGGAAAAACCCTCCCCAAGAAAGAGAGATAAAAAAAAGATGCATGAATGGATTTAGTAATCAAGAACCCCCCCCCCTCCCCATTATGACATACATCATGTATATATAATAGAGAAGTATGAGAAGGAAAAAACCCCATATGAATAAAAAGACCCCCATAAGAGAGAAGTAGTAGAAGATGAGAGACAAGATAGTCCCCCGTCAATGCAGAATGCCCGTTAGTGATAGCTGCTCTAGGATGAATGTAAAATTTGGTCCATGAATGTCAAAAAAAATTTCCCCCCCTTAGGAAGAAACAATTCCATAGGTGTATATGAGATGTCTCCCCAATCTGTAGGAAGAAAATGATGTCTCTGAAAATTGCTCAATTGTCCCTGTGTCGATATTGAAGGCTTCTCCTTCCAAGACTGCTGAAAAGAACTAGTCAGGATCAAACAAGGATGGATGTAGAACATGTCCCAAAGAACCAAGTGTCTTCTCTAATGATAAAGAGACCTCCTATAATTTTTGTACATAAGGATCCATAATCGCATCAACCTCGAAAGACTGATCATGTAGAGAATGGACAAGAGGGTCCGAGTGTTCCCTCGCAATTGAAGAAGGATCTTCCCCATCAAAGAGAAGATGCATATCATCAATGATGTCTCCCATATTGTCAATGTAGGCCTCCACAAACAAACTTGAAATGTTTTTCAAGTAGTCATCCCCTGAAGTTGTAACTGGAAGACAAGGTGTACCCTATTGTGCTGAATCATATGGACCTATCATTGTAGCAATGTATGCATGTGGAATGTGTTGATGTTGTGACATTGTCCTATGAATTTTTGAAGGATCCCCCATAAGTGAGCCTTCTGAATCAAGAGTCTATCTAAGCCAATGAGGTCTAGTGGAAGATGATGAAGGAGTATCCTCAACCTTAAGTTTACCAAGAAAAGGTGTAATCCTGCATGCAGGAGTTGAGGTAGATGAACCATCTGAACCACTGCCACTATTGTCACTATCAATTTCCACAATGTCTAAAGTATGGAGAGGATTATACGATAAGCTAGGTGATCTTTCCTCAAATTGAACATTCCTCTCTATGAAAATCTCATGAGTCTCAGGATCCATAAGTCTATATGCCTTAACACTTTTTTCATATCCAATGAATGTACAAGGCCTTGGTGGAAGTGCCTTGCATTTTTGTGAAGATATGTTTCCCATGATGGACAACCAAATACTATGAAGTGTTTCACAATCTCTTTTCTTCTACAACATACCTCAAAAGGAGTCATTCCATCTAAGTCATTATGAGGAGATCTATTAAGGATGTGATTGGAACAACTTATAGCTTCTACCACAAGTGATTGATCAAGAGACTTGGCTTTAATCATGCAACTTGCCATTTCATTAAGAGTTGTAATCTTCATTTCTACAACTCTTGTCTGTTGTGGACTAAATGCAACTGGATTCTGAAGATCAATACCCTCAAGTTGACAAAAGTCTTTAAGTCTTGAGTTCACACATCCTCTTTCATTATCTACATGAAGAACCTTGATGGAGTTACTTGATTTCTTCTTGACATGACTCTTGAAGGTTAGAAACTTATCAAACACTTCATTCTTGTGACCAAGAAAGTAGACCCATGTGTAGCGGGAAAAGTCATCAATGAAAGTGAGGACATAGCGACCCTTGTTGATTGATGTCATTGGAAAGGGGCATGCTAGTACACTATGAACCAACTCAAGAACAATTGATGTTATCCAAGACTTTCCTTTTTCAAACTTCTCTCCAAGATGCATATCCATTAAACAAGTTGAATATTCACCCTTATAAAAGTTGTTTGTAGGTAGACCTTTGACCATTTGTTTTGAGCTAAGCTGCTGGAGATAGCGGAAATTAAGATGTCAAAATCGCTCATACCATAATTTAATTTGTGATGGAGTATGTGTCAACAAGGCATTTGAAGGAGACTTAGGGACAAAGTGGGAGAAAGAATAAAGCCTTATGTCATGATTAGCTTTACCCACTACAACCAATGAATCATCCTTAAGATTTCACACCATGACTGAATCGGGAAGGAACTCAACTTTATTTCCACCTCCATAGTTAGTGATTTGGTAAATTGAAAGGAGATTGGTGCTAAGGTTAGGAACATAGAGAACATCCTTGAACTCTCCATTTTCCATCTCAATTGGTCCTTTCCCTTCAACCTCCACTTGTGTATCATTCCCTACAAAGATGTGAGGTACCTTAGATGGATCCAATGAAGAAAATTGCCCCTTTGAAGAACCCATATGATGTGTGGCACCTGATTCAAGAATCCAATCCTTTGAAGAACTTGAACTTGACATAAATGCTTGCTCTTTTCCCTTTGAAGTGGATGGAGATGAATCCTTGGAAGCATTTGTCACATTGATTTTGTTCTTCTCGAGTAATTTTTCCAACTCATCAATCCTCTTAGTCTTGCAATGATGTTCATCATGATTTGGTTTCTTACAATATGCACAAAATAGTTTATCCTTCTTGTTGTTATTTCCCTTCTTGTTGGAAGAAGAATTGCATTGTTGTGAGGAGGAAGATTGTTGTGTCTCTAATTGTGATTTTGGCTTCCACTTCTTCTTCTTCTTGTTGAAAATTTTTCCATCTTGATTTCTTTGGTTCTCATTATTAGCCACCAATGTCATAAACTTTGAAGACTTGAGAATTCCCATATCCATCAACTTTGATTGTTCCAACATCAAAATTTTTGCAAATGCATCAAATGAAGGCTTAGTGAAGGCACTTCCCATGGTCAACTTGTGAGTATTGCAACTTGAGACAAAAGATACATATTCTAAAGGTAGTCTCTTCAAGATGTGATGAATCAAACTATCACCCTTCATGGGATTAACACAATCCTTAAGTAGTGTTCTCAACTCATTGGCTTTGTTGACATAGTCTTGAATTGT